>PVHX01001916.1:57663-186047 GCA_004024805.1 Geosciurus inauris
ATATATATATACTGTTCATTGAAAGTGCATATAAAGATGTTTAATATGAAGAATGTAATCTGCTTATAATTTTGTGCAAAGTTAGAAAAATTATGATTGTAACAATTTTTTTCTATTTGCCTCAACAAATGTTTTCAGTGAATAGTGTGTACAGCTTCTGAAAATTTGTTTTTTTTCTGTTATGTTTGATAACATGTATGAAAATACGACTTTTGAGAAAAAAAATAAAGTAAAAAAAAATAAAAGTAGTTGGCTATGTTAAAAAAAAAAAGTTGTGAGGCTGATTTAATGGTATTGCAGTAGAGTTCCCCAAAGAGGCAGCACCCTGGTTCCCTCACTGTATGGGAAGTGGGGGACTCCTGGGAGCCAGTGTGTGGGATTAAGGTGAGTTAACCATAAGAAAACAGTTATGGTCTACTCTTCTTCATATCCCAGTCTTAAGACTTTGTGAGATTTAGTTTTTCCTACTGAAAGTTGTCCCTTCACAGTTGGAGTTAGCAGCAAGCAGTGCTTTATTGTGTATATGTTAATGCTCTCTCAAGCCTGTTTGCTCCAGGAAACGCCCTTAACTTGTGATAGGGGAGAGAACTCCCAGCATGTCCATTTATCATAGACCTAGAGTCACTGAGAAGTGGTCTTTTCTCAAACATGAGTCACAGAGCTTTGTAATGTGCTGTTCATCAATGTCTACTCTGGAGAGGAAGAGCACAGGGCAAGTTTATTACTTAGAGTGTGTGCTCTCTGTCATCCTTAGAGCCCAATTTTCCACACCTTATTCAGTAACATAATGGTTCTGTATCTTGATGGATTTTGATGAAAACATTGATTAAGCTCCTAGAGTTACTTGCTACCAAATGTGGAATAGGCATTTGGGTTTGCTTTGCTTTTAGACTTCTGTGTCTACTTAACACATCTTGGTTAAATGTTTAATATCTAACATAGGCAAGGGATATTTTCTCAGAAGAAAGCTCAACCACTTTGAAGTTGGAAACAATCTAGAATTCTGAACTAGGCAAGCCGAGTTTTAGAATTTTCCCAAGAAGGATAAAGGGATTAAAGCAGTCAACCATAAATTTGAAAAGCTTCATTAAAAAATAAAATGGAGGGCTGGGGCTGGAGCTCAGTGGCAGAATGCTCGCCTCGCACATGTGAGGCACTGGGTTTGATCTTCAGCACCACATAAATATAAACAAAAGAAAGATATTGTGTCTATCTATAACTAAAAAATAAAAAAAAAGATATTTAAGAAAAAAATGGAAAGATTTCTATATTTCTTTTCCCTCCCATGAAAATGGTACTTACAAGGGGGTACAACCTTGGCTGAATGGGAAAGAATGTCACTGCATTCACATGAAATAGTTAACACAGGAAATACTTCCCAGTTTTAAGGAGTCAATATACACCACATGGAGAAAAAACTCATTGCCTCTAGACTTCCTTTTCAAAAAGCTGGTTGCCGTGCATGCCTGTAGTACCATTACTGGGGAGGCTAAGGTAGGAGGATCACTTGAGCCCAGGGGTTTAAGACAAGCCTGGGGCAAATTAGTGAGACCCCGTCTCAGAAACAAACAAAACAAAAAACAAAAAAACACGAACAAAAACAAAACTCAGCAGCTGTTGTGTGAAGAAACGATAATTCCAAGCTAAACTCCCCAATGCCACTCAAGCTTATGAGGTTCAAGTAAACAAACACTGATTCACCACCTACTTCTTTATCTACCTCATATCCTACTTTATACCCCTGGGGCCTGGGGCCTGATTAATATTGAGCAAGGATGAATGTTGAGGTTTGTGGAAAAGAGACTCATGTTAGTAGGTACTTAGTGGAGTGGCAGACACATAGAAGGTGTCAAAAATATGATTAAATATGAATGAAGGTATGGACAGTGCCTCTAGGAGGTCAAGGTCTAAACTTAGGCCAGGGAAGCCCACGTGGAAACACAGGAGTGAGGGCTTGGGGGAGGCCCCAGGGTGTGTAGAAACATTAAAGAGAGATTTCTAGTTCTTCACTTGTTAACTATTTTCCTCTCCAATGCATCACACAACATAATTAGGTCAGCCCCGTTAGGACGAGGACTTTTCCTAGCAGGGGAGGGAGCCCCTTGATAGTCCTTTGGAGACAGGAGGGACTCCCCCATTGAGGTTTTCTGACATCATTCCACTGCTCTGTATTCCAATTTATTTTCATCAGATGTTTTGAATAAAATCATACCCTTCCTCTTTCATGTCGGTGAACATTTAAAATTACAGTCACAGAAAATTACCTTTACATAAATACATTTTAAAAGCAAACTTCAGGCCCAAGCCAGTGGTCAAATTCCATTTTATAAAAGGTTATTAATATGAGTAAAATAGCTGAGCTAATTAAAAACACCTTCATCAAAGCAAAACATTATAAAAGCCAACAATATTAAGAGTTGAATTATTGAGTTTTTGTCCTTTTTTTACATCAGATAGTCCATTAGCAAGGAAGACTAAGTGAATTACCTTATTCACTTTGGGACCCAGGCAAGAGGATGATTAAGTAAGGTGGGAGGGCGAGAAGATAGGTGAAGGGGCCCAGCTCGGGGGGCTGTTGGGGAGGAGGGATGGAGACTGAAGACCAGAGGCAGCTGTGGTCAGATGCCTAGTAGAGCAGCCGGACCACCTCTGTCTGCAGCCCGTCGGGCGCACTGTGGCCACAGCCGCAGCCGCGCTCACCGGGGCGCTGCCGCTCCCGGCCACCAGAGGGCGCGGCCGGAGAAGGCGCGGTGGAGCTGGAGGAGGGAGGAGGGGAGCCGGCGGAGAAGGGTCAGCCGCGGCGGCAGGGCGGCGGCAGCGGCGCAGCTCCGCTCCTAGTGCGTCTCCGGTCCCAGCGTCCAGGTAGGACGCACAATCCTAGCCGCCGGGATGCAGCCGCCCGCCTGCCGCGCCCGCCGTCTCGCGTCCCCCGCGCTGCTGGCGCTCCTCGCGTGCTCCGCGGGTAAGTATCAAGCGGCCCGAGCGCGCGCGGGCGAGGCACGGGGCTTCTCGGGCGCAGCCGCCCGCGCCCGAATGGGCACAGGGAGGGAGGTGCTGGGCGGCCCAGCCGTGCCCCGCTGGCGCCCGTGTCCCGCTACCCCGTCCTCGCCGCGCCGCCTCTCAGCAGCGCCATCTCCTGGCGCCCAGTCGGGACCCGGGGTGTGTCCGCCCGGTGCCTTTCGGTCCCGGGTCCCCGCCGCCCCGGCCGGGCCCCAGACTCGCGTCTTTCCGCCTCCTTCCGCCCGGAGCGGGCGGGCTGGCGGGCGGCCGAGCAGCTAGGGCGCAGCGCCCACCCCCACAGGAAGCGGAGGGGAGCTGTGCAACTGCAAGAAACTTTGAAAGAGGATGGCAGCGGTCCCTCCCCGCTGAGTTCCGCCCGTGTTCGCCAGTTCTGCGCCCCTAGCGCCCGCGCTGCGCCGTCGCTGCGCCTGCGTAGGATGCGAAGCGGCAGCGGCCCCGCGCGCACTCGGCGACTGGGTGTCCCTCCTTCTATGGGGACTCGGGGACTTGCTCTGGCCCGCAAGGTTGTGTTGCCAACTTGGCACCGGCTCTACTCTGATTCTGGCAGGGGAGGACGGGGTGCCGGGCTGGGCCTCGGTGTGAGCGGGAGTGGTGTAGGGACACCGTGGGGAAGCTGTCTGAAGTCTCGGATCTTCACTGGGCCAATTAGAGAACCGGTCTGAAAACAATGGTCCCCGACTCTCCTGCTGCGATAGAGATTTTCTCAGAGCACCGAGAAGTATACCATGACTCCAACAGAATCAGTGTGAATCTTGCACAACTCAGTTGTAACATTGCTGCTATTCTGTAGTATAGAAACGGAATGCCTAACCCGAAATATGTATTACCTCATGTGGGAAACAAAGAACTGCTATGTAGCCTCACATACAAGAGTATGTGAGCCTCCCTACACTAAATGCTCAGACTGTGGATAAGAAAGGTTGGATAAGAATCCACTGCCTGTGTTGGCACAGATAAACACTGCTTCCTGCTGAATGCCCTGCTTTCCAGAATTACTGTGTGGAGAATCCTACAACATTTCCCCAGGGGCTTGTCTGGGTTCCCAGTCGGTGGTGATTTCACCTCCCTTATCACTGGGGTGCAGCCCTGGGATGCCAGGAGAGGTGACCTTGGATGGCATCAGTGGACTGATTGATACATAGGAGGCAAGTCCTCCTGGTATGCAAAGGCAAGAACCCTGGGCCCAGAAACCACTGTAGAGGGCAACACCCATGGGACAGGTAGGAATATGGGTTCAAGAGGTAGATCTGCTCCTAAGTGGCAGAAGAGGAGACTGATCACCTTCCAGAGTTGCCCAAGTAGTGTTGATGGTGTGAGATGAAACCGCAACTCTAAAGTACTGGGCGACCGGCTGGAGATGCGTTTGAATTCGAGTAAATGGTGACCAAATGAGATGGGCAGAACCTGAAGCGAGTGCAGAGTCCTGATCCGTGGTTCCGAGGAGATCCTCATGTGGCTTAGGGCAGCGCCAGGCTTTCCTCTATGGGCCTGTTCTGGGTCAGGGGTTTATACTGACCTGCCAATGGCTAAGAGGCTCCTGAAGTATCTCCACCAGGAAAACAGCTGGAGATGGATAGAGAAATAGCTCACCCTTCCCCCTTACCTTTTTCTCGTGTGATTGTCATCTTTTAGGGGAAGGAAATGGGTGATCAACAGAGTAAGCTCAACCCCCTAGAGTGTATGGTAAAGAATTTAAAAAGTAGGTACTCTGGAGACTATGGAGTTAAATTGACTCCCAGAAAACTTCAGACCTTCTGTCAAATAGATTGGCCTTCCTTTGGAGTAAGTGGGCCCTCTGAGGAATCACTAGATAAAGAGCTACATGAGCAGGTGCCCACATTAGTTTGAGACCAGAGGGGGGAAAAGTGTTGCTTTTAAATCCACACTACTGCTCACAGTAGTGGGCATAACTGGTTGGTTTATCTGTTCTTGTGCTCTAGAATTCTGCCAAGTTCCTTAATGCTAGAAAGTAGGAGAGACAAATGGAAGGGATCTGGAAAGGCTGGGTAGACCAGATCCTGGACCTTTTAAGGATGCTCAGGAGGTCTGCATTCTGCCTTGGGACAATATAGGCGTTGCTCCAAGCTGCAGGGGTTAGCTCTGTAATTTTCTGCAAATGCCTGACATGAGAGTCTGATGGACCCAGGAATATCAGGGATGCCCTACTAACCTGTGATATTTTCCTCTCTGCTCCAGCTGGCATAAGGTGGGATTGAGCCATGACTCAGAAACACAAGACACATTCAGGAGATGGGAAAAAGTGCAAGAAACCACCAGTTGCTGTGGGAGGGTTGCACCTCTAAATTAAAACACAACAAAAACAAACAAGCAAAAAACTCTAGTCTAGAGAAAGAGGATGCTGTCAGAGGAAAAGACACCGAAATCACCCAGATAGCCCTCTGCGCCTTATATGAAAATATTAGAAAGAGTTCTAAGATGAAAGGGAAAAAGAAACCAAAAGATGATAAAACACTGTTGTTTTATTTTGACTAAGGAAGCTATCTTAAAGCCTTCAGTATTCTGGTTCAAACTTTAGACCTCCCCAAGGCCCAGACTCCCTGACTTCTGTCTCTGGCAATGATGCCAACAAGGAGCGGGGAACAGAATCTGAGCTAGCTGCAGTGGCTCCTACTTCTTCATCTTCTCTGTCTCCTTTATTATCCAAGCTAAAGAAGGAGATAAGACAAAAGGATTTTCAGCTTTTATTTTTTTGGGAGGAACAAGAAATGAATTGGAGAACAACAATAGCAGCTGTGGAATAATTATAGTCATATCATTTTTTCCTTTAAAACCTCTGTCTTGAGCTCATGGTTTTTGTGTTGAATTCATGTTTACGTCCCTCACACCTCAATCAGTATGTTTTGTTCCATCAGTCTTGTTTTGTCCAGTATGTTTTGTTCCATCAGTCTTGTTTTGTCCAACTTTGAGTTTTTAGTCCTCTGTTTTTCCTGCTGTCTTTATTCACAGGTCAATTATTCAAGGAAAAGCTGTAATATCTTTGTTTCCTATTGATTTTGATGGACATTTGTGCACATCTATGTATTAGATGTTGTCATGTACATGATATGGTATCAAAATTGGCTTATAGATAAATGAGTACTCATAAATTTAATAAATGGATCCAAATGATTTTTTAGTTCACATGACTTAAACATTTAAGAAAAAGTTCAATTTAAATTGGTTAAACACATTTTTTGCTCTCTTCTAGAAACCTATTCTAAGACATTTATCATAGATTAAAAAAATATGAATGGAGGTGTTCACTGTAATCTTAATTATTATAAAGGAAATTGGAATCACCTAACTGTTAAATAATAGAGAAATGGTTAAATACATTGGGGTATAATCATTCACATATAACAAACCTGTTATGCAGTCTTTAAATTTTACTATTTTAAAATTTATTTAGTGATATGGAGCATTTTATTCTATGATGTAAGTCATAATGAAGGAGGATGCAAACTGCACACAGTGGAATGCCCATCTGGGAAATCTATGTAGAGAACAAAAAAAAGAAAGAAAGAGAATATAATAAAATACTAATGACAAAAAAATAAATTGGTTAAACAGATAAGAATAAAGATGTCTTTAAAATTACTAACCCACACATTTTTCTAGGTGGTCAAGCAATCCATAGAGTGTGGTTTCTATAAAATAATTAGAGTGTAATATCTGTTGCTTCTAGAATTTTTCTTTAGCAGAAACTGATGGCCTATACTGTTAACTACACTTGTCTGATTGCTTGGTTTTTATGAGTTACCTAAAGTTAATTAAAAATGAGTAAACTAGATTAAACATAAATGGGATTAGTTTTCATAAATATGTTTGTTAGAGGAGACATTTGATTAATTTACAAAGTTAAAGTACTAAAACATCAATTGCTAAATATAAATTCAGGTACTCTTCTTAAATTCCATAAGGTAATATATATTTGAAGATTATATTGTTTTTATAAATTGGTAAATGAAAAAGGGGAATAATATTGCTTTGTTTCTGCATCTTCACTAAAGCAAGGTTACTAAAGGTTAAGATTTTAACACATGTAATTCTGTATGCAAAGAATACAAAAGGTTTCGGCTGTGTTTAAAGTACTACAAAAAGAGTATAAAGTATTTCATCCTATTAAAATGGAGTAATTTGTCTAAATTCAGAAATTTCATAAGGATTGTTCTACAATGTAAATTTAAGAGTCAGCAACTAAAAAGATATAAAAGGTATGGAAATATATTTTAACATAAAATGTTTCTGGAGGAAAAGTATCTCATGTGGTGAAATAAACGAGTTGTAGAGTGTCTAAATAAATTGTGCAAGGTTTTGGGAGGATAAATCTCAAAAAAATTGTGTGTGGTTAACTTGGCTGTTATGAACACAATCAGTTAAAGGTATTTAAGGTTTTTTTTACTAAGGTCAAATATTAATGTGCTAATATAAACCAGAATTTAATTCTCTATGTGTTAAAGTAACAAGGGTTTTTTAAAACATTGGTTTGATCTTATTGACCATGATAATTTCTTGCATCTTTTAGATCTGATTATTTAGGAGAGCTGTTCTTAAAGGAGTTAGTGTTTGTACAACTCTAGTTAAACAAACAACTAAATTTTAGGTTATTACACTACACTACAGATTCTCATTTTTTCTTTAAAACTTAAACTTCGTTAATCTAGGGACATCAATGTAATTGTGATTCTGTTATTGGACTCTTTATCTATTAGATGTATTTATGTCCTCCAAGTACACAAGTCTTTTTTTACAGCATTTTACCAAGCTGGTATTCTCCAAAATAAAGTCTGTAATAAAAGTCTTTTTCAGACTTATAAAAAATAACAAATTTATTTATTTCTATCACATAATATTTTGTAGTCAGATAAAAATGACTGTCATCAATAAGTTATATATATGCATATATATATATGTATGTATATATACAATTTTCTGATACTCCTTATACTGGGATGGGAATTTAATATATTTTTAAAAGATAATAAGGAGAGCCTTGTTTGTTTAATGGTTGACAATATAAAACATAAGACATGTTGCCACTTTCCCAAAGAAGAAAGTTGGAAGCTCTCTATAGTTTTGTTTTGTTTTTTTAAATTCATGTTTTAGATCAAATGATATATTGTATTAATATTTATTCATATAAACTCAGGAAATAATATATGGAAACTTTATAAAATAACATTTAAGAGGCAGTCATCAGCTTCAGAGATAAAACACTTTGTCAAGAGGCCACCTCACCTGTGTTAAGACTGCCTCTGACCTTATTCCATGTTAGGATGACTCCAAAGAAGGCTAAACTTAAGTTTAGTTAAAGTTAAGTTCAAAAGATAGATTTTTTTGGTAAAGATTACTGTGATCTCAAAATAAATAAGAGATATAATATATAACTAAGTAAAGGTTTGGGATTATAACAATTATACTTCTTGGTTTATAGCTATTATATAAACTACATATGTTTTTTCTCTTGTTAATTCCATTATGTATTTTGCTTGTAAACTTTATAACTGCTGTTAGTGGTTTACAGAAGTACAACTAATAATATAACAATCTGAGTTAATTTGAGACAAAAAAGCCATCACCTATAGGACAGAAAGGATATAAGGCTAACTTCCAGCACTAACAGTAGCCCCAATTAAATAGAAGGGTTAAGTAATTATAAAAATATGGACATTAAAGTTAAAACCCAGTACTCCTACTCTAGGACTGGTAAAATTGGCCTGCTGGATGTTTAAAACCAAAACTTGGCCAGAACCCAGGGAATGATGGGACCCAGGGCCTTGCACTTCTGGTGAGTCACTCCAAACTCCTGATCAGGGGGATTGAGAGGACCCTAGAGAACAAGAAGCCAACCAGTGCACATGCTCCAAAGAGGAGGGTCACTGGAGAGGGGAATATCCCTAATGCTTCCAAGGGAAGCCACACATGGTCAGTAAGACCTTGACCCATCCTGGTAGATGGCACAACTGGTAGAGGTAACTAGAGGAGCTCAGAGTCTTCTCACTAGTCTCCAAGAGTAACCCCTGAGGAATCTCAGCTGACTTTTAACAGTAGGTAGGAACAAGGTCAGTTCTGACCAACTTGGTCTCAGACACCTGGTAGGAAAGTTATCACCAAAGCACACCTGTACATGGGCTGGCATTCATGGCTAAGGTTGTGTAGTTGGTGGCAAAGGGGTTGGAGATCACCTGGAAGTTACAACTAAGCAAACTGTCAGGAAACCCACCTACACTGGATCAAGTGTTGCCAATTGTTTTGTTAATGATTAGATCTAGCCCTACTAGACAGGATTCTCCCCTTATGAGATTCTGTATGGGCACACTCCTCCCATTATAAGAGGTATACAAGAAGATCTAAAAAAAAAAAAAAAAAATGAGGGTGGGCAACATTACTCTGAGACAGGAGATGCATGCTCTAGGCTTGACCCTGACCACTATACACCATTGGGTTAGGGAATGGCTACCCGTGAGCCTGACCACAAATGCCCACCTCTTTATTTATTTTTTAATATTTTTTTAGTTGTTGATGGATCTTTATTTTATCCACTTATTATTTATATGTGGTGCTGAGAATCAAACCCAGTGCCTCACGCATGCTAGGCAAACGCTCTACCACTGAGCCACAACCCCAGCCCCCCACCTCTTTAAACCAGGAGGTGCTATTTGGGTAAAAGAATGGAATGTCCAACCCCTAAAGCCTCTTTGGAGAGGTCTCTTCACTGTCATTTTTCCACCCCTACTGCATGCAGTAAAGGTGGCCAACATGGCCCCTGGGATTCATCACAACAGGGTGAAACCAGCCTCTTATGATTGAGAATATATTCCCTGTCAAGCACTGTGTAAGTTGATCATCCAAAACAAGCAAGCTACACCATGACTACTAAGGACTACTAAGGACTCCAGCCCTGCTTTAGTCATTCTGGAAGCTGACTAAATCTAAGCACTAATCTACGCATGGCAGAAGCTTGAGTAATCAACTGCTGGCTGGGATAAATGGGCGACTCTTATTTTTTATATTTGTCTATGTACTGTGATGCTTTGGCACTCCCACCCTTTATCTCTCTCTGTTGCCATAATCTTGGCCTTAGTTTTCACTGTAGGATTACTGCTTCAGACAGTTGGCATAGGGTTGAAAAGCTTCTATGAGTCTTTTACCTTCTTTTGACAGGATACTCTGTTACTATTGGTTGTGATCTGGCTTCTGTTTGTGGATTTGAGCCTCTCACCTTGCGACCCATGTCTTCATATGACTCATCCAGGCCACATTATAGCCACAACCCTACTTTATCATACCCATTTTTCCTACCAGGAAACTATTTCAGGAATCATCTGCTGGTTGGATAAAAAAGGTCACTTACACCCCAGTCCATACCTGGAAAGGTTGGAAGCCCAGGGAATTATTTGGAGGATGGTGTTCAACTTTGGGGGGAATTCAGGAATCTTCCTGTGTATTGTGTTTTTTTTGTTGTTGTTGTTTTAAATTTTTTTTTTGTAGATGGACACAATGTCTTTATTTTATTGCTCTGTATGTGGTGCTGAGGATCGAACCCTGGGCCTCACGCATGCGAGGCAAGCGCTCTACCGCTGAGCCACAATCCCAGCCCCGCGTATTGTGGTTTTTATGTTAGGGATTTATCCTCTCCTGCCTTACCTGTTACCCCTGGTTATAAGATTTATTTTTAGTTTCATAGAGGCTCCTGTTAAAAGGAACATGGCTGCTTATGTCATGATGTTATGGAAATATAAACCATTAAATCAGGATGGTACTTTGTAGTATAGAAAAAGAAGGCCTAACCAAAAATATGTTCTGCCTCATGGGAAACAAAGAACTACTATGTAAAAGGAAAGTAACAAGCTATACATCCCTATGCTAAATGCTAATCCACTGAGTCTGTGTTGGTACAAGTAGTCACTGCTTCCTGCTGAATGCCCTGGTGTCCCTGTCTCTGTATGAGAATCCTGCAACACTGATTCCACAATGTTTATTCCTTTTTCCAATCTCCTCACAAAGGCCTATAACCCCACCCCTTTCTCATAAAAGGATATGGTAAAAGTTTTTTAAAAAAATCCTTGCAGTTGACCTGTATGATATGATTTGTTCAAGTTGGAAAACTTGGCCAAAAACATCATTTCCTTTCAGAGTGTTATAATGATACTGTCCTCTCACCCAGGCTTGCTTGGGTTTCCAGGCTCTGAAAAGGCAGTCATTTCAAATTTTTAGAAATGGCAGAATGTTGCAGTTTAGCAAGAGACATAGCATTATTGCACACTGCTTTTTTAGCCACAGGAACCTTGACAATCTGTGTTTATTTGGATTTTAGTTCTCCAAACAGGGGCCTCATTTACTGTTTCTGTATACCCCAGACATTTCTATAGGTGCTCTGTAAGTGTGGGAAAATCGAATGACATTAGTTGGTAATTGTTCACACACATGATTAATTTGCTGACTCTGTAATTAAAAATGTTAGGGCACCTTGGGCAGAGAAGGCTATAATTGATCATCTTTGGCGGAAGAAAGCATTGTTGGGTGGTAGCCCTGGAGGAAGGGAACGTTGAAGATTTACTAAATTGGCTAGGTGACTGCTGGCTGTATCAGCTGGCTTATTGCCTGGAAGTTTTGCAACTCACCAAATGAGTGGGTGGTAGCAGAAACTGGCATTCTATTTACAGCACTGCACTTAATAATGCTGTACTGGGGATATTATGCTTGTACATGATACCGACAATATATAGGCTGAACTGTACATTAGCATTTCTGTGTAATTTTTTTTATTACCCTTAGGGGAATATTTGCACTGTCCAAACATGATATTACACTGAAGGGCATTCAGAATGAACTAAAATGTCAACACATTTCTAGAGATGTCGATTAGCCTTGTGAAGTTGTCAGATAAGCACAATAAATAAGACATAAAACCCATTAAAAGGTCCCTGTGAGACGTTTGGGTTTTGTGAACCGGCTTTCATGGGTTGGTAGAGACAGGAGGCTGTATTTTCTGGGGTCGGAAGTAAATCATGACTGTGTTTTATTGAGGTTTACTTTGATGTTAGGGAGGGACATTGAAACATATGCAAACAAAGAAACACATAAGGATATCATGAGTGGGGACTGATAATTGTCTTAAAATTTTGCTGAGCATAGCAGAAGCTCTGAGATGGGATCAATCCTGAAGGTTTATGAATACCTTAAATATTCCCTTACAAGATTGGTCCAGCTGTGGATAGTTTCTGGACACAGTGTAGCATATTTATTTAAGTTTTTTTTGGCGGGGGTCAGGATAGCACATGCCTATCTGTTTGGGAGGGTGAGGCAGGAGGATCGCAAGTTCAAAGCCAGCTTCAACAATGGCAAGGGCCTGAGCAACTCACTGAGACCCTGTCTCTAAATAAAATACACAACAGGGCTGGGGATGTGGCTCAGTGGTTGAGTGCCCCTGAGTTCAATCCCCGGCACACCTCCCCTCCTCAAGATAGAAACGTTTGTTTTAAATCCATATGCATATACAGAAAAAATTCGTGGCAACTTCTGTCTTAATGTCTGGCACCAGTTCTGGAGTCAGATTTAGTCAAGCCTTTTGGTCACTACTTATTAGCTGAATGACTTTGAAGCTTTACTTTTCTCCTACAAAACTGAAGGCATGAATTAGTTAGGAACCTGGAAAATTTTCTGTGTCTTACAGTTTTAACAAAATGATTCCATTGTAGCAGAGGCTGCTAATTGCCTACCCAATAGCCTTTTAAAAAAACATTTTTTTTTTTAGTTGTAGATGGACACAATACCTTTATTTATGTGGTGCTGAGGATCGAACCCAGTGCCCCATGCATGTGAGGCAAGCACTCTACCACTGAGCCACAACCCCAGCCCCCCTACTAGCCCTTTGACTCCTCTTTTCCTAACAAAACTCAGTGGGGTTATATTAGGGTTGAGGGGGTAGGTGGAGGAATGGTGTTAGTGGTAGCAATGTGAAGCATTCCCAGTAGCTCTTGCAAATAGGGGTGTCTAGTGATGTATCCATAAAGACTATTGGATATAATGCTGCTCAAATGTAGGCATTTTTGCCTTGTTTCATCCTCCATCTCCTCATTGCCTATTTCATGGATGTGATGGCTGGAGCTGTGGAGGCCATGTTGTGGCTATGAGATGACCTTGAAGACAGAAGCAGGAGTAAGGACGATAGAATGGAAAGAGAGAAGCAGCCTGGGTGCCAGGCAGATGTGGAGCATCATTCCAGTTCTATCACCTATTAGCAGTCTTGCATTGCATTAGGTGCTACGCAGCCAAATAGTCCTAATTGATACATCTGTGAAGAATCTGATTCAAACCAATGGTAAAATAATAGGTATTAGCTTTTATCTTTCACATCCCTGTCTCCTGTCTGTATGAGCCAAGATTGTATTTCTTAGCATCTGCCAAAATTAGGAATGATTATTTTCTTCTGAGCCAGTTCTTGCTCAGATTCCTTTCATTGCAGTGAGTCAGAAGTTTTAAAACAGCAAGTCAGACCTAATTCCATGCTGGTGTGTGTGTGTGTGTGTGTGTGTGTGTGTGAACCCTCCCTTTATTTATGAAGCAGTATACAGATATCACTGGTATAAATTTAATTTTACAGGTGCATTCTTTGTCACTCAGGACCCCCAGGTTGGCATAACTCCCTTGGTCCTGAACTTGATCCACAGGAGTTTGCCTGCAGTTGATAGTCAACCTCTGGGGTGCAAGGAGCATCTGCTGCAAGTGGGGCAGTGGGGTAGGGAGAAGATGTGTGTACCCTTTTAAAATTTTTCTTGGAGCTGAACATTTTGGGCCCAATACCAGAGAATGCCTTAATAATTGACCTCCTTTGAAGCGCCTAGGACAAGGATTGTTGCTGGTTCTTAGACACATTGTAAGCAAGTATGCAAGCATAATGTCTAGGCATAAAGATACTACTTATATGGAATTTGCAACTGTTTTTCCTTTTGTAGCACTGTGGGTAATCTGCATTTGGCATTGTTCAGGTTCTTGCTTAAAAATAATGTACAGGAGTCCCCATGGGTTAACTCCATCTTTACCATGATAAAGGAAAGTTGTGGTGAGTGTCAAACTCAAGAGTCTCCCTTGCTATCATGATTTCAAAGTGCTGTTCACTAAGCTACTCTCAGAGAAATGCCATTTTTATTGTACAGGCTCATTTGAAGTGCTAGACAGTGTTAATTTCCAAACATTAAAAATAATATTAAGCCTGGGCATGGTGGCACACACCTGTAATCCCAGCAGTTCAGGAGGCTGAGACAGGAGGTTACAAGTTCAAAGCCAGTGTCAGCAATGGGGAGGGCCTGAGAAACTCACTGAGACCCTATCTCTAAATAAAATACAAAATAGGACTGGGGATGTGGCCCAGTGATTGAGTGCCCCTGAGTTCAATCCCCAGTACCAAAAAAAAAAAAAAAAAAAAAAAAATTGAAGGGAAAAACTACCCCAAACTTCTTTCATTTATTAAAAAGTAATTGTTGAGGACCTACTATGTGTCAAGCATTGGGATATTGCAGGGATAAGACTGATCTAGTCAGTCTTTCCCCTTGTGGAGATGGCAGTATGGGAGGGAGGGTGACATCAGACAGTAACTACAGCAGAAACTCACTGCAGCTTCTGTGGAAGATGCTTTGAGAACATGTTACAGGAAGATCTATGGCTTTCAGCAAGTCTGGGGTAAGGGTTCTCTACTGAGAGTGATCTTGCACACCAGGGAACATTCATCAATGTCTGAAGACCTTTTGGATGTCATTGGGTGGTGTGGCAGGGGTTGCTGCTGGCATCCCTAGAGCAGGGGATGCAGCGAGGTGACCTACAATGCATAGGTCAGCTCTGCCCCCACCATCAAACAATTGATTATTGGGTCTAAAATGTCAACAGGACCAGGGTTGAGAAACGTTGGAATAAGGGCTTAAAGAAGGCTTTCAGGATGAAGTGATACTACTGCTCAGACCTGAAGGGAAGCAGAAACCAATGAAGTGGGGGGACGGGGGGAGGGGGGGAGAGCATGCCCACGGAGGGACCCAGCTAGGTTGTGAAGGAATCAAGTGGAGAAAGGACAGAGGACCAAAGAGTTTGAGAAGTGGGCTGGCAAGATCCACAGGAGCCAGTTTGGACAGGATTTGCAGACTGGGTAATGAATTTGGAGCTGTGTTGAAGGCTGTCCTGGGACAGTGCATGACTTGACTTGATGAAGCTCACTCTGGTTGTCCTGCGGAATGGGGGTTGGAGATTGTCAGTGTGGACGTAGGAAACCATGAGGAGGCTGCCATAGCAAACCAGTTGAGAGATGATTAAGAATCTCTAATCCTCCGTGATGGATTGGGCACAGTGGGCTGAGAGAGAGGGTAGGGGCAGGGATGAGTCATGGATTTCTGTCAGCAGCTAACGGGTGGATAGTGTGCTGTGTACTGACTTAGGTGCTAATGAGGAGGACCAGATTAAAAAGTTATTATGGTTAAATGTGCATAGCATAAAATTTATTCAGCCTCATAAATCTTAAGCATACAATTTTGTGGCATAAAATACCCATTTTTTTCTCAGATGTACTTTTAATTTGGGGGGAAGTGAGGTTGGTCAGTTCTGGGAAAAGTTCACATTCATGCCAGATGAGTGGTTAGATATTTGGGTCAGGAGCTCAGAGGAGAGGTCCAGCTGGAGAGGTATTTGGGAGTCCCTGCGCTAGGTGGCGATTTTAGAGTTTTTTTTTTTTTTCCTTTTTTTCTGTTTGAAGAGAGTCTTGATTGACAGAATCAATTCACTTAAGCTTTTATTCCAAATGTATGTGTACCAGAGATTCAGTAGAACTTGGGGAAGAAAGCAGTCTTTATTTATATGGTGAAAAGCTGAGAATTCAGACAAAAAAAAAATGAATTTAGTCTCATCAAAGAAGATTTGCATGGATTTGAAGCATGGCATTTCCATTTCCTCCTAGGGATAAAACTTATCTTCGCTCCTATTAGACTATGTTATGAAATGGAAAAGGTGATATATTTTAGTTTACATTATTACTTCCCATAAGAAGCTCAAGGCTTTTTATGCAACATGTTGAACTTATCTTCTCCAGATCCTTGAGGGGGTTTTGGAGGAGGCTGTACTTCTTACGAAATAAAGGAAGTTAGATGGATAAGGTCTGCTGTGAAAATAGCCTCATTATTTCCTGTCTAGCTGTCCATCCCAATGCTAAGACTTTGCTGTTGGTGACATGAGCAAAGGGCCCTTTGGCTTTACTGTAGGCCCGATGCTGTTCTGAACCTGAATGTACATTGATTTATTTGATTCTCATTTCATTTTCCCCTCTGCAGGGAGAAAAGCAGGCTCAGAGAAGTCAAGTCCTTAGCCTGAGGTTGCTGAACTACTAAATGGCAGAGCTGGATTTGAACCTAGTTGGTCTGCATCTAGACTCAATGTTTTGACCTTGTGCTGTTCTGTTTTCCATAGTCAAGCAAGGCTGGGGTCTCAGGTCTCTTAGACTGTGGCATCTTTCTATTGCACTATACAGCTTTAAGGACACAGCTTCTAGAAAGAACTTGAAAATTCCTTTAAGAGCTGCGTTCTCTCCTGCTTCTCTCCCTACCTGGCCATTCTTTTTTGTCTTCTTATAGTTTTGTCCTTGAGATGCTGTGGTCTCCTGCCCTGATCTTGGCTTCCCATGCTGTTCCTGTATGGGCATACCCAGTCTTGTGACTTTGTCCTCTGGTACTGTGGAGACATCAGCATTGGGACCTCTGACTGTGCTCCTTGGTGCTGGGCTCCACATCTGGAGATCAGCTGCTATGGGAAATGTCCGCTTGAATGTCCTCAGGATCTGGGGAACCAAACTTAGGTTTCCCACATACCTGCTCTCCCACCCTTAGGATTAGCCTGTGTGTGACGTCCGTCCCAGTCAGGGAGTCCTCTCCCTCCCACCCTCAGCAGTATGATCTGTGTCAACGGCTCTAGCTTCTGTATCTTCAGTCTCAGTGCTCTGTGCCTGGACACTGTCCCACCTCAGTTCACGCCCGGATCTGTCCTTGCTTGACTTTAGTAACTTCTTGGCTGGCCTGTTTGTGTCCTTTTTTTTTTTTGTCTCCCTATAGCCACTCTCCACACTACCTCCAGACCATGTCTAGGACACACAAATCAATATCATTTTTCCCTCTTGGAATACCTCAAATGATTTTCCTCCACAAATTTAAAACCAGATTCCTGAACACTAACCCCTGTCATGATACAGCTCCTGCTACTCTCAGTCTCATCTCTAGCCCTAGTCAGTCCCCTTAGATGTCCCCACCCCAGACACACCCACCCCATGTCCCTGTCACTGAAGTCCTAGGCTGTGGGGGAAGGGGTGGTGAATTCAGGGAGCTCCAACAGATCAGGTCTGGCCACTTGCCTCAAAAGTCAAATGGAAAGCCGAGCATGGTGGCGCAAGCCTGTAATCCCAGCACTTTGGGAGGCTGAGGCAGGAGAATCGCGAGTTCAAAGCCAGCCTCAGTAACGGCGAGGCACTAAGCAACTCAGTGAGACCCTGTCTCTACATAAAACACAAAATAGGGTTGGGGATGTGGCTCAGTGGTCGAGTACCCCTGAATTCAATCCCTGGTACCAAAAAAAAAAAAAAAGAAATCAAATGGAAAAATAATGGTGAAATAGGGAAGGAATTTCTCAGGAAGCAGAGAGACCAAGTGTCTTTAGTCCTGTACAGACAAGAGCTTCAGGTTTAAATAGGGGAAGGAACAAAAGTGGAGGGGGAGAGGGGAAAAGAAGAGGGGTAGGAGTTTGCATAGTTAAGCATCCTTGGTCAAACTGGGATCTGGTTGATCTTTTTCACAGGTCTGGTTCTGATGGCTCCAGGGAAGTCATTTTTGCTTGAGGGGACAACCTGGTTCCCATCATGAGATGACTGCTCCTGCTGAGGGGGCAGCCCTGGTCCTGTCATGGAGTGATCGATCCCCTCAGAGGGCCAGTCCCATCATGGGGTGATCTGTCTGCAAGGCTTGCTGTTCTTGGAATCTTGAAAACATCTTATTTCCTCTTATCTTGGTGCTTTCAGCCTAAAGGAGGAGGATTGT
Organism: Geosciurus inauris; assembly: GCA_004024805.1. Classification (NCBI taxonomy): domain Eukaryota; kingdom Metazoa; phylum Chordata; class Mammalia; order Rodentia; family Sciuridae; genus Geosciurus; species Geosciurus inauris. The sequence continues at coordinate 75,744 of PVHX01001916.1, forward strand.
CAGCTTTAGATGGACACTCTTTAAATAATTAACACGTCTACCTGCAGAGTTGAGCAAGACTCTGACCCACAGTTGAAAGCAGAAAGGAGACAGATACAAAACAAAGGCAGAGATGCCGAGCTTTAAATTACCCTGGACATCTGCAGGCCAAGGGCAGAGTCAGTGCTTTCAGCGGAAGCCACCTCTAAGCCCCTCTTATATCCCCACCCGAGCCAATCTCCTCAGGTGTCTCTGCCCTCCACACTCCCCCACTCAGGGGTCCCTGCCTCCTTTCCTGGGGCTACCTTTCTCTTACACACTGGAATGTTGGCCCTGCTTTGTGTGCAGAGGTCTGTTTCCAGGCCTCCTTGGCTTTGTACTTGAAGTCCCTGCTGCCCCAAGCAGGGCATTGAGCTCACGCCATGCCCACCTTCCTTCCCTGGTAGCCTCCCTTCCTCTCTCCCCCCTGCCTGGGAGGAGCCCCTCCCCTCAGGCACCCTAGTGACTGCCATTAGAAAGACTGCCATTAGAATAAACTTCTTTCTACTTGGTTGCTGACTGACTGGCTCCTCTCCTCCATTAGCAGCTAAGCTCCTGGGGAGCTGCGCATACATCTCCAGTTTCCCCACTTCTAGCATAATGTGTGACACATAGTGCACACACAGTGACTCTTGTCTGTTGAACTCAAATGACAATCTGAGTGAATAACGATAATGACAATAGCTTCTGACACCTACAGCACTTAGCATGTGCCAGGCCCTATTCTAAATATTACATTTGCTAAGCCATTTGGTCCCTAGCCACCTTGTGGGCTGGTTCTGTCCTTCAGCCCCATAGTGGAGTGACAGGGTCCTCCACCCTCTGGAAGTATATGGAGCTGCTACCCTGGGTGTCTGCAGGGCCAGTGGATGAAGAGAAGAAAGGCAGGCTGTCTAGCCTGTCATGGGGCGCACTTTTTCCCTTCTGTTCCTTTCAACCTTTCAGCTGCTGTGGATTACCTTCATATCATGTAATTGGAAACAAGTAAACTGGCCTTGGGCCATGTGTACTCCTGGAGCTTAAGACCCCTTCTGAAGGACCTGGAATTAAACCTGGAAAGCTCCAGGGATGGGGTGCCCCTGGAGGCTGGAGCTGCCCTGGGTGAAATGTTTTGTAAGTAGGTCACAGAAAAGAAAGCAAAGCTAAGGGCTTCCTCCCACAGTGCATTAGAAGAAAAAGTCTGTGTGGCATCCTGGTCAGAGGCAGAGCCAAAGCCAGAACCAGGCTGGGCACCTGCTGCAGGTTTCCAGGATGTGTCCCTGTGAGCTGGGTAGCAGAGCCACAGCAGTAGGTTTTAACCTGCCCTCTGGGTTTTGTACAGGCTGACGGTCATTTTCCCGGTCACCAGCATGACTTCAGCTGTTGTCTGAGATGTTACTCGCTAAGTCCAAGTCGGAGGCTGAGGGCTTTATGCTTCATTTAATTTACAACCCCTCTGAGGTAGAGTTATTTGGTGCCTTTGTGAGTTCTTTTTTTTGTGCATTGGGATGGTTTCTATGTAGATGTTCCTGGGAGAGTTTGGGAAGACAAATCAGGAGAATAAAATCAAGTCAGGAATTAGGAAGCAAAATTATCTTTCCTGCATGAAGACAGAGATCCCTTGTCCCCTCTCAGGAACCAGAAAAGAAAGTTGATTAGTGTTGCTTAAATGCATTGCAATTGCCTCCTCGAGTTTTCTTACACTCTGGGGTTTAGGCTAGTCTATAAATCTTAGTTCCAGGTTAGTTGTAAAATCTTGATTTATCCTTCGGTATAGGTGTGCTAACACATTCATCAGCTTGAATTATTTAGAGTTATCATGAAAAGGGTCTAATTTCTATTGCCTTCCTGATTTGCACATTAAATATAGTTCCCTGTCTCAATTCTCCAGAATTCATGTTGAAAAGAGAAAGGAGAAAATTACTTTTAAACAGCAGTTTGGCATATAACAGCATGATTTACCTTGGAATATTTCTCCAACTGCTTGTTAAGGTACTCAAACCAAGTTTGTAAGAATCTGAATCTGGAAATTAGCATGAAATCAAATAGCAAACATTGCGCCCCAGGTGGCCATGGCTGTGTGCTCCTTTGTTCTGGGGGCCCTGAATTGGAGGACTCTTTCTCCCTTTCTCTGTCCCTTATTGGATAGCCCAGGCCCACCGTGTTCAATTCACAGTGTGCACTCCTCCCGTCTTTCAACACTGGGTAGACTTTAATTTTTGAGAAAAATTAAGTCCATGATATATATAAGAAATATATGACATTTCATGCAGACTTGAAATTAACAATTCACCCTTTGTGACAACTTACAGAATGAGAATTACATAAAAATACAGCACACTTACAGTTGCCATGCTTCATAATCTTATACTGTGATTTATACAGCTTCTCTTTATATTTTATATATCCCACCATGCTCACTTGATTAATATACCTGTGCTGCTTCAGGATATAGAAATTTAAAGAGAGGGAGAAAGCAAGCACAATGCCCTATCTCCTCTTGCTTTATGAAAATTAAAACATTTATGTATGAACTAATTTAAGAAATTTAAGACTTACACACTTTAGTAGCTGGGACTAAACATAAGCAATACAAAATTAAATAAATCTTGTTAGAGTCATAGAAAGGAACAGGAATAAGTTCTTATTTTCCTTGCAAATTTTTCTCATTTTCCTCATTTATTTGCACCAGGATTTTGTTGGTAGGAATTCTGCAAATGATTCATTATTTTAGGATTAGATTTATTAGTGGCATAGCATATTGTGTACCTTCAGAATATATTTAGGTCCTTGGTGATTTCTTTCTTTTTTTTGTTTTTAAATATTTTTTTAGTTGTCAGTGAACCTTTATTTTATTTATTTATGTGCGGTGTTGAGAATTGAACCCAGTGCCTCACACATGCTAGGCAAGCACTCTGCCACTGAGCCACAACCCCAGCCACTTGATGATTTCTTTTGACTGAGATTTTGTAAATGTAACAATAAAAACCAACTGGTACTTAAAAGAAATACATTCTTATAATGAGAGTTGTCTTGCCATATGATTGGTTCTTAGGAAAGCAGTGATGGATTTCTCATGTCATTGCTTTAAATATTATATAATTTGTATCTATCATGAGAAAAGGGTGTTTGTAATTTCACAGCAGAATTATAGGGAGAAATGACAGATTTTTTTCTTTTTCTTAGGATTTTTAAACTACATCTGTGTATTTTGGGTGGAACTAGAATCTAGTTTAATGTTAGCTCAGTTAAGCCTTGTCTGAATGAAGGAATGGTGTCTTGATTTCAACTAGCAGGATTGGTGGAACTCACTTGATTTATTGGCAATAAATCCCTCTGTGTAATTCCTACTTTCAGCACTTCCGTTGTCAAATGATATTAGCTGCTTACTTATGAAAGGTGACATGTGAGTAATTTTCAGTACTGAAGAGACACCTTTCCTGCACTGGGCTCTACTTTCTTTCTTTTTTTAAAATTTATTTATTTATTCTACTTAGGTATACATGATAGCAGTGTGCATTTTGATTCATTGTACACAGATGGAGCACAACTTTATTTCTCTGGTTGTACACGATGTAGAATCACACATGAAGCTAGGGTTATGATGTCCATCTCATTCCACCATCTTTATTGTCCCTATGCCCCCTCCCCCTCCCTCCCCTTTGACTAAAGTTCCTCCATTCTTCTCATGCCTCCTCCCCCATTATGGATCAACATGCACTTATCAAAGAGAACATTCAGCCTTTGTTTTTTTGGGATTGGCTTACTTCGCTTAGCACGATATTCTCTAACTCCATCTATTTACCTGCAAATGCTGGCTCTACTTTCTGAGGTCCAGGGGCTTTCACGTGGACATGTACTTCCTGGTCATAGCCATCTGACCTCATGAAGAAGTCAGGTGACAGTCAATGCTGGTTATTAGAAGATGTCGCTGAAGCTGTTAAAGTGAGAAAGCAATTTTACTTGCTTAAAGAGGAAATTCTAGCCCCTAGATCTTTGTCCACGTGTGGAGTAGGAATGGATTGGGGTGAGGGAGGTTAGTTTTTGAATTCAAGTCATAGTAATTTGAATTTCTGCAAGTTCTCAGAATGTTCTGTTTTCTGAAATTCTGTGGTACTAAGTGATGTTACCACGTTGTAACCTCCCTGGAAGATGCTTCTCATTTATTTATTAATTTTTGGTGCTGGGGATCCATCCCAGGGCCTTGGCACAAACTAAGCATGTGCTCTACCACTGAGCTATGCCCCTGGCTCTTGATGTTCATTAAATAATTTTATTTTGATATCTTCTTGAGAGCTTTAAATGTGCAGAGTATGTTAAAGGCAAATGGAATAAAACAAAAAACAAAAATATTAAGTCTGCTGAAATAGTATAAATGGCATTTGGGATTATATCTTTCCTCTCTTCTTAGTCCTTGATGAATAAATATTTGGGCTTTGCTTTTCCTGTGTGTGTGCATGCATGCACCAAGCATGCATAAGTGAGAACATGGATCAGACCCTGGTGAAAATAAGCTGGGAGGTGGGCAGAGGTGCACTAAACTCCTTCATTCTACTGAGATGATGATACCATTTTAGCAGTGGGCAGCCCTTAAGTGATGTGAACCCAGGATTATAATGAAGACTTCCATTCATTCATTCAAAATTATTGAGCTGCTTCTATGTGCTAGCAATGTTCTTGGTGTATGAGGCAAATAGTTAATAAAACTATTTATGGATAAATAAACTAATGTGTAAGATAAAAAGAGATGTGATAAGTCTCTGATGAAAAGTGGAGCAGAGTGAGGGGATGAGGAGGGTGTGGAGTTGGGGATTTATTATTTGAGATGAGGAGGAATCAGGGAGGCCTCCCGTTCTATCTGCTCCTATCTAAATTCCACACACACAGGTTCATTTTGCTTGCGCATTTCAATTTCACCCTGCCCTTTGAAATGTCATTCTGGAACTGGAAACGATTAAGCCATGTTATTCATTTGTTCTTTAATGTGAGTATGTTTTAGATTATTTCCTTTGAGCAAATGTTAATGGGGAATTTGAGGCAATGGATGTCTGGGAGCGAAGAGGTATTAGGTGGAAGGGACCCAAATGGGTGGAGTTGTCTCTTGCCTCTGAGTGGGGTCTCCCTGCCCTCAGAGGGCTCTGCCTCTGACACTTCTTGTACTACATCATTGCTCTACAGTATTGCCGCTCCAATTCTTTAAGTGTGTTCCTGCACCTTGGCATTCACCTGGGAATGCTAACTGCAGAAAGCAAAAGCTTTGTAGTGCTTTCTGCTTGGCTCTTCAGGAAAAATACACTGTACAGTGAAGGTATTATTTTTTGTTCATTAACCTTCCTGACTGTTTGGATTATCATTTTGCTTTATATTTTTAATGCAGAGCCCAAGTGTGTCTCTAGGGAGATCTTTGTCTATTTATGGGCTCTGACTCAAAACATTAAATCATTCTGAATGGGGAGTGATTTTAATTCCCCTCACTCCTGCCCTGTTGCTTTAGTGAGGTTCTGTACACTCTCCTTGCTCACTAACAGCAGCATCTGTGTTGCACTTCTAATCCTGCACCCCCCCCCCCCCCCAAAAAAAAAAAAAACCTTGCTCCAAATTTCATTCTGTTGCCTGCCAGGCTTTGGCAGTGATGGCAAGGGTGGGAATTTGCACTTCCTTCTGGATTCTCAGGAATTTTCCTTTGCTTGTGAAGGCACCAGAATCAAGGTTTCTAAGAAATATTTTGTATACATCTTTTGTGTGTGTGTATATATATGTGTGTGGGGGTGTGTGTGTATGTATGTGGTTTATATCCATGGACACAAATGGCATACACAGATTTTAATTTCTTTGATGTAGTATTTCTTTTACTTGGTAGTACAAGCATGTTGACTTCATATTAATGAATAATTCTAGGTCTGAGATGAAAAAAGCCAACAATACTAGTTTGCAGAGATGCAGCTGCTTAAAAATGAGCAAAATTTATCTTGTTAAAGTCCCTTTTTTCCCCTCATTATAAACAAAACTGTTGAATGTGAGAGCAAACCTAGATGACTATTTTAATGTGAAAATATTCCTTTTTTTTTTTTTTCCAGCTTTTGCTTTGGTGTTGGAAGATGTAAAGAAAGAGGTCAAACAGACTCAGGTACTGACTCTAATGTTCTTGTCTACCTCTCACCTCAGAGACTCTTTTATATTTAATGGGAACTGTAAAGATTTTGTCCTTCAGTAGTTAATGTGTTCCTTTTTATTTTGTTGCATGAATTAATATAATGTTGATCCACATAGATTTAAAGTCCTAACAGCAGCCTACAGGTAGACTTGCTTAAAAAAAATCCTTAAATAGTTACAGTAGATCCATTAGGTTTTAAAATCATTTTAGGGTAAAAGGTGTTTGGCACGGCAGTAGGCATTTTAGAAGTCTTGCTTGAGTATCACAGTTTTCTGCAGTCTTACTGTATCCTAACAAGGGACTTAGTTTTCCCAGTCTGTGAAAGGATTTTGCTTTGTCACAGGACTGTCAAGAGCCTGATTATTGTCACCTTGAAGGTGGGAGGGGATGCTGGGTTCCAGACTCCAAAGGCAACTAAGCCGCCATAATCTTTACATGCTCAGAACCAAAAACCAGACCAGGGACCATTGGAGAAGGAGCAGCAATTACCAAATCTCAGAGCTGCTTTGATCATTGGTTGCATTCAAGAACCTCATCTAAATTTTTACCATTTGCGCTTTGCAGCAACAGGTTAGCACATGAGAAAGAGAAATAGTGTTTCAAACTATGATTTGTTATATTAATTATGATTTTGTTGAGTCTGATTTAGTCTACAATTGATTTAAATGCATTTTATTGAAAGTATTACCTTTTTTAACTATACTGTGGGGTTCTGCCACAAGGGAAATTATAACAATAATGTCTTATGATTTTAAGACTCTTTATGGCTAATAAAGCATTTTCACACATTTCATTTAATTTGATCTTCTGAATTATTCTGTAATGGCAAAGTAAATATTTCCAGTTATAACAGAGAAAATAAAGCCTTAGAGAATTTAAGTGATTTTTACCAAGGTCACATGATTATTAAGAAATGAAGTTAAAAAGTTTCTGAATCTTTGAATTTTTCACCCTTTATTATTTTATATTATATAGTCTTGTGCATTATAATATGTATTTGGTGATTGTGAGGGTTGTTCAATGACAAATTTACTGTATTTTGCCATATAATTGTTGCAGATTTTGTAACAATTTTTTTTCAAAAAAGTGAGTTGCATCCATTATATGGAGCTTTTTTTCTTTTTAAATTGTGCTGGTGTTACTTAAAAATAATTTATTACAAAACTCCCCTTTGTGTAAGATTAGGATGCATGGAATATTTGTGATTAAATAATAATAAAATTGAATAGTCCAAATCCATTCATATCATTCTTCATGATAATTTAGGGAACATTTTTCTGGTCTGAAAAATAAAAAAGTTAATACATTAGTTGTTATTGATTTGTACATTGTAGCTCAAATATTATGCTTGAAAAAATTTACTACAGTGTTGCAAATTATGTACTTAGAAAATTTAATCTTCCCTCTGAAGATTTGCACCATGATTTTGTTTTCTAATGACACAGTCTCGGTCCTACTCATATTAGATGTGTGTTCTGTTAGTACTGCAACACTCTAAACAAAGCATGCATGCGAGTGACCTTTTTCTAATGTACTGACAATGCACATGTGCTGAGCATTCTGGGATTGTGGCTAAGTGTGTCAGAAGACAAATGCACATCTGTGTGTCACTAGTGAATACTTCGCTTCTCTGTTCACCTTTTAAGTGGCGTGACAGGAGGAACAGAATTACACCATGCCATGATTATGTGATGAAAGCTTATAAACCAATTTTTGGACTAAATAACAGAGGTGTGATTATTTAATGCAATGGTGATGATTATATGGTGAAATATGGTAAAGTGCTACCTAAGGGTTATTAATAGGGAATTAAAGTTTTGTTTAATGAATTTAGAAATTATGGTAGTCTTTTAAATATAGGTTTCAGCTGGGCGCGGTGGCGCAAGCCTGTAATCCCTTAGGGAGGCTGAGACAGGAGAATCGCGAGTTCAAAGCCAGCCTCAGCAACGGCGAGGCGCTAAGCAACTCAGTGAGACCCTGTCTCTACATGAAACACAAAATAGGGCTGGGGATGTGGCTCAGTGGTCGAGTGCCCCTGAGTTCAATCTCTAGTACCAAAAATAAATAAATATAGGTTTAAGCTTTATTTTTCAAATGAAAAACTATATATATTTTGCTTTAAGCACATATATTTTAATGTCATCTTTAATGCATATTTTAATGTCATTTTCATGCAAAGGTATTAATGTAATTGAAAGATGTCATTAATTGCACCTATGCATAGGTTTCCCAGCCAAAATAGCTGTTACTCCCATGAGCAGAGGCAGTGATAACATGTCTACTATATAATCAGTATACCTGAAACTGGGAGATGGAGAGGAATTCTTTTGTCCAAGGTTGTCCAAAATCTGTGATTGAACCTGGAGATAGAATTTAAGGCTCTGAATATTGACCACTGAATTTTGTTGTCATTAATTCATCAGCCAAGCAAAATTGACTGAGATCTGTCCCTTCACTATTGCCCAAAGCAGCTGCTCCAATTTACCTCACCTTATGCTAGCTTTAGTCAAAGGCCCTATGTTAAGTTTTTTGTCCAATGCAGGCCACCCTGCATTGTGGGGATGGGTTTCCGCCCCAAGTAATATGTACACTCAGTGTTGGCATTGGGTTTGCTCCCTATCAAATTCCTGAGAGCTGCCAGCGACCTGATGTGCATCTGTTGCCTGACCTCTGGGCTCAGTCCTCAGATTCCTAGTGCCTGGCACCATCTTGGATTCTGACCTATGGACGGCTTCAGGGAAGCCTGCCCACTTAGGATTGTATACGGGGCTGCTGCCTCAGTTGTGACTATTCACCTGTCTTCAGACTACATTGTTATAGCCTAGGGTGGCCTTCCTTTTTGTATCCTGTGTGGTGTGAGGTTAATTGTGTACACTGGAGGCAAAGTGCCATAGTTCATCTCTTCTCTACCACATTGTGGGACTTAGCCTCCCTGAGTCTCAGCTTCCTCATCTGTAAGATGGGGTAATAGGATCTACTTTGAAGGGCTGTTTTGAAGGTGTGTGTGTGTGTATGTGTGTGTCTGTGTGTGTGTGTGTGTGTGTGTGAGAGAGAGAGAGAGAGAGAGAGAGACTTTACAATGCAGAATAGTACAGGCCCTAATTAACTGTTTACCTGATAACAAGAAATATCTTATGCAACCTTTCAAGAGGTTGCTTAAACCATCTGTTCTACCTACACAAATCGAAGTAACAAAGTAAAAGAACTTACTACTTCCATTAGTTAAAATTCTTTTTGTGCAGTAGTTGACTTCACATGAAATAGTTGATAGGATGATGGTGGTGGTGGTGGTGGTGGTGGTGGTGGTGGTGGTAATGATGATCGTGAGAAGAATAGGAGCCAGATGAGAAACTGAGGCCTGAGCTAGTAATTGGTGGAGGCAGAATTAGAAAACAGGACCAGCTTATAACTGAGTATAATGATGAGAACACATCTGGATTGATTTATGCAAAATCCAGAGAGGAGTAGTGATGACAGCGTTGGAAGATGGAATTTTATTTCTTTTTCCTCATCAAAAATTTCATTATGAAAAATTTTTTGAGCATGTTATACTTTCTTTTTATGAAAAACTTACAAATTAGGCATTGCATATTTGGATTGCATGTGTTCAAATCTATTGTGGCTTAAAAACATCGAGCTCATGTAAAAGAGTGACACGGGTGTCTATTCCTGGCTAGGGTGGGAGCTGTTGGTAGAGTAAATGCATTAATAACAAATGTCTTTCCTATCTGAATGGTAATTCAGTTGACTTATACAACCTTGACTGTGAGCACATTCTGATTAATATTGATAGTCAGTATAAGAAATGTGGCAGCAGAGATAATAAAACAAACCATGTGTTTCTTTCTTCTTAGAAAGGACTAAGCCTATTCACGAGGGGCACTGAAGACAGAATTTTAAATGTTCTGTCAGTTTGTTCATTTACTCTAATTTTCTGTCTCAAAGGGGAGATGACTCAAAACTATGCTGGTTCCATTTCAGTTCACCTAATGTGACGTTCCTTGGGTATTTTGTTTATACAGTTTACAAATTGAGTCATTTGAAATAGCTAATCATTTCCTAGCTATTGTGTCAGCCAATCTGAGCTACAGTGCTTAATAACAACAAGAGAGTTATATAATTTGGGTTGCTGTTCTTAGATTTCACAAAGCTATCTGGTGAAAAGTTAAGCCGGTGTCCCAGTTTGTTGAAGTTAGTCTGGAACCACTGCATTCTGCTATTTTTCACGTTGTTAAAGGTGACTTCTGTTGTAGATGTTACTTTTAGCTTACTCTCAAAATATATTCACATCTAAAGAACACGTTTGGGCAAGGCTGTGCATGCATGGTAGGGTGAGGAAGGGGCATTGCAAAGCACCTGACTTTCATCCTGGTTTGTGGCTAGTGACTTGTCCCCTGGCAAATTCCTCTATCTTCCTTAAAATAAAGGATTATCTTGTTGGTGAAAGGGCAGTGTTGGCTTTAATCATCTCTCATGCTATTTCTAGATCATTTCACTTTTCTGTGAGCCTTATCTAGCAGCCAAGTTTATGGCCTTGCAAGGAGCAGGCAGCTTTGGTCCAGGGGCAAACATAGGTTAATGATGGAAAGCAGTTGTGCCCTGGAGCCAAGGTCAGTGCCCCTGCCCTACAGCCAGTGCTTCTGGTCAGGTGTGGCATTTAGGGTATTTAGTACAGGGAGTCCACTCTCACTAACTTAAGATCTAACCTGGCTTTGGCTCCATACATTTACAGAAGTAGGTTAAACTCTCCAGACTTTTAAAGTGAGTTCTTCCAAAAGCCTCTTTTATCAGGATTAAGTGTTGTTAGATCCTGAGATCTAACAAATAAACATCTTAACTGTGGGTTCTTCTGTGCTTAGTGGCATTTCTAGTCTTGAGATAAAGATAATTTCATAAAATGCCATCTGAAGTCTCCATTCTCCTATGTATAGCTCCCTTTCCTGCCTGGCTATTGTTCCTTCCCTTTAGCATTCTTAAAGGACACATTGCTTTGTGGCTGTATCTTGGCTTTTAAGCTGTTTCCACTTTTGATGGTAGAGGCTCACAATCAATTCTTAGTGTACTGTGTGAAGAAAATTGATAGATATTACCACTATCCAGGTGTCATAATTACAACATGGCTATTGAAAGTGGAAAGGGGCAATTAGGAAGAAAACTCCTTTTTAGTCCACAGCCAAGACAACAGAAATGGCAGATTCAGCTGCTGATACCTTGTACTTTGTCAGAGAATCTTTTGAGAGTTTCTCCTTGAATTGTAGAGGGTCAGAACCACACATTTCTGTTGCAGCATCCAGATTTCTGTGTCTGGAGCTTGCCAGCTCTGACGTACCTCTTTTATACTTGTGACTGTGTGTGCTGCCATAACAGAATACCTGCGAGTGGGTAATTTATAAAGAACCAAGGTTTATTTCTTACAGTTTTGGAGGCTTTGAAGTCCAAGGTGGGGGCATCCAGTAAGGGCTTTTTGGCCAAAGTCATCCCATGGTGGAAGGAAGAAGGGCAAAAGAGCACGTGTGAGAGCAGAGAGGACTGAACCTGGGTTTATAACAAACTTACTCCTGATATTGAACCTGTTCCCACACTAATGACATGAACACATTTGTGAGGGCTGAGGCCTAATTACCTGTTAAAGGTTCCATCTCTCAACACTGTTGCACCAAGCATGAAGTTTTCAACATGTGCTTTCGGGGGAGCACATTCAAGCCATAGCCATTGCCATCAGCTGACCTCCTCTGATGCTCTGTGCATGCCCCTAGGGCTGCTTCTCAGGAAGTGGAGAACATGGTGGGAACCTTCCTGGTGACAGTCCAAACCCCAAAGAGCACTTCATGAGGAATACCCTGCCAGTAAGGGGACTATCTCTGATCGGTTTGTGATGCTTTAGAGTTGACAAGGTTTCTAAAATTAACTTTCAAAGAACATCATCCTACACAGGAGGAAAGAGCTTCAGCTCAACTAAGTGATTTGCCCAGGATCATGTGAGAGAAGCGCAGCCCCATTTCAGTGCTTCTGGCATGGAGCAGAAGTACTCCATTTCTGCTTTCCTCCCTTATGTTTTGGTCTTATTTCTTTAAGAAAGTGTTTCCAAGCTTCTGTCTTCAAGTCTTCCCCCAAAGTATTAATATGTACCATACATATTTATTCATTATATTGCTAGCTCTTGTTATTTGATGAGATTTATCATTTTCTCTTTAATTCAAAATACAGGATTTGAAGAAAAGTGGCATATCAAGAAAAAATGGCATAGGTAAGTGATGATTTATTTTTAACCTAAAGTGTGTATGCAGGTGAATTTGTTGTATATTATATTTCATAAAGTAGATTTTTCTTTCTGTTTTTATTTATGGGATACATTTTGTTGTTCAAATACTCTTTGGGCTAGCTCAATATTTACTATCATGCAGAGGTGAGGAGAACACTTTTCAGACTGGCATATTAGTTGTTAGAGGTAACAACTAATGTGTTAGATTTAATTTCCTCAGCCATAATTCACTGAACTTTCATGAGGGAATAGCATCATGCCTGGTAGGTACTGTGGGGGGTGCAGAGCAGGATAAGACACAGTCTCTGTTATTAGGGCCTGTGTTAGTTCATTTCTGTTGCTACAACAAAATATCTGAGGATGAGTATTTATGAAGAAAAGAAGTTTATTTAGCTCACAGTTCTAGAGGCCAAAAGTCCAAGTACATGAGGTTCCATTTGTTCTGATTCTGGTGAGGACCCCCTTGGCTGCATCAGATCATGGCAGATGGCTTCATGGCAGGGATGAGTGGGAGAGGGAAACGTCACATGGCAAGACAGGAAGCCAGAGAGATTCAGGAGTCAGGCTCACTCTTTCATAGTAGCTCATTCTCAGAGGAATTAACTGGGGTTTCAGGAGAACAAACATTAATCTCTTCTGAGGGTAACACTCCCAAAGACCTAACCACCTCCCATTAGACGCCACCTCTTAAAGATCCTACCACTTCACAGTACTGCCACTCTGGGGACCAAGCCTCCAATGCATGACCCTTTGAGGGGCACATTCAAAAGATATCCACACTGCAGCAGAGACTTGTACTTAGTGGGAGAAGAAGTCCAGCTGTGGCCTTTGTTCATGCTGCATTCTCTAGAGCCGGGCTCCCCACTTGACTGGTGAATAGTTGTGTGTCCTTTAGGAGTCAGTTCAGTCACATCAGACTCATCTGAGGGACTCTGGCACCAAAACTGCTCCTCTCTCCTTTGTAACACACCACACTTCTGTCACAGCCCATCTACACCTTTGATGGTACTCCTTTTTAAACACATCTCTCCACACCCCAGCATATTGTAAGCATCCTTAGGGATAGACCATGAGTCAGTCACTTTTGAATGTTATCCAGTGTGTGGACAGAGGGTAAGGCTGCTCCTCTGTGAGTAGGGGTGGGCCTATCCTCCCGGGGTGTGAACTTTGTCATTGCCCTTCATCCCAGGGTAGATCGTGGAAACATGGAAGATGAGCTTTGGATAAGAGGGAGAGGGAACACTTTCCTTTCTAGGCCTTTCCTTCTTGCACCTGGATTCTGAGGAGTGCAGAAGTGCAGGAAGCCACTTCCCCACCCCTGCACATGGAAGGGGAAGGTGACCTCTACTGGGGAGGTGCATCTGGGGTCATGGGGCCTATAGGGGAATGGTTTAGGGACTGCAGGCTCTGAGAGCAGCTGCATTTAAAGGGCCATATCTGTTCATGGTTTTTTTCTTCTGTTACAGCACCCCATATGGTTCAGTTACTTCTTCCCATGAGGAAATTTTTCTCTCTGCTGCCCCCACTGGTAGTTTTGAGTATTTGTAGGGTTTTTTTTTTTTTTTATGGGAAGCTATTGAGTCTCCTCTTGTGCTTGGTTATTTAGAGAACTGGTGAGCAGAGTCTGCAACATGAGCTTGAAACTACCCAGGGGAGTTTACCTTGGAAAAGTAAATTTACGTTCTTACAATTGCAAAATTGCAAGTCATGGTGATACCTAACTTGGTATCAGTTCATCTGAAAAAGACACTGGAGGCTTCTTTCTCCCATGTCTTCCTGTGCACCTGCAGGAACAAGAGGCTACTACAAAGCAATACAGTCATAGTCATGGTGTCACCAGAAAAGCCAGAGTGCCTCAACCCTGGGCTCACAGTACTCGGAGCAGGGCCACGGTCATTTTTCCTCTTTTGGCTCACTGCCTAATCAGTCGACTAGTGTATAATCACTCTCACTAGGGAAGACATAGTTGGAGTGGCTCTTCCTGTGTGTGTGTCGGTATGCATGTTTACCCCTCAGTTATAAATCACAAGGCTACTTGTTATTCGCCTTTTATCAGAAGAACCTGTATTGATTTCTCATCAGAAAAGCACCAGCAGGATTAAATCCATTCTCCTGAGTCATTTTGAGTGTTTGGCCCCTCCCTGATGGGTGCTCAGCAATAGAAGAAATAGTTTCCTTTCCAGGCATCCTTTTCTAACTTTACGCTTGGCCCTGTTGCCTTTCCTGAACTTTCTCTACAGTCCTCTGTTGGCTGCAGCACCTCCTTGGTCCTTTCTGTGTCCTTGGCTAATTTCTTTATCTTCCCCTTCTTCTAGCCTGTCACCTTGATAGTTATTGTCAGGCACTTAACATGCAACCCATTTATTACACATTCTTGGAGGAGAAATGAGGACAATCTGTCTTGAGTCGTGCTGGTATTTGCTGAAGGCAAGTTGCAGTGAGTTCAGAAAAGTGCCACCAAGGTGCAAAGGAAATAGTGGAATGATCTTACTTAGCTGTGTCGACTGGACAGTGGGAACCTGAGAGTCCGGTGGCTGAATGGCATCAACAGAGAAAAAGGCTACCCAGATGAACTCTGGGATCTGGACTTGGCCAGAATGTGATTCGTCTGAGGGAGGGACTGGTTGTATGTCAGAAAATAATTCTTGTTGCTGATGTAAAGAACAGCAGGGATTTAAGCATGTAAGCTGTTTTTAGCACTAAACTGTACCAGCCTGGTTCTTTTCTGGAGTAGGTTGGGGCTGAAGTATTGTCAGGTGCCCCCTTCCTCTTTAGCCCTGGCCCTGATAACTGTCCAACACACATACTATTTCTTAGCCAGTTCCAACTGTTAATATTTTCAGGGTCCTAAATTTGACTCTCTGTTCCAAGCCTTCACTACTCTCTGCAGGAAAGGTCTTTCCACCACCACCACTACCCTTTTTTTTTTTTTTTTTTTACCTGTCCCTAGGACATAGTGTCCTCATTCCCTCCCATTGGCAGACCCTGCTGCCTAGGGCCACACTTAGCTCCTAAAGCCCTTCCCAGTTTGAAGGCAGTTCATCTGCATTCCAAGCTTTGTAGCACAGCATGGAAGTCCTCCATGAGCTGATCCCTCTCTAACTTTATCACCCACAGTGCTTCCTCATTCTTTTCTCAGAGTGCCTGCCAGATTCTCTGGGTAGGTACTCAGGGATGCTGCAGAAGTAAGGCAGGCTATGGGCTCTGTAATAACCCCTCACCTTCATTCCCTAATGATCTGCTACCCTCTGTGCGTGAGACAGCAGAAAACTGCATCCTTTTGAAGGGAACTGTGGAAATCCTTCCTCCCAGAATCATTCCTTGACCCAGCCTCATCTGCACAAGCACGCTCCCATAGTACCCTGGGCTTAGCTTGGGCTTCCCACCTATTGCTTTGGTTATCACAGCCTGTCCTTTGAGCTAGAGGCATTCCAGAGCCTTGCACTTAGTAGGCACTTGGAAGATGTTTGCTGAATGAATGCATGTAGCATGCATGATTGGAGTCCATGAAAAGGAAGGGATCAGCATGATTTCTTAGTAGTTGTGTTAACAAATGAATGACAGACAACTCGCAAACAGGACTCAGATATATGAAAAGGGGGAGAATTTGCTTTTGTTCTTGTAAAGTCTCTTCCCTGCATGGAAGAACTGTGGTCTTTGTGAGAACAATGCGGAGATTTGCTGGACTGGTAGAAGTGGCTAGAGTTGGTTACCATGGTGCGCGCAGGGTCCATCTTTTGACAGATGGCTCTTCTATTCTTTTAAAGGTTTTATTATGAAGTAATTTGAACATATGAAAAGGCACAAATAGTGAGATAATGAATATCCACGTATCTTCCACTTACTTTAAGAAATGCTGCATTACTATTATAGTCAAAGCCTGTTAACTATTACCCTCATTTAGTGTTTATGATTCTCATTTCATCTTTTATACTTTTACATGATATGTGTGCATACATATAACATATATGCACTTTATGTATTTTCTTATATTTTTGCAAACGATTGATTTATATAGTTATTCTTTTGCAACTTGGTTTTTTCCCAGAATTATCTTTTTGGTATTCATGTACAATATCTGGATTGACACACATAAGGCTAGTTAATTTTTACATGTAGTTAGTTGATGCCCAGAGTGCTAGTTAATTTTTACTGCTATGTAGTATTCTGATTTATATATCTTGTTGGTGGCTATTTGGGTCACTTTCCTTTTTTTCCCTTTTTTACAATGCTGCTGTGAACACTTTTTATGTGTCCTTGTATACACGTGAGAGATTTTCAAGGATGATTAATAGGAGTGGAATTTCTGGATTATGTTCATCTTAAACCTTATTAAATATTGAAAAAAATTATCCCCTGAAGCTTATTTACTCCATTCTTATAAAAAGAAATCTTTATCACTTCCATTTTGCTCTGCCAGTTGATATTAATGTTTTAGATAGAGTGGATCAAAGATAACATTTCAATTGAAATGTAAGACACCCCTTTAAGGTTTATCCATGTGTTTGGTGTAAGAGCCAAGAAGCCGGTTTAAAATAGAGGAGGGTAGATGGAATGGTCATGTTTACCTAAACTCCTAAAGAGAAGGAATTAGGTCATATTCAATGAGTTGCTCAGCATTCCCTTTAAAATTTTTTTTATGTGCTATTTTTTTTTTATATCTTTATTTATTTCATGTGGTGCTGAGGATCGAACCCAGTGCCTCATGTATACGAGGCAAGTGCTCAACCGCTGAGCCATAACCCCAGCCCCCACTTTTAAATTTTTTATTGAGTTTTAACCAAAGAACATTTCCAATTATTTTTAGGAACTGGATGGCTCACTGTGGAGCTATCCATTATATGAATATTTGAGTGAGTGAATAAATGAATGGAATTATAGAACCAAACATAAGGACGAAAAGACACAATGGAATACAATTAAAACCAAAGTAGGCCAGGCGCAGTGGCGCATGCCTGTAATCCCAGTGACTCAGGAGGCTGAGGCAGGAGGATGGAGAGTTCAAAGTCAGGCTCAGCAACTTAGTGAGGCTTTAAGCAATTCAGTGAGACTCTGTCTCTAATAAAATGTAAAAAAAGGGCTGGGGATGTGGCTCGGTGGTAAAGCACCCCTAGGTTCAATCCCTGGGACCAAAACCAAATATTGTCCCTAAGTGGAGGTGTTAAGGAGCCAGACTTATGGTGGGAAGAAGGTCCCTGTATTGGTCTGCTACACATCTGGCTGGCGGTCACAATTTATGTGACATCTTTCTACCCACACCCTTGTTTGGTGGCAGGGTGCTGCCACCATGGCTGTTTCTATCTATTCCTGTATTGTGAGTTCAGAACCTCAGAGGCCTAATGTGCTTCTTGGGTATGTGGCTGGAGCAGCTGCTTCCACTGGCAGGTCCTCTGGGAATTGCCCCAGCTAGGTGGGTATGACATCCTAAGGTTTTGCTTGCTGTTGTAAAAGACTGGGCCCTCTTAAAGTGGGCCTTTGTGGGCTGGCAAATGCTCCCAGGGTATGGACATAGGTGGGCTTTTGTGCGGCACTTCTGCCCAGTGCCCCGCTGCTGTGTATTTTTTTTGTAGCTGTTTTCCTGGACAGGTTCCTTGTGATGAACGGTAGTGAATATTGAGGCATTTATTTGCAAATCCTTGTGAACTCATGAGACATATGTATTCACTGTTAAGTGTCACTGTAAAGGGTATCCAGAACATTCTCAAAATGGCATATTAGTTCACTAGGGCTATGCTATAGTTTGGGTGTGAACTGTCTCCCAAAGGCCCATGTGTTAAAGACTTGGTCTCCAGACTATGGTGCAATTGGGAGGTGGTGGAACCTTTAAGAGGTGGAGGAGGCAGTTTAGTCATTGGGGGGGCATGTCCTTCAAGGGGGATAGTCAGTCCTCATTTTCTTCTGTCTCTCTTTGTTTCCTGGATGTCATGATATACTATCATGATGCACCAGAGCCCCAGAGCAACAGAACCACGTGGCCATGAACTGAAACCTTCAAAACTAGGAGCCAAAGTAAATCTTTCCTCCTATAAGTTTGTTATCTCAGGTATTTTGTCATAGTAACAGAAAGATAACATAGGCTGCATAACAAAGTGTCCTAGAATAGAGGGCTTAATCAGTAGAAATTAATTGTCTCTCAATTCTGGAGAATAAACTGTAAGTCCAAGATTAAGGTGTTGACAGGGCTGGCTGTCCTGAGGTGTCCTGAGGGTTCTGAGGGAGAGTCTGTTCCAGGCCTCTCTCCTTGGCTTGTGGGTGGTCATCTTCTCCACATGTTTTCATATTATCTTTCCTCTGCATGTCATTTTAGTGTCCAAATTTTCCCCTTTTATAAGGATACCCATCCTATTGGGTTAGAGCCCACACTAGTGACCTCATTTAACTCTAAGGATTCAATGCCATAAGGTCACATTCTGGGTACTGAGGGTGAGGGCTTCAACATATGTGTTTTGTTTTTTTCTGTTTTTTGGTGTGTGTGTGTGTGTGTGTGTGTTGCTGGGGATTGAACCCAGGGCCTTTACCAACTGAGCTATATCCCCAGCCCAACATATGTGTTTTGGGGACACACTTCAACCTATGTCAGTAGCAGAACAGTGCAGGAGTATGTGGTTGTCATTAGGAGGCTCCTTGTAAATACTGGATTTTCAGTCACTAGGGAAGTGGTTATTCTAGTCACTTTCAAACTTTGGCACATTCTTTTTGACAGATGCAGGAGCACATTCTCTGTTTGTTACCATAGTCTTGGTCTAGTACAATGAGCTTATGTACTTGCTAACTTCTAGGAAATTCATTTCAGAAACCAGTTTAAAAGGTTTGTCTCTGAAATTTTATATAAATAGATTTCCCCTGCTGAGAGTTCATTGCCTGAAGGATTATCTTGTAGTTGATGCTGGTTTTTTTTTCCTACTTATTTTCAAGTTTATTTCAATCATTGTTTAAAAATACCTGAAAACTTTTTTTTTGGTTCTAGATTTAAAAGAAATTGTATTTGTCATCCAGAGTCAAAGTAATTCTTTTCATGCAAAGAAAGCAGAGCAATTGAGAAAGATCATCTTAAAAGAGGCTGCAAATCTTACACAGGTATGTAGAGATGATTTGGAGTATTTGTAATTATGTATTTCTTCATACTTTTATGTTTTCCCAAACACCAAATCTGTAGAAAATCAGTTTTATTTAGATGAGAATAACTCACCTGACTCATTTTCCTTATTTAATATTGACTATTTGTTGTCAAAAATATTCTCCTTAATTCATAATGCTCAAAGTATCATATACTAAATTATTATGCATGTGTGTGTATGATATTTGTATATTTATTTAACCTTGAATTATATAATTGTGTAGGACTTTGTATGGCTTTGCCATGAATCTTGATTAAAAAGAAGTGGAAGAAATGACTTTTTAAAGGCAGGACTTAAAATCTTAAAATAGAGATAAGTAACATTCAGAATTTTGGTAACAAATTCTAAAGGCAATTTTCATGTTGAAATAACATTTTCATTAATCTTAGTGTGAAGCTTTCTCTGTGAGCCTCTTAATCTGTTTTTTAATTGGATGTCATTAATTGAATTTTGATTTGATTTATAATGTAATATCCCAGAAGGATTAGGGAGAGGAAAATCTATGCATACAGGTATATTTTAATGACATTTAAAATAGACATGAACTGAATTTAAAGTTGCTATGAATAATGGTGGAGGTTTGAGACAAAGGAAGATCTACTTTCTTCTTCAGTAGTCCCCCTTTATTTGTGGGAATGTGTTCCAAGACCCCCAGTGGATGCCTGAAACTGCAAATAGTACCAAATTATATATTATGTTTTCCTTATACATATATATTTAGAATTAAGTTTAATTTGTAAATTAGGCACAGTAAGAGATTAACAATAAAAACTAAAATAAAGTAGAATTATTACAGCAATACACTGTAATAATATTGTTAGCACCACTATTGTTTTAAGTTGTGCACCATTTTGAGTAGTATGATGAAATCTTGGGCTATCTTGCTTCCTAGGACATGAATCATCCCTTTGTCCAGTGTATCCTTGCTATATATGCTACCCACCCACTAGTCACTTAACAGTTATTAAGTAAGGGTTACTTGAACACAAACACTATAATACCACAATAGTCAGTCTGATAACTGAGTTGGCTATTAAGTGACTAGTGGGCGGGTAGCATATATAGCAAGGATACACAGACAAAGGGATGATTCATGTCCTAGGAAGGACTAAGCAAGATAGCCCAAGATTTCATCATACTACTCAAAAGGGTACACAATTTAAAACTTCAGGAATGTTTGTTTATGGAGTTTTCTAATTAACATTTAGAAATTGTGGTTGATCCTAAGTAATTGAGATCACAGATAAAGGGGAATTAGTGTATTGCTGTATACGTGCTTTCTTCTTTACCAAGTGAAAAAACTTCCTTCAGGACCTTTGCACCAGGTTGCTATAGACTTCAAGACAGTATTGGTCTGTATACAAATGATATCTCTTGGTTTTCTTATGAGAAAACTTCTTGACAAGAGACTTGCATGTTTGACTGATTGCTTTCTTCTGTTAGTTGGAGGCTGGAAAATAAAGGGTCAGAACTATCAGTGGAGTTAAACAGCCTTAACAATATTTGAGACAAAGACATTGCTGAGAGTAAGGTTTATTGTATCTTGTCTTTAAATGATTGACATAAACTTCATAAATCTCTCTGCATTCCTACAAGAACAAGTTCTCTAGGTTGCCCATTTGGAACATTATAATTTTCTCAGTGAGAGAAAAGAATTACATGCTTTTGACAGATTTTTTTTTTTTTTTTGGTAACAGAGATTAGAATAGCCTCATAGGTTTAAAATTCATCTTTGTCCAGAAACCTAACTTTTGAAATTTTTCTTTGCTGTGTCTGTCTGATCTCATGAGAGGGACAGAATATACAGCAACCTTGATTAGCTAACTTCCATCTGTTTTGGTAGAGACACTGAGGGGAGAGAAGGGTGGCCAAATACAGACTGCTGCAAAGAGAGAGGGCACCAGTATCCTGAATAGTCCTTCAGTTGTGTCCAGGCAAGCATGAACTAGGTTTAGCTCAACTGGGCCTTGGCAACTAAACCAAAGTGTGTGACCAAAGTTATATAATATGGGTTAGTCAGAGCACAGTTAGGCATCACTTATTCATATATGAATTAAGGGCATACTTTTCCCTGTGTGCCTGCCTGTTCCCTGCTCCCCAAAATGCCTTCCATCTTGCAGAGAAAGAGTCATATATAGATTATGTATCATCCCCATTTATTTAATCCATAGTAGCAACTTTTGCCACTAATGTGGATAATAACATCCTTTGCCCACAAAATCCAGTCGATTGAATTTATCCCCATACTTTCTCTGTTATTTGTCTACTCCTTTTCTTCTTTTTTGTGTAGATGAGTATGCGTCATTGACTCTCTACCAACCTTTCCCCTTCACTCATCTGGGAAGGTTAGTTTACAGGGCACCTTGGAGCAGGACAGTGTTCCTGGGACTTGGTTCACAGTGAGGATAAGGCCTGAGGGTACCTTTTGGTGGGAAAATATTGAAATTATAAAATGTTCTTTCTTTTCTTCCCCTTAGGAAGAAAGAGACTTGGGAGGGTAATACTAGGGGCTGATTGTGCCTACCCTTCTTGCGAGGTTCTGTAAAAGGTAGGGTTTAGGTGCAAAATCACTGGGTGATTAAAATTGACCACAGACCCTGTGGGAGGGTGGTTAAAGGTTCCCTCTGAATCAGAACCTGACAAATTTGCATTTAGGAATGGAAAATGTGTGTTGGTTGGAGCTTCTTGGTGTCTCCCAGTAGTTTTATTTTGTTAGTTTTTTGGTGCTGGGGAATGAACCCAGGGCCTTGTGCATGCTAAGCTCATGCTCTACCACCGAGCTTCACTCCTAGCTCCTTCCAGGATTTTTGAGGCAACAGGGCAGGCAGCTGAGAGGGAGTGGATCCAGCAGAGTGGAGGAAACCTTCAATGTGTATTCCCCTTTGCCTGGATAATTATACCAGAGCTTATTGACTGATGTTTCTGTCCCTGGATTCCAGCTTCATCTCCTGTCACTCAGCCCTTTGAACTTTACTTCCCCGCGATTTCAAACTTCTTATGGTCCTGTGATCACCTTGCTGTGCCTCTGTGGCTCTGCATGTGTCGAGCTTATCTTCTTCTTTATCCCCAGGGGGCCTTTCAGTTTCCCTTCCTGACCCACCCTTGTGAACCACTTCTTCTGTGGTCCCGCTTCTGTATCTTATACAAACTCTTTTGTATACTTTTCACTTTGTATTATTGCTTGTTACCATTTTGTCTTTCCTACAAATTTTGGGAGCAGAGAAAAGAATGTGTTTTATTAAGTTTTTCATTTCTCAGAACCAAGTACAGTGTGTGTACTTAGTCTGAGTTTTCCATGAATGTTAATTGAATCAAATCCTGAAATTCATTATCTCTTTCTTAGAACTGCTTTCTTTTCTATTGTAATAGGGGTTCCTTTTTACATCTCTTCCAGACAGTATGGATACCTTTGGTCATGCACAGGCACACACATGTACCCAGGTGTGTACACACACACACACATTGCATTAAGTCACAGGTTCTCTGAAGGCAGACACTTCTTTTGATCTCCCCACAGTACTTTAGAAAAAGTAAATATCCAATATATGGCAGTCAAATTGCAAATAAATTCCCTTGACTGTTTTAACACAGACAACATAATAATGGTTTACGGAAGGTAGAAGATTTACTTCCCCTCCCAAAATAGTCCAGTTGATGGGCAGGCTGGGGTAGGCAGCTCTGCTCCAGTTTCTTGGGTATCTTGTCCTGTCCACTCTGCAGTGTGTGGAGGACAAGGATGGGGACCTTGAAGTTGCATACATCACTTTTCCTTATGTATATTGTCCAGAACATAATCAGATGTGTATATCAAGGCTGGGAAAGGCAATGTGTGGTTCAGTGGCCTTGGGTCCAACTAGAACTCAGGGGGTTTAACCACTAAAAGGAAGATGGTAAGATGGGTCCTGGGGAACAAACTGATGTCTCTGCCAAATTTAGGATTTTGTTTGCACATCAAGGACTCACCTCATCTTTAGAAGAATTTATCTATGTGAATCTCATTCATTCAGTATTTACAGATTTACTCTGGGCAAAGTACTGAGAAAACAAAGATCAGCAAGATAAAGTTCAGGAGAGGAGACAGGCTCATCAGCAGGCCATCTGACAGCAAGGTGGGAGTGCCATGATGGAAGGGTGCACAAAGGAGGGGTCCCCACCGTGGCTGGGCTGTGAAGTGGGCATCTAAAGAGGAAATGCAGGGCTTAAGGAGAGACTTCGGATAGCCAAGTCCTGACATGGATAGCCATGTCAGGCACCAGTTAGGTTGAGGTCAGGGATGGGAGGGGAGGACAGCAGGTAGGATAGCCAGGTGAGAGGAATATGAGGGCCTGCCATTCTGGGAGGATATCACCTGGGAGTCAGCCATGCAGGAAGCCAGCCTGGGAAAGTAGATAGGGACATGGTCACAGAGAAACTATTTGTACCCCAGGGATCCAGGCCTTTCTCGGGGCTTCTTGGGGGGACACTACTGGCATTTTGGGGACTGTCCCTTTGATGTGTGAGATGTTTAGTGTCTCTGGCTCCTGGAAGCCTCTAGTCACTTACAGCTAAAGTGACCCTTGGTTGACGCTTACTGCTAGAGAAAGCCATAGTGGGTAGACCTGATTGGATATGCGTCTTAAGACCAGCCTGTTAGCTGTGGGAGGACGACATTAAGAAAGCTAACGCCAGCCAGGCACCATGGCGCACGCCTGTAATCCCAGCACTTAGGGAGGCTGAGACAGGAAAATTGCGAGTTCAAAGCCAGCCTCAGCAACGGCGAGGTGCTAAGCAACTCAGTGAGACCCTGTCTCTACATAAAACACAAAATAAGGCTGGGGATGTGGCTCAGTGGTCGAGTGCCCCTGAGTTCAATCCCTGGTACCAAAAAGAAAAATGAAAAAGAAGAAAGAAAGCCAACACCAGGGTAGGGGCTTCACTCTGAGGCCATCACATTTGTCTGGGACAGGGCACTCAGGTGAATGGCACGTGCTGCTGGATCTTCACCATAGCCAGTGGAGAAGCACTGGATCTGGCCAGGATGTGACTTGGATGTCATGTGGGCTGGATGGTTACATTTAGGCATGGGCTGGAGGAGAAGGAGGGAATGGCTCACAGCTAGGACTTGGGTGAGGTTATACTGCTAGGTGAGGTTGAGGATAGCTTTGCAGGTTCAGGGGGTGACGCTAACTGCAGGTTTGCAGAGGTCCCATCCACAGTGGTATTGTCAGTGGCTAGAGGCTGGATATTTGTTTGAAGCGCACGAGGAAGCTTTGGCCAGGAGCTGGCGTATTGGAGCCTCAGCAGCACATAGGGGTTGTATTTGGAAGGGCAGTGGGCCCTGAGGAACACAGGTGTCCGGGGGCCAGGTAGAGCAAAGGCAGCCCTCTAGGGAGGCTGAGGGGTGGACAGAGAGCTACAGAGAGAAAGGTAAAGTGTGATGCCAGGAATTCCAGGTTCAGTCTTTCAAATAGTGTCCAGTCCTGTGATGCTCTCCAGAGAGGCCTGTTAGGGCATCTCAAGATGCCCATCTCATAGGGCTTTCTCCTGGGACTCCTGTCTGTGCGTTTACCTCAGGGAGCATCACATAATGAGTGTGTTGTAGCTGGCCCATGTTACTGTCATTATTCTCTCCATTTTAATTTTTAATTGTGGTTTAAAGGCACACATCACAAAATTGGCACCGTGAGTGTACAGCTCGGCAGTGTCAAGTACATTCAGGTTGGCAGCACATGTTCAGAACTTTTCATCTTGCAACACTGAAGCTCTGAACCCATTAAAACAACAATTGCCCGTTTCCCTTTCCTACAGCCCTTGGCCACTACCATCCTACTTCCTGTCTGTGTGACTTGGAATACTCTGGACCCTTCACATGAGTGTAGCCATACAGTATTTATCTTTTGGTAATGGGTTTATTTCACTTAATAATGTCTTCAGAGTTCACCTGTGTTGTAATGAATGTCTAAATATCCTTTTAAAGAAAAGGATATTATTATTATTATTATTATTATTTTGGCAGACTATGTTGTTGTTGGTTAATAGCCTACCGTGATGGAAATTTTTATCTTCAGACATCAGGTTTCTGGGGTACCCTTTGGCATTTTCATGGGTTCCCTATGGTTAACTTTGATGTTGGATATCTGTCCTGCCTTTAGACTGTAGAGGAAGGCAGGATCTGCCTCCTGCTTTCCTTCATATTCCCCATGGCACCTAGTGGAATGTCAAACACACAGTGTTAGAAACTGTATTTCCATTGGTGCATTCGTCTCGGCTTTCAAAACTCAGGAAAAACTTCATTCCTCAAAGTATTTTTCTTGTACTTTATTCTATGCTTCTGTTCAGTTTTGGTATGCATACGCTGTATTGTCTTTTATTTATATTTACACTTTGCAGCTTGGACAACCTGTTGAGTTAGGGGACTTAGATTGCCACTAGGTGGCGATATTGATATTACTTTTAAAAACATGTAATTAAGTATTATCATTAAGTGACCCCCCAAAATTTAATTTTTGTGATAGTAAATAGTCTATACTAAAGGGATAAGGAGCCCTCTTTCTAATTATAAAATAGTCCATTGTTATTTCAAAATTATTTGCTTGCCTGGAAGTCAGCTATTAGTACTGAAGGAGTTATCACAAACTTGAGTGCTGGGATTTAATTCATTCACAAGATGCAGAATGTGCTGTCATGGCCTAGGTAATTTCACATTTGTTTTTGTTTTTCTTTTTTTGGTACCAGGGATTGAACTCAGGGGTACTCAACCACTGAGCCACATCCCCAGCCCTATTTTGTGTTTTATGTAGAGACAGGGTCTCACTGAGTTGCTTAGCGCCTCGCCGTTGCTGAGGCTGGCTTTGAACTCGCGATTCTCCTGTCTCAGCCTCCCTAAGTGCTGGGATTACAAGCGTGAGCCACCGCGCCTGGCTGGTAATTTTATATTTGGATCAAGTTTTTAGGAAGTTGAAACGGCCAGCAAGATTTTAGAATTTGAAACTATACTTGATACTTCATTTGTTTTCTCTTTGTAAAGATTTTTATCATGTGATTAAAAGTCTAGTTTAGGGCTGGGGCTGTAGCTCAGTGACAGAGCACTTGCCTAGCCCATGTGAGGCACTGGGTTTGATCCTCAGCACCACATAAAAATAAACAAATAAAACACATCACATGCCCAAGGCCCTGGGTTCAATCCTCAGCACCACACACACAGAAAATAATAATAATAAATAAAACAAAGACATTTTGTCCATATACAACCACAATTTTTTTTAAAAAAAATATAGTTTATTTCATGAATAGCATTTTAGAGATCTAAAAATTGTTGACAGTTAACATAGGGCCTGTAGACAATTCTTGGGGGAAGATGATGAAATGCTTTGCCCTGGAACTGCATGAACATAGAGAAATAATATCCACTTGTGAAATAAATGCTGAAATACATCATGTGTGTTTGGCGGGGAGGGCATCATCTAAAGAGACAGAATGGCTCCATAATTGAAATTTAACTGGGATCTTGTTCAAGAAATTGACATACACTTGAGAAAGAGTTGACAGCTCATTCTTCCATGGAAGCTGAGATAAGGGAAATCTCAGAGGCAGATACTGGCTCGTCCTAGGAGGACCTCAAGGGTGTGGCAGTGTGCACTGTATTTCTAATGGGTGAGATGTTTAGGGCCCTCCTGTCACTGGGGTCCTGAACTAGGAAGGCTTCAGGTTGCAAATTTTGGGGTCTCCATAGATTTGCCCACTGTGAACATTCTCAAAAGTAGCTGGGTAAGGGGAGAAATCAGTAGTTAATTTATACCATTTGCATATTTATTTGATAGCTCAAAATATCTATGCCTCCCACAATGCCAGATGTCTAGAACTGCTGTTTGTTTATTCATTATTCCTGTCAGGTTGCACTTGACTAGAAAGTCTGCCAAAAAATTAAGGTGCAAAAATTTAATGGTTTCTGTGATTATGCATCTGCTTCTAGATATTCTCTTTGCTTTGGCAAGTCATTACCTGTGCCTGTTTTGCCTGAAGGCGCTAAAATGCAGTCTTATTATAAACACAAACATTTTTCAGTATTACAATGTGAACAAAAAACAGGAGCCTAAACTAACATTCTATCTGGAATTTAAACTGTCCTTGGAGTTGTTTCTAGAGTGGTGAAACTTTTCCTCATTTTTCTGAGATAGTTTGGGTCCTTATAGGTTGTCATTCCCATCTCCAGTTTTGAAGCTTGTAATGCAGTATATAGTCACTTTGAAGTTTATGTTACATGTTTGTATATTTTTTTTTCATCATTAAGTCAGCAGACTTTATTGACTTATTCTACATGGTGAATGCTGTTCTAGATAGCTGTGGTGCAAAGGCTTAAGAAGGAATTTAGAATGATATTTTAGTTCTCTGAATTATTTATAAGATGGTACCTTTTTCATACCATAAATGAGTTTCGTTAAACGGACCTCAAAAGTACAGAATAAGTGTATTAAGGGATTTAATCAATAACTAGTAATTGGGCACTTATAGTCATATGAGGCACTTTTGTCTATAATAAAAGGGCACTATAGTAAAAGGACACCTGTAGACAACACACAGGGCCCTTGAGAATTTGGATCCATATTTGAAGGCATTTAAGAAACATAACACTTTGTGAAAACGTAAGTTGATATTGTGCTAATTGTGCATGTGAAGCCAGAGAGGATGAAGATGACTTTGGTGAAATCAGTTGGAAAGAAAAGGAAAAACTAGTGGGTTGTGGGTTTAGAATGTAGTTCTGGAAGGTGAGGACCTGAGTTGTCATGGAGGTCTACTCTGGGGATGTCAAGTGGTGACTGAAATTTGTGCAGGCACCATTTGCCTGGCTTCACATGCATAATTCACATGATATTAACTCACATCTTTACAGTGCCATATATGTCTTGACTTCAAATACTTATCACAATTCTCAAGAGCCTCACGGATTGTCTTCTCAAGTCCTTTTACTATAAAATTTGTGTAGACACCACCTGCAGGATGCAGAGTATGTGTTTGGAGCACTAGTGATCCTTTTAGGTTAGAATGAAGGAAAAAGAAGGTTGAGGAGATGAGGCATGTGGCTAATGAATAGCAGATCCCAAATGCATGTCTTTAGGTAGAATAAACACTTTGAAGAAGTGACTTTTTTTCCTAAGTTTTAAAAAAATTGTATGTTTTTTTCTTTTTTAAAATTTGTCTAATTAGTCATACATGATAGTAGAATCCATTTTGACACATCATGCATGAATGAAGTATAACTTCTTATTCTTCTGGTTCTTGAGGTTTTTTTCCCCTCCTTCCTCCATTACAGATGACAAGGTAATATGAAATTATAAAGACTGACCATTTTAAGAGATACAAGACAAAAAAAAAAAATTGGAGGTGAAACCTGTCAGCAGAGTTTGTGGGATGCTCTTCTAATAAGTCAGGCATTTGAGTTTATTTTGAAAACAAAAACATCTAAAAAGATGTCTATTTTGTGCACAGCATCTGTGCTCCAGTTATGATTTACTTCTGGTTTTTTTTTGATGTAACAAAATTTCTTCCTGAAGGGATGTTTATGTGACAGCTCTTATTTTTTGTTACATGAAATGGGAGAAAACAGCTCAGTCTTGGGGGATGACTCTTTGGGGTGTCTCGAATTTTCATTAGGGTGGAGATAAAGGCTGTTATCTGAAAGTCTTTTCTTTTTCCTTCTTGTCCTACACCGAGATAACCTTTCCTAGAGCTTCAGAAGTATATGAATCACCTGCCTAAAATTATCGAAACTCATTATTGTTCTCCAAAGGAATTTCACAAGAAGATTAAATTGGGAATGATGGAGGAAAGAAAATGAAGAGCTTAATTGTGTTGTTTGTGGTAGGCACTAGCAAAACAATAATCCAGACACCCTTTGACGAGTCTGAAATGTGAACTTTTACCTTTGCATATGTCGAAGGTCACATGTGGTCAGGGAATCGCATTTTGTGGTGACAGGGAGGTAAGGCCCTATAGAAGGAAGACTTGGAGAGAGGCAGAGGACAGAGCGTGGAATTAAGGCAGGACTGGAGAAATGGGTGGAGCCATGGATATGTTATGTTTCTGTTTTTAAAGGCAATTTGCCAAAACATAAAATAATTCCAGAAGTGAGGGATGCTTAGAGGTTTCTTTGAGGGGAGGGAGCAAGGGATGAGGAGCAAATATTAGATGACCTGTTCAGCTTTAGGACAAATGGAGCTAACCTAGCTGCTTAGAAACCTCCCCATCCTCCCCACCCCCAAGTATATAACTTTTGAAGGGAACAGACATTTCTAATTTTGTTGCCTTCTATTGCAAGGAGACTGTAATCCTTATTTAAAATCTGGCAGAATCTCAGTCTTACAAATAAATTATACTTTTTTTGCTTGTTCGCAGAAAGTTTTGGAAATCGCCATATTCTGGAGATGAGTTAGTCAAGCCTTGGCTCATTAGATTAAAAAAAAAAAAATAACCTCCATTTCCATAAAATAAGCCAGGAGAGCTGCCAAAACCTTTAATAGATTAGTGTGAAGAAGTCTGAGAAAGGTGGCCTCTACTTTCTATTTTTAGAAATTTGCTTTATTGGGAGACATTGTGAGGTACTTCTTTAAAAGGTTAGCTTTGAGAATCATGAGTGTGATTTATGACCTCATCTTTTTGAGGCTACCATTAAACTTTCCTTTTGAGATGAAAGCAATCAGATGTTTAATTACTTACTAAAAGTCCTTTTTGGGGGAGGATACAAATTGTCAGGTGTTATGTAGTCATATTAGTCTTTTTTATTAAACTGGATACCTTATTACATTGCTGTTGAATAATAATTTATTCATGCATTCATTTGATAAATATCAAACATTTTCTTTGTGAAAGGGCCTGGGCAAGATGCCCCAGGAGCAAACAGATTGTTTTTACACATTCTTTCACTAAATTTACACATTCTTTCACTAAAATAACACTATTGCTTTTCACATATACAACTAGCATTCTTAGAAACATCTTTTGTGCATGTGTCTTTACCTAGTATATTTGCCCAGCAATGATGAAATCTTCATGCTATTTGAAAGACCATGTCATGAACATATGTGTCTTTTTTGGCTGCCCAATCTTTGAGCCCCTTCGTTATCCTGGAGATGACTCTTCTAAGTCTGGAGGGAGCCAGACCTTGGCCACCAATGGGGCAAACGCCAGAGGCTGTCTTCCTGAATGCATGGAAGGGAGGCCCTGGTCCGTTGGATGTTATCCAGCAGGGTTTTGAATCTGGAGCTAGAAGACCCAAAGAAGCAGGTCACTTTAGAACTCTTCTTCTGGTGGTGACATAGGTGGCTAGTAGTCACACTAGGATCAAGTAAGAGCCAGAGCAGGCAAGTGTGCAAAGGAGACACATGCTTCATGTAGGTGCAGAGGGGACCTGGGGTATGATATCCAGCAAGGGTGGCCTCCCCAGGATATGGGTCACTATAGACGGCCATGCCTATGCCAGGTGCTGGACGTGGTACTTGCCTTCGAAGCCTCCAGGATTCCCGTTCTTGTCAGGGGAACATGTGGATGCAGCAGTTGCGTGGCTGCCTGAACCAGTGCAGACACGAGGACACAGGCAAAGACACCTCCACCCCTGCCTCAAAAGGCAACCAAAGGTTTATGGCATTTGAAGTAAGCCTTGAAATAGTTAAGAGTCTGCAAGAGTCCTTCCTTAGGCAGCTGTGAGAACTCCCGTGGATGGAGGCAGTAAGCCAGGGGTCTCACCGAGTGTCAGTGAGTGGGTGAAAGAAAGGAGGATGAACTCCTCTGCAAAGTTTGAGGCACTAGCAAAGAATCTAGTTCACGAAGCTGGAGTTGGGAGTAGAGACGGAGTTGGAAAGTGGAGTCAGAGTCAAAGCCGACTTCCATGGCCTCTCATCAGCATCATTTGTATTTACATTCATCTTGCTCCCCTGTGCTCTGCTGCTTCCAAGCATGAGCTCATTTATCTGTGAGGTACTGTTATTCTTCCCGTGTTGTGGACAGGAAGCTGAGACATAGATTAAGTAATTTTCCCATGCTCACATCACTACTGAGTGGTGGAGCCAGGCCGGCATCTGTTGTGATGGGCTCCAAAGCCTCGTCTCTGCACTGCTGGTGGAGCTGGAATCACCCACACAGCAGATCAGCATAGCAGATGTGTGGAAGTAATTCCTTGTCGGTTAGTAAACTGTGACCTTTCATCCTATACCATTGCCTGGCTTTATGTCTATAGCATTTGTTCCTGACATTGTCTGGTAGATTTATTTACTTACTGTTTGTTTCCCTCATTAGAACTTGAGATCCAGGAGGACAGGGACTCTGCTTGTTTTTTTCACAGCTGTTCATTGTGTCCCTAGAACAATGTCTGCCACATAGTAGTTGCTCAACAAATATTGTAAAACAGTAGGAGTCTTCTCACACCATTACCATGTGCTAAGTGCTTGGCAGGTATTAATTTATTTGATCTTGTTATCTCATTAGAGAAGAGGATAGAACCACAGCAGGGTTAAGGAACTTGTGCAACATCACAAGCCTAGAAAAAAATAAGAGCTAGGATTCAGATGCAAGTTCTTTGTTTTCAGAAATCAGGTCCTTAAATGCTAAGCTTTACTGCTTTTCTGAGAGAATGAATGATTAGTTAAAACAGATTTATATGAGCTATAAAAATGTACTTAGTAATGCATTTCAAAGTAAATAGTTTATAAAGTAAAATTTATAAATAATGATGCAATATTTTTTCTTTTTAGGAAAGAATAGTTAATGAGTATAACAGGGATCTGGAAAAAAAGTAATTTTAAATGTAGACTCAGATTCCTGGAAAGTGTATTATTATAATCACTTATAATCTATGGCCTATAAATGAATACTGGATTTTAAAGGCCAATAAATCTGTCTCAGGTATGTTCCAAACAGCATTTAATACATCTCTTATCTTCATAAGATGTACTTACCTCTTATGGAAGAAATCATAACAATAAACAGATGTTAATTTTCATCATAATTTATTTGTTAGTTTAAAAGCTCAGTTCAGTGCCTAGGAACTATATGATAACTGGAATTTGGAATTACAGTTTAACTGGAATCAGTCTTCAACTAGAATTCAGTATTTTAGAACCTCTGCTTAATACTTAACAAATGTATTGGCTTTTGATTTCTAATTTAGCATTCAATTTGAATGAGACGGTTACCCCCAAAACCCATATTCTCTAAGCATAGAGGTTAAGTTAAGGTAAGTCCAAATTGCAAGTATTGGTAAATTGTCTACTGACCAAAGGAGAGATCAACAGCATAAATCGTTGAATTCTTTCCAGACACAAGCAGAAATAAAAAAAGTGGTTCAAAGTCAACTGTGCCAAATAAAATTCTCTCTGATATTTTAAGTATTCATCTGTTTTAATCCATTTTCAAATGTTTGCTTTTTCATTCCTGCAACCAACATTTTCATTTGCTTTCCTTTTTCTGTCACCCGTCCACATTTTATCATTTAATATCTAACCCTTTCATGCTTTCCATGGTTAGGGTGTTATTTCATTATGGGTGGAATTTTGCATTCCCTTTTAGATTTGAAATAGTAAGCAAGGTCTAGGCATCATTTAGATTGACATCAGATGGTTGCTGCATGCGGGAGTGCCTTGACCATTTTCTATCTAAACAACTCTTGATAATATGCATAGAACATTTTCTTACTCTTCTCTTGATTTTTTTCATTTGAAAACTCTTAATCACTTATGCAATGACTTATTGAAAACACTTGCTTTGAAGCTTACAGTACTGCAAGATGATGACACAACACCTTTATAGGAGGTCTCATTCATGTAAAAGATCAATGACTATAACTCCAAGTGGTAAGAACTGAGATCAGATCATCTAATAGAAGATTTTATTGTGACCTTTTTGATTATTTATCTCAGAGGCACTAGTACATCTCAGTATGTGTGAGTCTGTGTGTGTGTGTGTGTGTGTGACAAGAATAAAAGCTCTTGGGCCTTTCGAGGATTAGTAGATTAAAATGATTAAAATTTATTTATAATTAAGATGATCATGGCTTACTCTATAGTAAATCAAGACTAGGATTCTGAGTGTGAAGGTAAAACCTACTTTGTGTTCTAGAGTGCTCACACAGCTTTGGAGCCTGTTCTGGACAAGACATGCAAGTTTGTGAAATGTTTCTATTTGGAGAACAAGGAGAAGAAACTTAGTGGGCCTATAATATGTATATGTCTATATACAACTTGTTGTGTTCACAAATAGAAGCATGTGTGAAATCCATTGTACGCTTTAGTAAACAAAAGGTACCAGGGAAGATTTTGATCCACTACTAATCCACAGAGTTTATTTCATTCTGGGTTTTGATGAAACCATTGTGGCATCATTATTATAGTGGTGGAAGATATTCATAAACCTATCTCCTGGTCTCTGCCAGGAAAGCAGCCTTGTAGTGGAAAAGGGAAGCCAGATAATATCTGAGTTAAGACCTGTTAATATTATATATGTCCTATAACTAGGATATGCACACTTGTTTGGAAGTCAAATTTTTGAGTTGCATTCATTTTCCCTCAATTTCTAAAAATGTTAACTATGTTTTAACTCCTGTAAAGGACTCTTAAAATGTATATCTCATCATTCTATCATCTTGATACAAGTATTTTCATTTTCTGCTTCCCTTAGTTCTTGTGCATATATGAATTTGTTTTAATGTTGCAGTCGTGTCTATTTTTCCCATTTAATATAAAGATATTTCCAGTGTTATGAAGTTTTCATCATAATTTTAGTTGCTACTTTGTAACTCATTAGCACTGATCTTTATGTAAAACTTTAAAAAGTACTTGCTATATTTCTTTTCTTGTCTAGTTCACATTAGCATTCACCCATCATTATTTCAGTTTTATGCAAATAGTAATATCATTAGTTTCTTTACATATGATTGTTTGCTCTTATATAATCCTTCATGAATATGTATGTATGTATATATATCAGCATATATATATATAAATATATATATATATATATAGCAAGTTTTAAAAGACAATGAAAATTACTGCATAATTCAGAAGTGACAGTAGGAAAGGCCCAAATTATTTATATTGTACTCTCTTAGGTAACTGCTAATTTATCTTTTAGGTTAGGTTTGCTTTTATCTAAGATGCCCCATTGTTTATCTGATTTAACCTTTGATTACTGTTTTTACATTTCATATTTGTACCTGAAAGTTGAAATAAATACTACATAAATGAAAGCAATGAGGTTTATTTGATATTCAATTTCAGTGATTTATGATAAAAACCATTCTCTTCTTAAGTAATGAAGACTGCTGTGGAAACCACATTGGTGGTGCACTAATATTTTAAATACTTAAGCATTTATTCTTAAATTCTGTCTGTATTGACAGTTACCAGGAATATAATCTTATAACTAGTATAAAACACAGGATATAATACATTTGGTTGGAAGAGGAGGTTTAGTCATATCAGATATGAAGCTCTGACTTTTGGCTTTTGTACGACTTGAAACATAGCGAATAGTGCTTTACTTCAAAGCTAACACTCATATCCTTAAAACATTACTCTCTGTATATGTCTATATGCATATTTATTTATGTAAACCATAACCACAGTTGTGCCTTATTTCTGAGTCTTAGTTCCTTCTATATTTATAAATTTGAAAATTCCAACATTATGTTATCCCTTTTTTTGCTTGAGTAATTAAGGATTATATGTCTAGTATTCAGACCCAACTTTTCATTTCTGTGGTGCTTTAAAGCACTTTTAAAGATTATTTTTAGAGCCCTTTAAACAAGTACTTTATTTTTACATGAGATAGATTAGATATTGTATCCTCTTGTTTAGCCACAGGGTTTTATTTAACACATTTTACATATCTTGTGTATAAAACAAAAAACTGTTTTTGTGCCTCTGAGTTATCCCTGACTGCTTCCCTGAGCTCTTCCCTTCTAGTTAACTTTGCAAATCTGCAAATTTCCCGTTAGTGCTGAGTTTCACTGAAGACTCCCCTCATTGGTCTTGAGCACTGCTGGGTGTCTGGGTGGTGGAGTGGTTGTTTGGGTTCATCTAAGATATTTCACTTGCAGTAGCTTCTGAAGAAAACCAGAAAGAAGAGAGCATTGTGAAGAGTCACATGTTGAGTCTGTAGATGTACCTGCATCTTTTTTGGGGGGTAGGGGGACTGGTCAGTTGTATTCTTTTCTTTGGACACTGTGGTCAAGAGTCTGATCAGTTGTATTTATTTTCTTTGTTCCTTGTATTTTTAGGAACTGCCCACAGTCCTCCTTCTTCATGAGCTGGCTAAGCAGGAAGGTGCATGGACCATACTCCCTCTGTTACCGCAGTATGTACATTTAACTCAAATGTGTCAATTACTGACATTTCAACCTGACCACTTTTGTGCTCCCTGGTTTTCTTATTAAGAAGGTGTCTGTTCACTTGTTAGTGAAGTAAATTTGAGTCTTACTTTTTATGATTACCATATTAAACAGATTTCTTGATTGGTTCTTATTCATGCATAGCTTTTAATTTTAAATGTGATTCTTTCCTAAAAGATTAAATGCTTCAAGTTGATATTTGAAAATTATTCTTCTTCTGAGCTGGTTTTGTTATGAAGACAATTAACTTTAAGAATTCTAGCTGTTCTGTGGACGACTGGTGCCTGGCTTTACTCTACGTCAAAACTCTAGGCATCGAAGAAGAATATAGAGGAAAAACCTAGATGTCTATTTGACCTTCATCCATTTCCTACCTACCAGTTTTAAGTCTTACTATAAACGCATTTTACACAAACAATGACTATAACTTTATTTCTTTTTGTTAGTTTTTCTGGAACATATAGCCGCAATTCATCTTGGATTTTCTTCTGTGAAGAGGAGACGAGAATAGAAATTCCAAAACTCTTAGGAACGCTTAGACGATACGATCCATCTAAGGTGAATATAACTTCAATGCTAGTATTTGTACTTTCTGGCCAGTGCTTCAGAGAAAAGTTTAATTTCGATTAAGAGGTGTTTGAACCTAATAAAGACACTTAATTTAAAATGAAAAGAAATGAAAGAATCGGTGAATATCTGGAAGCTATGTTAAAAAATTCTCTTTGAGGCTTATGGCTTATAGAGAAATGGAATGTAGAGTGAGCTATTATACATGTCAAATGAAAAAAAACCTATGTATATGAGTTAACGATTTCAGAGTCAAAAAATTACACACAAGAGTTCAGAAACAATTCCCCCTACACAGAAACTTAAATTGGTTATTTTTATTTTTATCAGTCAGTGAGTATATATATTATTTTATATAGAAATATTTTTGAGTACCAGCAGTATATTAGGCACGATGGATAGCAGGAGATCGAATAAAACAGACAAGGATCCTGACCACATGGATGTTACAAAAGAACAGGCACCTTTAGTCAATCAACTATAGTTGAAAGAGACATCTATAATAAGAGGGAGCCTGAGAGGCCATTAAAAACATATAACAGGGCATTGAGCCTAATCTGGGAGTGTCAGGACGGCGAAGGATGCTTAGTCTGAGTACTGCAGGATGAATAGGAATGAGCAGGAGAAGAGGATATCCAGGTAGAAGGAACATATTTGAGAAGGAATAAAGTGAGAAGGAATGGGTCTTGCATTAGAGGGACTCAGTGGAGTTCACTACCACTTTCATATTTTCAGGTCTTATTTGGGGCAGATTTGATATAGCCACTGCATCTTGTTTACCTCTGAATTCCTAGCTTTGAGCAGAATGTTGAACATTTAGGAGTGGTCAATGGCCCTTTGTGAATGGCTGAAAACCCTAAAATATCAGCTTTCCTTCGAGACTGTGTTCAAAGGCTCAGTGGGCTTAGAAGCCTGCCCTGGGGATGTGTCAAGAGTCAGTCAAGTTAACTCAGTTCTCTTAAAGAAGCCCAGGTTGCAACCTGGTTGCTTTATGGTATCCTTTAGACTTAGGATAAGTAGAGTTAGACCCTTTCTGGTACCCCTAGATACCTGTACCACCCAGGTACCCAAACCAGAAAAGAATGTGGCTGAATGAGTTTCTGGGGAATGAGAGGCCAGTTCTGGGTTCCCGCTTGGTTTGTTGATGTAGATGTAAAGAAGGGCAATGGTGTTCATTAGATTGAGTTCTCAAGTACTGAGTAGTCTGTTACTGTAATAAAACCACTGATTTTGATGATCTTTAAACTCTGGAAGGATCTATACGATTTCTCTTTTTGCTTTTGCTTTCTGAGAAGGTACAGATACAATCGGATAAGGTTGTTAGGTGAAAAAACAAAGTTTTCAAAGAAGAGGAAAGTTCTGAACCCAACTCCTCCAGTCTTTTCAAATGATGTTACTAGCATCTGTGTACTTGGTTGCCATGTTTTTTGGAAACCCTTCGTTAAGCTTTTATGCTTTGTTTTTTATTTTTTTATTTTGACTTGAGAAAAACTCCCAAATCTTTTTTTAGAATGTAGGAGTTTCAGCCTCCTCCTGGTGTTCGTTTCACCTGGAGATTATTTTTCCATTATCCATGGCTCTAATTCTGTACAGGAGATGATGACTCACTGTGCTTTTTAATGAAAATTGGGATGATAAATGTAAAAGTTCAAAGTAAGTTCATGAAAAGCAAGTATAGAACAGAGGTGAAATGAGACTTTTTTTCCTCTTTTCTGAACTCTGCCATCTGGGAAAAAAAAGGTCTAGGATGCTTTATTTCTTTTGAAACTAACATTAAGGAATAAAGATTACATAATTTGAAGTTAGCTCAAACCCGTATGATTTTTTTTGACCCCTTTGTTCTTTTTTCCTAAGATATCAAATCTTAGGAAGAAAGGACAGAGCAAACCTGGCTTTGATATTGACACAAATAAGCCACATTGAAACAATAATTATGTAATGTGTTAGAAATCAGGTATTTTGTTTGCTTCTGATGTTTTCCTTTAATATCTTTCAGCCATTCTTACAAATGCAAATTCATCTTGTTTATACAGTATTTTAAATGTAAAAATAAATCTGTATTACATGATCTCTGTTAAATGGCCTTCCTAGATGGTTTCTCTAATTTTCCATATCTTGCTTTGTTGTCTTTCGCATACTTTTCATAGCTGTGTGTTTGATGAAGTGTGTTGACTTTTTGGATTTATTTTTAATAGAGTTGAAATGTCATACAGTGTGTATCATTATCCTTTCTGTGAAGTCATTAAAGTCATGAAGAATAGTGGGTGTGGCTCTTTTCATAGATTCAATATTAGTTACTTCCTTAAAATTGTGTATAGCCTGCACAAAAATATTGAAAAACATTCTTATATATTTTATAATAGCTGCATGCTGCAGTTAAGAGATAAATATGACAACATGTTTTATATAAAACATGTTTGGAATGAGAGATTTTAGTAGTAAAAGATTAGTAAGAAGGTTGCCAGAATATACCAAAGTGTTTATTTTCTTTATAGGCTGTAGTGGCATGGTATGATAAATGGGGTGATTTTCTTTTTAAAAATTTTTTCTAATTAGTTATACATGACAGTAAAATGCACTGATATAGATGGAGTATAATTTCTCATTCTTCTGGTTGTATATGATGTAGAATCTCATCAGTCATGTAGTTATATATGTACATAGGGTAATAATGTCTGATTTATTCTACTATTCTTCCTAATCCCATACCCCGTCCCTTCCCTTCACTCCCCTCTACCTAATCTAAAGTAACTCTATTCTTCTCTAGCACCCACTTTCCTTTTTGTGAATTGGTATTCACATAGCAGAGAAAACATTCAGCCTTTGGTGTTTGGGGATTGGCTTATTTCACTTAGTATGATATTCTTCAGCTCCATCCACTTACTGGCAAATGCAACAATTTCATTCTTCTTTGAGGCTGAATAGTAGTCTATCATGTGTCTTTCTAACCCGTTCATCTTTTGAAGGGTACCAGGTTGGTTCTATAGTTTAGCTATTGTGAATTGAGCTGCTATAAACATCAATGTGGCTGCATCACTGTAGTATGCTGATTTTAAGTCCCTTGGGTATAAACCAAGGAGTGGGATAGCTGGGTCAAATGGTGGTTCCATTCCAAGTTTTCGAAGGAATCTCCATACTGCTTTCCATAATAGTTGCACCAATTTGCAGACCCACAAGCAATGTATGAGTGTACCTTTTTCCCCACATCCTCGCCAATATTTATTGTTGCTTGTATTCTTTTTTAAAAAATTTTTTTATATATGGTTGTTGATGGACCTTTATTTTATTTATTTATTTACATATGGTGCTGAGAATCAAACCCAGTGCCTCACACATGCCAGG
Organism: Geosciurus inauris; assembly: GCA_004024805.1. Taxonomy (NCBI): domain Eukaryota; kingdom Metazoa; phylum Chordata; class Mammalia; order Rodentia; family Sciuridae; genus Geosciurus; species Geosciurus inauris. The sequence continues at coordinate 115,538 of PVHX01001916.1, forward strand.
CAAGCACTGTACCACTGAGCCACAACCCCAGCCCGTTGCTTGTATTCTTGATAACTGCCATTCTGACTGGAGTGAGATGAAATCTTAGTTTTGACTTGCATTTCTTTAATTGCTAAAGATTTTGAACATTTTTTCATATATTTATTGATCGATTGTATTTCTTCTTCCATGGAGTGTGTGTTCAGTTCCTTAGCTCATTTATTGATTGGGTTTATTTGTGGGTTTTTTTTTTTTTTTTTGGTGTTAAATTTTTTGAGCTCTTTATGTATCCTGGAGATTAATACTCTGAGGTGCATCTGGTAAAGATTTTCTTCCATTCTTAGGCTCTCTCTTCATGTTACTGATTGTTTCCTTTCTTGAGAAGAAGGTTTTTAGTTTGAATCCATCCCATTTATTGATTCTTGATTTTATTTCCTATGCTTTAGGATTCTTGTTAAGGAAGTCAGGACCTAATCCAACATGGTGAACATTTGGGCCTATGTTTTCTTCTATTAGGTGCAGGGTATCTGTTCTAGTGCCTAAGTCTTTGATCCACTTTGAGTTGAATTTTATGCAGGGTGAGAGATAGTGGTTTAATTTCATTTTGTTACTTGTGGCTTTCCAGTTTTCCCAGCATTGACAAAAGTTTGATAGTTTTAATAAAGAGCTAAATTATTGATTTAAAAAAAAAGCTGTTGAAATCTGTCTCAAGCTGAGGTTATTTGCTTTGATCATTACTGGGCATTCTTCTCACCTTGTAATGACCTAATACATCCATAGACAAAGTATAAAACTAGGACTTTGGAAGTTACTTGGGATAGAACCACAAGCACAATAAGACTCTTAAAAATTATTTAAGGGTACTTAAGCATTTTACCCCTCCCACTTTTATATTTTTATGAGGAATAGAATAAGGTGACATTAGTTAAATCAGAAAGAAAACATATCAAAATGTTTAGAACTCAGAGAAACTTGATTTATTATGTTTTAATTTCTTCAGTCTCTCCTCAGGTCTTGCTCCATTCATTTAACAAAATGTTATTAAGCACTCATTACATGTTAGAGACACTATAGAGATAGCAGTGAACAAAATAGACAACATCCATGCCCCCAAGAAGGTGATATTTATGTTTCAGAGAAGATAGTGGTCAAAATGCAAACAAATATGTAATACATCAGATAGTAACAAGTACTATGGAGAAAAAGCAGAATGGGGGTAAAAGAGATTGAGAATGGGCTTACTAGTCCATGTAGGGTGTTCAAGGAGTAACTCATTGATCAGGGCTCATTGGAGTGGAGTGAGAAGGAGGTGAGGGAGTGAATCAGGTGTTCCCTGCTCCTGGATCAGACCTCCCACTCCACACCTCTGCTTATCTAACAGAAACCTCAGACTTGATACATTCAAAACTGAGCTTTTCATGCCCTCCTGAGCCCTTTCCATCCTCAGTCCTCCTATTCTCAGAAATGGCATCATTGTCTATCAAGTTGATCATACAGAAAAACCTAGGACTTGTGATAGTTTCCTCTTTTTTTCTTTAACTCCGCATTTGTCTGTCCAGCTGAATCTACTTCCAGAATATCTCTGTTATCCATCTTCTCTCCACATTTAATACTAGTACTCTGGTCCAGGCCACCATCATCTCTTGCTTTGACCATTAATAGAACCTCCAAATTGTTCTCCTCATTTCTGCTCTTACCATCCTAATAATTTAGCTCCTTTATAATTCAGATCCTACCCTTACCTGCTTAGGAACTTCCGGTGGTTTCCCATCCCACCAAAGATATTTTTACTGGGTATAGTGTCCTAGGTGCACAGTCATTCTTTAGTCACTGTAAGGATGTTGTACCATTGTCTTCACCTCCCATTATTTCACTTGAGAAGTCAATTGTGTATCTTATTTTTGTTCTGTTGAAAGAGATGTACACATGTACCTCCTTCCTTGAACATTCTTCACTAGCTGCCTTTTAAATTTTCTTTACTGTTGGATTTCAACAGTTTTACCATTATGTGCTTATGTGTGGTTTGCTTTTGTTCATCCTGATTGGAATTCATAGAGCTTCTTGAATCTATGGCTTGATGACTTTTGTTAGTTTTAGAAAATTCTAAGCCTGTGTTCAACTATTGCTTCATTTCCCTTCCCTCTCTCTTCCTATCCTTGGTTTCCAATTTCATGCATTTTAGATATTTTCAATGTACCTCATATGACCTTAAATGCTTTTCTATATCTTCTTCTTTTTTAAAAAATATTTTTTAAGTTATAGATGGACACAATGTCTTTATTTTATTGCTTTGCATGTGGTGCTGAGGATCGAACCCAGGACCTCACGTATGCAAGGCAAGCGCTCTACCGCTGAGCTACAATCCCAGCCCCTCTATATCTTCCTCTTTTTGGTGCTTTGGTCTGAATTTGTTTTTTACTGACTTGCCTTCCATATCACGAATCTTCTCTTCCATTGTGTTTAGTATCCTTTTGAATTCCTAACTTCAGTTCTTACATCATTCACTGTTAGTATTTCCATTTGATTCTTGTTTATAGAATTGTTTATAGATTCTAGTTCTGTTTATAGAATAAACAGTTCTATAAACAGTTCTATAAACAGTTCTAGTTCTGTTTATAGAATCGTTTATAGATTCTAGTTCTTTGGTACAGTTCTCTATCTTTTCATCTATTTTCTTAAACATACTAATCATGTTTAAGGTTTTTCTTGATACCTTAAAAATTTGATTTACCTGTGCATCTGTATTTTTCACTTTACTTCTATATTTTTGATTTGGCCTTATTTCTTGTCCTGCTTTGTAGTTGTTGACTGAATGTCACATACTTTATGTGAAAAATTAAGGAGATGGTGGATTAGATGATAAAAACTTTCTTCAGGAGAATATTATATTCTTTTGTATCATAGGCCTGTTTTGAGTAAGTCTATTTACAGATTGCCCTTACTCCTAGCACCCTTTCATCAGGGTAGGGGATCCCCAGAACCATATCCCCATAGACTGCTGAAGGCTTTGCTCAGCTTTTTAGCCTCTCCACTTCTGCTTTCTGTTTGGTTCCTATTTTTTCACGTGTGTGTGTGTGTGTGTGTGTGTGTGTGTGTGTGTGTGTTTGTGTGTGTGTGTGTTTATAGCTGAGGTATTTGAGGGAAAATTGCAAGCTGAATCTTGGGCTCAATCTTCTGGAATCCCCTTAAGTGTCTTTAGTAATCTACAGCTCCCGCCTCTACCTCTTCAGTTCAGTAAGACTACAGAAGTTTCTAGCTGCAACTTTCTGCTGCATGCTATTCACAGCTCAGAAGCCAGCAAAGAGGAGGCCAATCTTGAGTTCTCATAGATGGGTTTTTCAATTGTGAAATCAGCCCTTCATGTCCTGTTTGCCTTTATTGTTTTCTGATGCCTTCATTCAGTTGTGTTATGTATTTCTCCAGCATTAATACCTATTTTTTTAGTGGTGGTATAGATCTAATCCAGGCTATTCTGCTGTGGCCAAAAGTGGAAGTCTTTTGTTGCCCTTAGAATAAAGTCGTGTGCTCCTTTTCTTTCATACATAAAACCCGCTCTGGTTTGTCTTCTGCCTGTCTCTTTCATACCATGTTCCCCCAACCCAGGGTCTGCTAGCCACCCTAGTTGTATTTTGTCATCAAACTTTTTCTTACCTCAGGAGCTTTTGCATTAACTGTCTCAGCTGCTCTTCCTCAGATTTTTGCACAGTGGCTCCTTGATATTATTTCATTTCCATTCATGTGTTACATGAGATGTTTCCCTTTGTATCCAGGGCAGCCCCCATCAATTGCTTATTTACTTGCTTAATTCCTATTTCCTTGCTATGGTGTAAGCTATACTGCTGCCTGTTGGAGATTCTCAATAAATATTAATTGAATGAATGAATGAATGCATAAAATGGACACTGATTCTCAAAAGAATATCTCAGATCTTTCTTTGAAAACCTTAGTGGAGTGTAGAAGCCATGGTTCTCTTTGCTTTAATAATATTATTTTGAATTTTATATAAAGTACCACTTTTATGTACTTATGGTATAATGATAACTAACATTTTGTTCATCCCAATGATTTGACCTTGAACTATTTTTTATATATATAAAGATTATGATATATTCATTGTTATTACTGGTTAATAATATTTTGTTTCAATTCTGCAAAAGTACATAATCTGTGTTAACTCTATCTCCCATGATATTTTATTAACTAAAACTAATGGTATGACTTTGCTTTTGGTTTTATATAAAATGGCTTTTTTAAATAAAGTGACATTGTATATTTTTATTTAACAGGAATGGTTTTTAGGAAAAGCATTACATGATGAAGAATCTTCAGTAATTCACCATTATGCCTTTTCTGAAAATCCTACGGTTTTTAAATATCCAGACTTTGCTGCTGGCTGGGCCCTTAGTATTCCACTTGTAAACAAGTAAGAATTGATTATTCACCTTGTTTTTCTTTGTTTTTGTTTTTGTTTTGTTTTGTTTTGGTGTGTGGATCAACTTTTATTTTGCTGAGTTCTGTCCCTGATATATCTTAGGTTCCCAATTGAGTTTTTCAGCCAGAGACAGTGGGTGGTATAATGAAAAAAAGGGACCGAGGAGCCAGAGCCCTGAGGGCTGTTGTTCAGATCTGTCACTGATTAGGCCACTCAGACAAATCACTCCAGTTTTCTATACTTCCTCTTACCTGCAAGGTAAGGTAGGCAATAAATCGAGGGACCACGGAGATCACGTAAGGGCCCTGAGAATTGTGTACATGGAAGCATCATTACTCTTTTGAAGGGACTTGATTTGCTTCTCAGTATTACTTTGTTTGCAGGTAAGAAAATGAATCAGTAACATGCTGAGGTTGGGAGCTGATGGCTTGTTATGTACGTGGTTATGCATATTAAACATGGGCCAGGCAGAAGGGATGGCCAGCAGAAGATGCGTGTAGGTGGTCATGCCCCAGTGTGTGTGTGCATAGCTGCAGTGGTACTTTGTTAGATGTGGAAAGTGAAGATGATTGAGTTGCAATTCAGGAGAAGTGTGGTTGTTGAAAGGCCCTTATTTGTCTGAATACTTTGGATTCATTATGTATTTTTCTCTTTAAAGAATGAAAAACGGATAAAATACTTGTGACTTCTATATCTTCAGAGATGAAAGGGTTTTCATTTCTCATTCATTCTCATTCTGCTTCTAGGGCTTGGAGTTTGAAAAATATTTTAGCCCACGGTAGATTTACAGAGTGGTAGATACTTTGTTGTTGATGGCTGGCCAAAACTTCTCCACTATTCTCTTCAATTTCAAAAGTTCTGTGGAGTATAATATCCTTTTTCCCAGTGTAGAATCCACACAGCCAACACTACAGCAAGACTTTCTATGTAGGGCCAGGGGTCTAGTTCAGTAGTAGAGTTCTTGCCTAGCATGCATGAGGCCCTGGGTTTCATCAACAGGCACCACAAAAAAACAAACAAAAAACAATAGCAGCAAAAAATTGTTTTTTTCAATTTCAATTTATTTTTAACTGATATATAAATACATACAATTGTATGTATTAATGGGATACCACATGCTACTTGATATACATTATACAATGTGTAATATTTAAATCAAATTATACATGTATATGGTGAAAACATTCAGACTCCTTTCTTCTAACTTTTTTATATATGGTACTAATTATTGTTGGGGTGATGACTGAATTATGGGTCCTGAACTGTCCTGTGACAGAGGACTCTAGAGAACTCAGTTCAAAGGCACCCATCAAGATAGCCCAGTTGCTATGGTGACACCCCAATTGATAGAAGGTTTTGTGCCAGCCATCCAACTATTCAGTTCTTGTCCTTGAGGTTCAGATGCCAGCTTCTTGGGGGTAGAAATTTATGGGTGCAAGCTGATAATCATAATCAAGTTGCTCATTCTCACGACCTTGATTCTGCTTGCTTTGAAGAAACTTTCTCACAATAAATCCTTTTGATGTTCAAAACTATATAATAAATGTGCTGAGCTTGCTCATAGGAAGTGTTCTCCCATCAGCAATTGGCTGAAACACTGGGTCCTGGCTTTTTTGTATTGGTGTGTGTTTGTCTTTTTCTCCATTCCCTCACTGCCTGGTTCAGCAACCTGAATAAATGGCCAGCTGTGCAGTCACGGCAAAGTCTATCTATAGTTACCCTACTGTACAATAGCGCACCAGAACTTCTTGCTCCTGTCTAATTGTAACTGTGCACCCATCGATCAGTCCTACCTTCTCCCTTCCTCATCTACTCTCTATAGTCTCTGGTAACCACTGTTCTACCCTCATCTTCTATAAGATCAACTTTTTAAGACTCCGAATATCAGTGAAATCATATGATACATGTCTTTCTGTGCCTGGCTTATTTTAACTAACATAATGATCTCTAGTTTTATCCTTGTTGTGGCAAATGACAATTTCCTTCTTTCTTCTATGACTATTATTCCTTTATACATATGTACCACCATTTTATTTTGTCCATTCATCACTTGATGGCCATGTAGGTTGTTTTCATTTCTTGGCTATTATGAAAATAGTGAGCTTTCAGCTTTTCCCCATTCAGCATTATTCTAGTTGGTAGCTTATTATGTATGGCCTTTATTATGTTCATCTGTTGATCATATGTTTTTTTTGATCATATGTTTTTTAAAAATATTTTTTAGTTGTAAATGGACCTTTATTTTATTTATTTATATATGGTGCTGAGACTCGAACCCAGGGTCTCACACATGCTAGGCAAGCACTCTACCACTGAGCCACAACTCCAGCTCCATCATATGGTTTTTGACCTTCATTAATGTATTTTATCATGTTTATTAATTCATCTATGTCAAACCCTCCATGAATTCCTGGGATGAATCCCACTTCATCATGGTGAATAATTGTTTAAATGTGCTGTTGGATTTGGATTGCCAGTATTTTGTTGAGGATTTTTGCATTAGTATCCATCAAGGATACTGGCCTATATCTTTCTATTTTGTGGTGTCCTTGTCTGGTTTTGGTATCAGGGTGATGCTGACCTTGTATAATGAGTTTGGGAAAATTCCCTTCTCTTTAGTTTTTTAGAACAATTTAAAAAAATTGATATTAGTTCTTTATATATTGGGTAGAACTCAGTCTGGTCCTGGGTTTTTCTTTGATGGGACACTTTATTAGCAATTCTATCTGTTGCTCATTATTGATCTGTTCAGTTTTTCTATTTCTTCATGGTTCAATCTTGGTAAGGTGTACATGTCAGGAATCTACTCCTTCCTTTGTATCCCCCCTGGGTTTCCTAATCTTCTGTCATGCTAGGGAACAGCTATGCAATGTAGATCCTCTCAGGAAGTTGTGCCACATAAAATTCTTTTGAGGAACTGAGTTATGTGGGAAGGAGGCAAAGCACAGAGGAGCATGCGGTTTGAGGGGCTGTGGCAGGGGAAGGATCTCAGGGGCTGGCAGCTGAGGCAGCGGGCTTCTGACGCAGCAGCTCCCTGGTGAAGCTCCTTGGCTGCTTATTTCTGTGCAAATCTGTTTCGTTCTTGGAGTCTCAGCCTGAAGTTTCTTTGCTCAGACATTCCAGCAATTCTGTGAGCCATCTGTATGCTTGAATAAATGCAGCTTATACTTCAACTATCCAGAGTGGATTCTTTTATCTCCAAAAAAGACCCTGTACCCTGTCTTTAGGCTGCTGGGCAAGAATGCCTTTCTCTCAGCTGGGGTCAAGCATGCCTAAGAGAGTCTGCCTGCTTTCCTTGCTCTGTTCTTGGGAGTGTCAGGAAGGAAGTGGAGGGAAGAAGAGATCGCATAAGTCCCTCTCATCTTCCACTGTTTCACCTGGCTCTGCTTGCTGGGGAGTGAGGGGAAAGTGTCCTTCCTTCACCTGCTCAAGGTCATATTTATTCTTACATTAAACCAGCTTTTTGCTGCAACTTGTAGGCCAGGAGCTTCTAGGACCTTCTTTTGCTGCTATGTCCAGCAGCCTGGTGTTTGGAGCCCAGTTTAGCCACCTTCTTTTTAGTCTGAACTCTTAATAAAACAGGTTTGAGCTGCACATCGTAATCCAAAGCACTGTGCCTTGATGCGTCAGATTCTTCCTAGCCCCAGTCAAGGAGCCTTCCCTTGTCCTTCCTCGCTCTCTTGACTTTGCTCCATAGCATGGAAGGATCAGGAACTGACTTCTCAATGGGAAAAGGCCTGTGTGGCTGTCATTTCTTTGACTTGGGGTCATAAGCTCTTCATAAGCTTGTCTGTCTCCCGTTCCCTGTAGTCCAACCACGTCCCTTTAGCTGGGCACAAGCACAGCTCGCCCTGCCCTGGGAAGAGCACACCCACTGTTTCTTCCCCAGGGCTACCAAGCAAACCCATGGATAGAGGCAGGCCACATACAGCATGCTTGGGGACGTAGCCATTTCTCTGAAGCAGCAGACCTTCTTTCTCTATCCCTGCTGTCTGATTCATGTGGCCTCTCATCCTGAGGGCAAATCCCTGTTGCCTACTGATTCTGCCCCATCAGTGCCTCCATGTTCCTCTAGCAGACTTTCTTAGAGACCTCTTAGGGCTGAATTCAGTTTTGAGTTAGGTATTAGAAATAACTGTTTTTGCTTCCCTTTTGAGTCATTTTTTTTTTAACCATGTGGTTGTAAGTAATCTCTTTTGAACATGTCTTTGGTTCCTAGTATCTTCTTCTAGGACCATTCAGCCCAACTCTTACCACATGACTTGCTGGCATGAGAGTATGACCCTTTCTACAAATCCTCCTGGGTCTGCCTCTGCCCTCACTCCTCATCAGGCTTGGAGACCCTAAAGCTCTGGCTGGTTCCATTGGCTCTGGCAGATGCTGGCTTCCTAACTACTTCACATCCACCATATGACTAGCTGCCCAGGGCTTTGCCAACTAGGCTTGCAGGTGGTACACTAACCCAGGTGTGAGTCTTGTTTGTGGGAGAACTTTTGTGATGAGTTCCCTGGCCTTCTGCAAGGAAGTCCCCCAGGAGACCACAGGTTCATGACTCCCTTCTCTCATGTTCGTGAGGTTGTTGAACACATCTGTTGACAAGGCACATAGCCAAGTGCACAGCTTTCACAGGAGGCTCAGGTCTCTTTGTGGTCAAGATATTATTTTCCACTGAGATAGGAGAGAGAACTGGGGGCGTCATCACTGCAGCAGAGTGGGTAGGTGTCCTAGTGTGTTCGGGCTTCCTGAGCAAAGTACCATGAACTGGTGGCTCAAATTACAGGTTTATTTCTCAGTGTTCTGGAGGCTGGGAAGCCCAAGATCAAGGCACCTGCAGATTACGTGCCGAGTGAGGCCCCCTTTCTGGTTCATTGATAACACCTCATGGTTTTCCTTACATGGTGGAAGGGTCACACAAGCTCCCTCAGGCTTCTTTCATTAGAACACTATTCCCATTGATGAGATCTCTGTCCCTATGACCCAGTCACCTCCCCAAGCCCCAAGGCCCAACCTCTTAATAACATCACCTTGGGGGTTAGATTTCAACATATGGATTTTAGAGGGATACAGACATCTAGACCCTAGCAATAGGGAACTATGGCTAAGGATTTTAGGGCCAAGAGACTAATCTTTTGCATGAAGTTCAGAAATTTCCATCATTTCCCTCATAACTCCAGTATCACAGAGGAACGAGGTACCAGATAAGCTGAATTCAGTGTCATCTGTTCTTCACAACACTGATCAGTGACCAATAAACTGTAGCATGCTTGTAGTTGATTAATACCCGTAGTCTTCTCCCTGTTTCACTTCCCTTTCCCCTGCCAGCAAAAATAAAGCAAAAATTTACATTTCACATGAGTGAAAGATTCACATTCCAGTTATTTTAGACCGTATTTATTCTTTTCCCCTGATGCAGACAAGTAATTAAACAAATAAAATGATATTACACCTCTGACATGGCAACTCTTTTGTGACCAAGATATGTTTTTAAATGATTTTCTAATAGGAGATTCTTATTCTATAAGAAATTGGTATTACACTTAGAACTAAAAAGGAGCAGAAAATCTCCATCAGTCCCATCAACTGCAAACTTTTCCTAGTTGTTTTTTTTTTCCTCAGTTCTGAAACTAAGGCACTGACCTACTTCCTCCTATTATTGGGAACCATAGTAGTTGGCATGCTTTTGGGTGCAAGTAACAGGAAACAACTCAAACCAGATTAGGGAAATGTTACTGCTGTAACTGGAGGTGAGGTCTCTGGTTGGTTGACACAGAAGTTCAGCAGCATTTTTGAGAATACCCAGTTTCTCTCTGTCTCTCCTGCCTGTAGGCCACAGTATCTGTTTATCTTAAATCTGGTTCCTTTTGTGGTTTCAAGATAGTAAGGACTTCATGCTTTCTCTTTTTACCAGCAGAGAACCTCTCTTCCAGTGGAAGCTAAGCCTTTGTCTTGAGTCTGGTTGGGCCATTTTAAGGCACATAGCAACCTTGGACTGACCATTAATAATTGCCAGGGATTTCAGTACTTTGATTGGTCCAGACTTTTCAGGTTCTGATCTTGAAACTTATTTAATTGTTTGGCTTAATAATTAATCAAAATCAGAATTTGTTTAGTAAGAAGGAAGGGGAAACTGCATTGCATAAGCAAGGAACAGTGCCCATTACAGGAACACTAATTCCTTTTGTCTGATGTTATGCCCATTTCATAGATAAGGCAACAATTTTTAGATACTAAGTGTTTCTTTTGCCTAGGTCACCATGACAACTGGTTACTTGACACATCTCATGATACATACTTCCTTAGACTTTTTCCAGGAGAAATGATATCTGTTTTAGTGATCCTACATCAGTGAGTTTTGAATTAATGTGGCTCAACATTTCTAGCAGTCCATCCATGTGATCCTCTAACATGTTCTCGTGTTCTATCCATATGATCTCTTATAAAAAAAAAGCATCTTTGGAGAAACTCTAATAAATTTCCAATAAGATGATTTCTTCAAATGTGTGTTATTGCAGAAAATTGTTACTGGTTTTCTCCATTTCTTTTTTACCTTACCTAGATTTCCTTCAATATCTTGCTTTGTTGGCTGGTTTCCAAGTGAGACTAGAAAAGTTAACTTGAAAGTTTTCCTGTTATTGAGCTGAAAGGGCCCCATATCTTTTGCACATCCTCGGTCTAGCTGGTTGTATCATTATAACTTTGCTATTGGGTGTGTGGCTCAACAGCTTCTAAAAATTAGGAAAACTGAGTTCCAAATGGCGTAGATATCAGGAACTGAATATTTAATGAGGAGACATTTTATCCAAGTAGAATTTCTGGCCTTCATTTTTGGTTTGGCATTGTTGGTTACTAAATTTGACGTTCAAAAAACCCTGTGCTTGATATTTGGTGCATGAGAAAATGAAAAATATTTCCCAATATTAGGGGTTGCCTTTTAAAATAGGAGAACACCCTGCACATTCTTAGGACTTATGCACATATTTGCAAGTTAACTGACTTAGGCCCCAGGCAGCACTAGAAGCTGATTCTGTGATGTTAGGGTAATCATAGCTTGGTTTGGTGGACTCCCTGGGCTGCAAGAGATAGCCACTTAAACCTATAGGGCATGTTTTTGTTCTCTAATCCATCATTGTATGCCTCAAAGAAATTCTATCAGTGATTTTCATTTTTTATCCCTTTGAGCTTTCCCTCAAAAATTTTTTTTTCAAGAATTAAATGAGAAAGAAACTTGAAAACTAAGAGTATATTTAAAGTAACAATTCAAAGGTTGTATTGTCTATTGGGAAGAGGAGTATGAAATAACTATCTCACAAAGGATGTCACATGCTGCTTGGATTTTGATCACCTCTGTGTCCCTTGTCTCTGGCAATAAGTCTGCGTATGACATTTTTGTCTTTGGAGTCAGAATGAGATGAATACTTACTATATGTGGTCTGATTAGATTTTGAAGGCATGTGGTGTGAATCTAAATCCCAAAGTTACCTTGATAAAGTTTATTTGTGAAATCTGGCTCCAACTTAGCAGGATTCAAATTGAAATAAGACTCTGCTTGCCAGAGCAGATTTTTTCCCTCTTAATATATATCAGGAATGTATTGAAAGATGTAGTTTCTCCAAGAATTCTCACCCACTCATACTGACAGATCTGTGGGCAGATATTGAACAGGATTGTGACAGATACCTCCTGGGCCTTCTGTTGTCGCTACTTGCTCCTAATACATTCATGTCAACCATGAGACAAATGCTTTATAACTAAATTTAAATTATAACCTGCATCTTCCTCCTTTATCTTTTAATCAGAAATGAAAATGAAAAATTTAAGAGTTCAATTGATACACAATTGTACATATTTATGGAGTATAGTGTAATATTTTGATACATGCATGTAATGTATAATAATCATATCAGGGTAATATGGCATATTGATCACCTCGAACATGTATTGTTTCTTTGTGTTGAAACATTCAAAATCTTCTTTTCTAGTTATTTTTATATATAATTAATTATTATTTGCTGTAGCCCCTCTGCTATTTTATAGAACACCAGAACTTAATCCTTCTTTCTAATATATTTTTATTCCTGTTACTCACCTCTTCTCTATCCCTCCCTGCCTCTACCCTTCCCAGTGCCTGGTAACCACTATTTTACAAAGATGCATTTTGGGGTTTTTTTTTGTGTGTTTTGTTTTGTTTTGTACTGCTGAGGATCAAACCCAGGGTCTTGTGCATGTTAGGCAAGCATTTTGTCATTGATCTCCAGCTCCAGCCCTCTAAGAAGTGAATATTTGTAAAGAAAAAATCTTTTATGGCCCAAATGGAATAAGATATAACTATAAGCACAGTAAAAAAAAAAAATTGAAACAGTACTACTGTTCCTTTTAAATCCCTATTATTTCTTTGTGGTTAAAATGTGTATCAGGAGGTTTGTAATGACACTGGTGGTAGTGTATTCAGCTCTATAAACAAATATGAAATTATATGGTATTTAAGTGACCTTGGTAAATATGTAATTCTGTCTTGGCCAGCTTTTAGTCCAAAATATATATCACTTCATTCATTCAAGGAGCCTGTTAGTGCTCATTCTGTCCATGTAGGGTGCGCAGTGCTGTTGAGTGCAGCACGGAGAGAGGGATGCATCTTTGACAGATTTGAATGCATGTGATAGGGCTGTGTTTATCTGGAGCAAAGGAACTCTCCCTTCTGGTGGACAGGTCTGGTAGTTTCCCAGGGAAGCTACCCTTGGGTTTGGTCTTGAAGAAGAAAAAACTGTCAAGTAATGATTGGTTATAGACACACTAGGCGGATATCAGTAGGAAAGAATAGTAGGGTGCTTGGTAGAGCAGGTGGGCACTAAACCCTGAATTGGGGGTGGGGTAGGATTTTCAAGAGTGGCCAGGGATGTAGCTTTTTTTTTTCTTTTCTTTTCTCTCCCTTCCTTCCTCCCTCCTTCCTCCCTCCTTCCTTCCTTCCTTCCTTCCTTCTTTCCTTCCTTCCTTCCTTCCTTCCTTCCTCTCTTCCTCTCTTCCTCTCTTCCTCTCTTTCTCTCTTTTTTTTTTGTACCAGGATTGAACCTGAACCCAGGGGCACTTAACTGCTGAGCCGTATCCCCAGTCCATTTTAGTTTTTGAGACAGGGTCTCATTAAAGTGCTCAGGGCTTTGCTAAGTAGCTGAGGCTGGCTCTGAATTCACTATCCTCTTGCCTCAGCCTCCGGAGACACTGGGATTACAGGTGTGTGCCACCCCACCTGGCAAGGACATGATTTTATGTGAAAGGAACTATGGGGGATTTCTTTTAAGCAAAAAACTGTCTTGAAAAATGTTAATCGTCCTCGAAACCACATGTTTTTTCTCCCCAAGACCCCATTATCTAATAATTCATTAGGATTATTAAAATTTTGTAGCAACTTTTGTTTCTTTGTCATGCAGAGTTTTTTCTTTTGTTCTCTGTCAGTATTTAATGCAAGGCTTATCACAGTTGAACTTCATAGCTTTTTTTCCTAAGGCATTTTAGTTATTATATTTTATGTTATTGGCAGATGTTGAAGTAATAAATAATAAATGCTACATCTGCAACAAGTCTTGTGTTCATGTTCCCATTGACAAACCATTGCATTTTCCTCAGTGCTTTCCCTCAAGGAAATTAGACTCTTACTTTGATCTTAAAATTTATATTTTTATCTGTTTTCAAATATTGGGAAGTCTCAGGAATGTCTTATGCTCATTGGAAACTTCTTTTGATTAAAAAATAATTAACTTGTCTCTATTTTCTAGGCTCAACATGAAGTTAAAGAGTGAACCCCTAAAATCTGACTTTACAATAGATTTACAACATGAGGTATGTTGTGGTTGGTTTGATTAAAAGTCTTAATAGTCAAGAATTTGTGTATTTTGATATAAAAGCTATTTTGTATTCTCTACGAGTGCTTTTTCTCCTACTCACACCCGTTTTCTCTCCACTGAAATAATTTGACAGCACTCCAGTGAACTAGGTTCTTCTATTTTTAAGCTCATTTAATTATTTAGGTAGAGAAGGAGAAGTGAAAAAGATTGCATCTTATGATTCATGATTCTTTGTTTTTAAAGTAGGTGGATGGGTCCAGAGGTGAATTTTTTAAAGTACTAAGTTAGACATCAATAACAAGAACACAGCAAAAATGTCATTCAAAGAACTTGCAGTCTTATTTGGTGTTTTTTTGTTTTGTTTTTGATTTTGTTTTTGGCACTGGGGATTGAACCCAGGGGTGCTTAATTACTGAGACACATCCCCAGCCCTTCTTTTTTTTTCTTTTTAATATATTTTATTTTATTTTATTTTTTTAAAATATTTATTTTTTAGTTGTAGGTGGACACAATATCTTTATTTTATTTTTATGTGGTGCTGAGGATCGAACCCAGTGCCTCCCACGTGCTAGGCGAGCACGCTACCACTGCGCCATAATCCCAGCACCTTTTAATATATTTTATTAGAGACAGGATCTCACTGAGTTGCTAAGTGCTTTGCTAAGTTGCTGAGACTAATTTTGAGCTCACATTCCTCCTGCCTCAGCTTCCCGAGTCACTGGGACTATAGGTGTGTGCTACCGTGCCCAGCTTACTTGGTGCTTTGGTTGTACATTTGCTTTTATAAACTGAATGTCTGTGCCCCCAAATTTATGTGCTGAAACCTAATCCCTAATGTGTCTCTAGGGGCTATTAGATCATGAGGGTGGAGCCCTAGAAATAAAAAAATAAATTAAAAAAAAAAAAAAGAGACCCCAGAGAGCCTACTCACTCCTTCTACTATGAGAGGATGGAGAGAAGGGGCTATCCATGAACCAGAAAGCAGGCTTTTATTGGACATCAAACCAGTACCTTGATCTTGAACTTCCCAGCCTCCATGAGAAATACATTTCTGTTTGCTTACTAGCTACTCAGTCTATGGTACTAGCCCTAATAGACTAAGACCTATACCTTTGTTGCGTGTCTATACCTCACTCTCTGGAATAGAAGTGAGCCAACTGGTCCTAAGCAGGCAGCTGTGGTGTACCATGCTGGGCCCCTAGGACCCATTGTTCCTTTGGCATTTAGTGGCTATCTGTGATGAGTTATCTTGGAAGCACCTTGGATACCTATAAGAATGCCTCTTTTGACATTTCTTCCATGGGCCTAAAACAGACGTGCTCTTCACTCTCAGGAATCTGTAACTTAGGACACTGAAGTCAGTCTTGACGTGTTTTTCAGGCCAGCAGTACTGGCAGCCTTCCAGGAGTCAAAAGGGCACCCCCAAGACTTTTTAACATCTTGGATATTTCTAGATGATGAAACAGCTTATTTGAGAGAAATATACTTGTTAAAAAAGTCATTTTTCTCTTCCACAGAAAATAAAAAATGGGTTGAAAACCAGGTCTGTCTAGATATGTCTAATAGAAGTAAGTTCTGGAACAGATACCTAAGCTTGAGAATCTATTAAATATTGAAGGGCATTTTTAACATAGGGTAAAGGCATACAGATCAATTAACAAAATACCTATGAAGCCGACCTGGTTTATTAGAGAAAATGTCTTCACTTGCTCTGAGGCCACCTGTGCACTTCTCCCCAGTTGTTGTCCCCTTTGGAAATAGACAAAAGATAATGTTATGTCCTCAAATTAGAGAATATATACTAGTTCTCCAGTTACAAAAATTAAGCATGAACTAAGCCTCAACGTATGCCTAAAAAGATTTCATCTGACTGTTATCTAGACTAAAATAATACTGTTAGACATCAATAACAAGAACATAGTAATAGCACACACAAGTATGATGAAAAAAAAATTTTTAAAGTGGGTCACTCTTAAAAAAACAACAACAACCCATAATGAGCACTCTTGAATTCTCTTTGCTTCATGCTTTATGATATATGAATATATTTCTGAGTTTTGCATAGCTTTTCATCCTTCTGGGTTTTATATGAACAGAAATGCACCAGGAATATTGTTCTAATTTGAGACTGATCCATGTTGATTTCTGCAGCTCTGATTAACTTATTTGCCTTACTGTGGTAGCCTCTTTTGTGGCCTTACCACAGGTCATTTGTTCTTCCTGTTAGTGGGCTTCTGAGTGGCTCCTGGCTTTTTGCTCTTCAGATCATTGTTTCTATGAATATTTTTGACATGTGCCATGAGGATCATCTGCAGGTTTCTCTAAGGCAGAGGCTTATAAGCTTTTTTTTTTTTATTGTGACCTACTTTAAAAAATACATTTTTCATTGTGACCCAATATATTTGTGTGCGTTGTTACTGATGTCTAGCTTAGTATTATTGCAGTCTACATCACAGTCATTTGAAGTGTTCGTAGGTTTGTTTTATGGCCTAGTACATGTTCAGTTTTAATAAATAGAGAAAAGGGTGCATATTTTCTAATTTGGGTGTATAATATTCTCTATCAGTCTGATAAAAAAAGTATTAATTGTGCTTTTCAGAAATGTTATTTGCTCTTACTTCATTGCTTCATTTCATTTTGTTTTGTCTGCTTGTTTTATCAAGGGGGGCAATGTGGTAATCTTCCATAATAACGGCGGATTTGACAGTGTGTCCTTGTGGAACTGCAGGCTCTTGCTCTTTGTACTCTAAGGATATGTTATTTGGTGCACGCTACTTTAGAATTGTTATATCTTCTTAGGGAACTTATCATCCATAGTGATGCTCTTTGTCATAATGCATATTTTGTTGACATGGATATTTCTACACTAGCTTTCTTTTGCTTCATTATCATTTTTCATCTTTTTATTTCAACCTTTTTGTGTCTTTATCTTTGAGATAAGGACATGCTTTTAAAGAGGACATGCTTTTTTCCCCTCCCTTTCTGGTTTGATTATCTTTATGCCACGTAGCAAGTTTACTCTTACACTGATTATCGTTACTAGGATATTTGAATTGATTTCTATCACTTTATCTCTCCCTCCATTTCTCCCTGTTTTTCTTGCCTTCTTTTTGATCTTTTTTTCTTACTAGTTTATATTTTTCCTGCATTACTATTTTCAATAGTAATTCAATAGTAATAGTAATAGTAATTCAATAGAAATTTAATCCCTCTGTCTTCTGTACTTTATAGGTTAAAATGTTTTAACATGCATTCTTTACCCAACAGTGGCTAATTAGTCAGTATCCAGAGAGCTGAAGGGCCTGAGAGTAATTTAACCCTGATTTTGGCACTGTTTATATGCTATTATTATCCAGTATCTCTACACCTTCTCTCTCTTTATCCTGAACCTCAGCTGTTGTCGTTGCTTCGTGCAGTTAACCTTCACATTACCTTCATTGCATGTTTGCCACCTTTGGTATTGTCCCACCTTGCTTTGCAGACCTCCTAACTGGGGGCACCTTTATTCTTCCTGAAGTACATATTTAGAATTTCTTTTAGTGCGGTGGTAATCGTTTTAGTTCCTTTTTTTTTTTTTTAGTATTCATTTTTAACTTCATTCACGAGATAGAGTTACATCATGTGTACAATTCTAGGTTGTCCGTCATTTTCTCTCATCTCCATGATGTAATTCCATTGCATTACGGCTTCTGTTGCTGAAGTGATAAGAAATCAGTACTTAGACTGATATGGTTCCTTTGTATAGAATTTGTTATTTTCTGTTTGCTTTTAAGATTTTTGGATTTGGTGTTCTGCAGATTCACTATGACATGTGTAGGTGGGACCCTTTCCTCTAATCCTGCTTCGGATTCATTAGACCTCTTTATAATAGGATTGTTAAGCAATTTTTGAAAATTCTCAGCTGTTGTCTTGTGAACTATCTTCTCACCCCTGTTCTCTTCTTTCTATTCTTCTGGAACATTAGATGGATCTTAGAGGTGTGGACTTCTCATTTGCATTTTTCATCTCAGTTTCTTACTGTACTACTTTTTAGATTATTTGAGCAGTTCATTCTTTAGTTCCCTAATTTTTTATTCAGCTCTATCTAAAATGCTATTTGTCCTAACCATTAGATTTTTTACTTTATTGTTTTTATTTCTAGAAACTCTATTCAATTATTTTTCAATTTTGTTTTCTCTGTATAATCTTTTTAAACAAGTTGCTTATGTTTTAATATTTTTTAAATAAAATGCATTAAATATAGTACTTTTATAATCTGTAGTTAATAATTTCAATATCTAAAGTCTTGGGGTGTGACTTAATTTTGTCTGAGGGCTCTTACTCATCTCATTTCTTTTTACTTACTGTGATTTTCCTCTGGTACTCTTGTTTTTCTGGAACTTCATTGTAGCAGTCCTCTGAAGCCTATATTAAGGTTGTTTCTCAGCATGAGGATTGACATGAGCTTCTGCTTGCTGCTAGCACCTTTTACTGACTTGGGAATACTTCACTCCATTTGACATGTTTTTAGACCTACAGATGCACAAATCAGGGAGGCCTGCCTTTTGGTTACAGAATTCCAGAAGAGCGTTGGAGATGACTTTTCACCTCTACCTAGCTCCAAGGCGCCAGCTCTGTGTGGGCATTTGCACCTAGCCCCATCCCACCTGGGGCGTCCTAGGCCTCATGCTCTTCCCTCCATCAGAAACTCAGCTTTTCCAAAAGTTTTCAAAAAGTCAGTTGACACTTACTGGATAAAGCCACTCTGGGTGCTTTTCCCCTGGGTTCTCACGCCATAGTTTTGTCCTCAGAGGCTCCACACTTTGGGATCAACTTAGCAGTATGTTTAAAATGATTTTGAAGCTATTTATCCAACATTTTGATACGTTCTCAACAAGTTGGCTGTTCAGTGTAGGTAATTAATAGACTGCAAGAAACCAGAGCTATGATACCATTTTCTTGCCTTTATCTCTGTGATGTTTTGGAATGTGTTCCACCCTGTAACAACTTGGATTTTTTTTTTTTTTTTTGAGGCCTAACTATTGACTCATGGCTTTCCCATTTTTTTAAGTTCCAAAAAAATCTCATTGAACATTGACACTTTGATTCAATCTAACGCTCTCCTGAGAAGCTGAGTTACACTGACCCTTGAGGTATTTTGTACCTTCTTGTACTTGTGGTGTTGGCTGAGTTCCTTCCTCATGGCTGTTTTCTGTCTTCTACAGATTGCCCTCTACATCTGGGACAAAGGTGGAGGACCTCCCCTAACGCCTGTGCCTGAGTTTTGTACGGACCATGTGGATTCCCACTGTGCTACCCAATTCCGTTCTTTTCTACCACTTTGTGTAAGTAATAGAAGAAAGACTTCCTTGCAGATTAAAGGGAAATTGCATGCTGTATATAACATTGTCCTAGTATACTTTAAATACTAACATACATGTGTGTATGTATATATGTATGTATATGTGTATATATAGGTTGATATATGTACAAGACCTGGACCTTATATGTCATTTGTCAAGAAATAACAACCTTCTAGGTAAGTGCTGTTATATCCCATCTTCCACATGAGAGATGAGAGACCTGGAGGAGATGTTAGGTGCTTGTGGAAGGCTGTACAACTCATAGGAAGGGTGTGAGGGTTGTGCTGGCACCTTCCCACTCCAGAGCCTTTCACATGGTGTCAGGGTTATTTCCTTTGACCATATAATATCTGTTGATTGGCCTTTTTGTTCCATGTCCTGGAAAAGCAGTTTCAAACATTTTTTTGGGCATGTAGGCTTTGCCCATAAGCCCAGCCCCTTTCCTCTGTCAGCAGGTATCCATGCTCTTGACCTCACCTGAGACTCTCTAGAACTTTTCATGGCAGATCTGTGGTCCAGTCTCCCAGATGAGCCTGAGGACCTGAAACTCACTAGGTTGTTAACAGTTTTTTCTCATCAGGAAAAATGTACTCACTGAGTGCATTCAAATGGTATATGTTGTTGCTCTTTGGTTGGTCACCCAGAAGGGTGTGTGTGCCATCTTAAAAGATACACACACACAGCACAGTGTGACCATGGAGGGAATCTGCACTGTTTATAGTTCCTGAGGAGGAAATGGTTACTAGATGGTACCAGTACTACATGGGGAGGGGCTGGGGGAAAGTTAGGCTTGACTACAGTCTCACTGTTCAGAAACATTCTAAGAGTCAAATTGGTAGGAAAATAGGTTTTATTCAATACTACCTTTGAAGGTAGATAGAAGAAACTCACTGTTTTAACTAACTGTTTTCACCTGGGTACTGTGCCCATGTGAGACCCTGTCTCAAAATAGAAAATAAAAAAGGACTGGGGATGTACTTCAGCAGTTAAGAATCTCTGAGTTAAATCCCTGCTACAAAAATGAAAGTTCCATCTTTAACATCTCTGAAGGTGCACAGAACTTCTAAAGGAGAGGAGACAGTGAAGTGTAAAAAGGCAGGAAGAGTACCTATGTGGATTTAGTTGCCCGGGGCTGCTGCAGAGGCCTGGATGGGGTGGGGGGCTCTCACACTCAACTCCCTTGGCAACTCCCTTGAGTGTGTGTGTGCGCGCGTGTGTGTATGTGTGTGTGTGAGAGAGGTTTGCAGTCCTTTAGCTTCCATTCTCGGCATGAGGAAATTGTCTTAATTCGGGAAGCGGGGTGTCAAATTCAAATCCATCCTATTTAAAAGCCAGTCTTTCTAAATATAATGCCTGCTTGGTATGTAATGCTACTGATGCTTTGAGTGACACGGCAGAGCTGGGGTTAGGTGTCACTATAAATCAGTCCCAAATGATTGAAGAATCGTGTCTGAATGTTATTATAGGCCTAAGACAGGAGCACAGGGTTCAGAACACCTGCCCTCACGAGGCAGAAGGTGTGCTGTGTACTGTTGACAGATCCTCCTATCTGCCCTTTTCATCTGCATGAACTTCCCTACCAGGGGTTTAAAGTGATGTACCTTTGGCAGAGGACAGAACATCCTTGGGTCAGACCTAGGCAGCCAGTAAAAAGGCCCTAAAAATAACTTTCAACATCAAACTAAGTCCAGGCCCAGAAAAGAGAGTCATCTCTGATTTTGTACTAAATCATTCACCTCTTTCTTCTTTTGTCAATATCTTCACCAGCTGCGGAAAGAAAAGAAAATGTGACTAACATTTATTAGTCACTTGATATGTGCTTAATTAATTACAGTAACAATGACAGCCATAAGGGGTTATTATTCCCATTTTCTAAATGAGCAGACAGAAGTTCAGAGGGCTTAAGAGACTTAAACTTGGTACACGGTCTATAAATGGTCCAGCTGGGATCCAGGTCCAGAGACTATGCTGTCAGCTGAATGACAGTTTGGGGATTTATTTTTCTTTTCTTTATCTTTTTTTTTTTAATATATTTTGTTCCTTAAAACTTTACTTTGGATATAGATTTGACATTCCTGACATTGGTTACTTTGAACTCCAGCACATGTAAGGTCTAATGTGGGCGTGAGTTAAGATAATGCTGACTCATCTGTATTCTTTTTCTTTTTCTTTCTTTTTTTTTTTTTAGGGTCAAGCAGTGAAGAAGAAGGATATTTTTGTTGCAGTAAAAACATGCAAGCAATTTCATAGTGAAAGAAGTATGTTTTGGGTCATTCATTTTTATAGAACTTTAAAAACCCAAACTGCCTTTGAAATAAATGACTCCAGGTATTAAATTCAAGAAAGGCAGGGAACGCTGAAGGGACAGCAGTCACCTAATCAGCACTCTTCATCCTGACCCTTCAATCAAGATCAATGAGGAAGGACAATTTTTGTATTGAAACATGAGTGGCTAGAGCCCCTCTAAATACCATTTAGAGCAATGTTTTAATTGGAAATGGAAAAGCTCAGCTGTGGCAATCTTGGAGACAATATGTGAATTTTGTATGTCCATTTTGTAAAACAATGTCCTATTGTGTCCCCTTTCTGAACTGTATGAAGGATAACAGAGAGAGATCTCAACTAACAGAACACCAACAAGAATGTTTTCTTGAAGGCTCTGCCTTTTTTTTAAATACTTATTTCAAATGCACATATTGTTACTTTTTAGTAAAGGTACATATTTGCTCATGAATAGATTTATTGGAGAAAAGGAAACAGCTACTTTAGGAACAGTAGCCCTTCTTAAGGAAATCCTGGCATGCAAATGAATGTTGTTTTGATTCTCTCTTGGTGTCATTACAGAATTGTGCTAGTTATGGTGCTAATGTTTAAAAAAAAAAAAATCCTAAATATAAATAGACATAATTTCTCTCTTTTTACACTTTACTTCAAGCAGCACTTTCCTGATATTGAAAATTAGGCAGTCTTTTGCATTTTCTAATTTTAGCATATATTTTAACTTTTTTTCCATGAAAAGACTGTCGATTTCACCCAGGGTGTGATATTTATGTAGGAGAGGCTTCTAAACCAGCTGTCATGTTCATGGGATGGAGCAGTGGGGGAAATTCACTTACATATTTTCTGTGAGAACATTATGCATACAAATTATATTTTAAAGGGTAAGACATTTCCCAAACAAAGGAATATTATAATTTGAGATTATAGTATTGTCTAAGACATCAAGATCAATTAAAATCTTACAATCAACCATCTCTTAAAATATGTTAGCTATAAAACCTTCATATTTGCCTAAAATAGTCACGACAAATTTCAAATCCTATTAAATCTGACTAAATATATGCATTCATTCTTCAAGGAGTTCTAGAATATTAATTCTTAAATATTAGTTCTTAATTCTAAAATATTAGTTTTAAAAATATTAAGGATCAATATAGCAATTCAAATAAGATTTCTACTTATGTGTTTAATCTAAATTTATTTTCTTTTAAAAACCTTTTTTTCGTAGTGTGGAAGGGTTTTGTGGGATGACTTGTGAAAAGTATCTTTAAAAAAGGTGACGGGGAAGCGAACCGGACTTCTTTTTGTTTTATTTCATTTTGTAGTAAGCAGAAATAGTTGCATTGATCTGATTGATCCTGAAGTTCTTTGGAATAGTGATTAGTTTGTAATGGCAAAGTTAAGAATGCTGGTGTTGAGGTGGGGTTGTGGGGGTGGCATTTTCTCCTTTGAAACACATTTTTTCAGGTTACAGTGAAGCAGTAAAATTAGGGACCCTCTTTGTTGTGTTTTTCATATTCTACAGGAATGGAAAAGAAGTTTGTTAATTTTAACTTACTAATTTTGAGTAATCGAGTTTTCTGATTCCTTTGTATAGTAAGGTTGAGATAATCTTTTCAGGTATCTGTGAAATAATTCTATATTTTAATTTTGAATCAAAGATCTTTAAAAATTACAAAACCTTAAAAGCATGTTAGGAACATTAGAAATAAACCTCCCAGATACATTGATAGGCAGCTGTTCATTTGGATCTGGGGGTATTGAAGCATGAGGTCTAATGGGTATTATAAAACTCTTTTTAGGTACCAGAGGTTGAACCCAGGGGCACTGAACTGCTGAGCCACATCCCCAGTCTTTTTTTTTTTTTTTTAATTATTTTAAATTTTGAGGCAGGATTCTTACTAAGTTGCTTAGGGCCTCACTAAGTTGCTGAAGCTGGCTTTGAACTTTGCAATCCTCCTGCCTCAATCTCCCTAGTTGCTAGGATTATGCCTGCCTAGTTGCTAGGATTATAGGTATGCCACCACCGTGCCCGGTTTATGAAGCTTTTATATTTGGGTTTCTATCACAGGACATCTGTAAACTTAGATATGTGTATTTGGAAAGATAACCAAAGGAGCAGCATTAGGGTCTTTGGTCTCCATTTTGCTCTATGGAAGTAAGTGAAGCCTGCCAGGCTAGTAGGCTCTAGCCTAACTAAGCCCTCGTTGGCCCAAAGAATGAATGATCCAGTAATCCTATCAGTGACAAGCCAATGCTGAAGTAACGGCTTCCAACTGCTGATCTTGTTTTACATCTTCTATTGTGGTTTTTTTTTTTTTTTTTTTTTGCATATATTCAGTCACTAATTTCATGTTGACAATTCCTCATGATGTGATAATTGTTGGGAATTATCATCTGATATTGTAGGGAAAGCTGAGCATGGAATGATCTGTGGCTGGTCAAATCCTCATAGCCTATTGTTTAGCGGAGGACAGGACTCGGCTTTCCTGGCTCCTGAATCCCTATGTTCTTTGTACCAGAGCACAGCTAGGCTGTAATCTCCTTGGATGTAGTACAGGTTGACCCTTGATAAGTTGTCTTTAATATTCATGTTGATGCCCTTCTGTGTTCAAGGTCAGTTTGGAGTTGGCTGCAAGCTAGGAAAGTTCAGACCTTTCATTTTTCAGTGGCAAAGAATTGAAACTGCATGTGGTCTGCAGTACACAGAGGGCTGGGAATTTAGGCTGCCAGTCTTCCAAGCACGTTCCTGCTATTGTCAAGTTGAATACATGGTCTAGGATGTTTGTTTCTTTTTCTTATTCTCTGTGCACTCTGGTAGAAATACTTGAAAAAACATCAGGCCAAATGGCATGGAGGGGGAAAAAATAGAAAAGAAACTATATCTTTGAAAAATTGAGAGTGGGCCATAGTGTTAGTGATGGACACATACTTCTCTTTCATTAGCATTGATTACTCCCTGGATGAGAATGAGAAATGGACAGAGTAAGGAAAAATACTTGCTGAATTCATTTTTCATTTTTTATACTCTCATGGACATATTGATAATAAAAAACCAAGTTCCAAATTTTTAAAAAATATTTTACATATTGTTATTTGCCTAACCATGAAACATCTATGTTATGGCGTTTGTCCAGATTCTGATATAAATGAAATAGAACAATCTTAGAACACAGAAAAAAAATGTATTTTATTTTTGGCTCCAGAAAGTAATACACATTGACACCATCGAAGCAGAAACTCTCCCCAGAGGCAAGCATTTAGCAGGGTTTTAAAGAAACTTTCAAAGTATTATGTATGGTGATGAATTGGGCGTAGCATGTAACATTATATGTAAGCAAGAAAAGATCTCTGGAGTTTTAATATGCAGCTGGATTACTTCCTCTTGGGAGTTATATGTGTTTTTATTGTTGTTGTTGTTTTTGGTACCAGGGATTGAGCCCAAGGGCACTCGACCACTGAGTCACATCCCCAGCCCTATTTTGTATTTTATTTAGAGACAGGGTCTCACTGAGTTGCTCAGTGCCTCGGTGTTGCTGAGGCTGGCTTTGAACTCGTGATCCTCCTGTCTCAGCCTCCCAACACGCTGGGATTACAGGCATGCGCCGCCGCACCTGGCTCAGGGTTATAGGTTTTTCACTGCATGGTGACACAAGCTGTCAGAGAACCTTAAGCACATTCCTGACACCCTTCTGCCATGGGGTACGTGGGTCTCACCTACCTCATGGCGGACACCGACTTTGCTTATCAACTGGTAGGTGGTGAGCTGCTTTCCTGCACTCTTGCTCTAATTAAAGAGGTTAGATTGCTATTTGCTTGGCCTTTAGTTCCTTATCACAGCTTCCTGAACTCTTAAAAATAATCACCTTATTCCTTTCAGATTTAAAGAAAATAGAAAACCCATTTGCTATCTTTACTGCTGTGATCTTGTCTAAAAGAGGTATGTTGGAACTAATTTATTAAGAGGAATGTTTGGTAGCTGGTGATCTCTTTGATGAAAAAAGCTGCAGGTACCAGGCACGGTCTGCTCATGTAAAAGGTGAGGCTTGCATTGAAATGCAGCCAGATGGAAGGCCATGCTCGAGTCAGAAGAGGTGATTGGATGAGTTATTGAAGAGTGAAAGGAAAGTCAGATGTTGTCTGGCTCTGTTCTTGCCCTGGATGTTGAATAGCTGATGTTCCACATTGCCTAAAAATGCTGTTTTCAACCAGCCAGGAAGGATGCTTTGCAGTCTGAAGTATGCCTCGATGTTAAAATGAGGAATTAGAGCACACTCCTGTGTGTCCTGCTCTCTCCTGAGAAGCACAGTCAGGGTTTCATCTGTGGTCACTGAATTGTACACGAGGACACAAGGCCCATTTGCCAATCAAAAGTAGATTCCTCTAAATCAAAATAACCATTCACATTTGATTGATGGAACATTTATAAAACATTCAAGTATCAAATTCATTCTCATTCATAATATGATAACAGTTTTGCAAGTGAATTCGCTGGGGGTAAACACCTGTGTTTCTGTACCTCACAGCGAGACACACCTTCTGCTCTTCTGCTCAGAAGATTTATGCCATCTGTGCAGCTAGGATTTGTTTTTAATAGTACAGTTTTTACTTTGCCCCTATTTTAAGTTATCCTGTGGCAAACTTTCTTGAAAGAGGCATTCATTACTATTTTATCATGTGGTAGGAAGTATGCTTCTCTTTCTTGCAAACAAGATATGTAGCTATCTTGAAGGGTTTGTTTTTGTTTTTGTCTTTTTTTTTTTTTTTAGTTTAATGTCTTTAGGAGTGCAGTGCCTTGGTACAATCTAAAATATTTTGTAAATAGTAAGATGAATTCATTTTAGAATTCAAACAGTGCTAATAAAATGGGCTAGTATTCTGAAAGTTTATGTAGAATCAACCTTGGTTTAAGATAAAGCTATAATTTGCTATTATAGAAAACTTCACTTAGCTTCAAATTCTTTACAGCTAGAAGCTATGATAAAAGCACAGAAGTTATATTGATGAGGGCAGAGACAGAACAAATTGTTTTATGCTTTGGTATTATAGAATCATAGTATCTTAACAATATTAAAGTGTTTGGCCTGTTTTTAAATGGCCTAGTTTTAAATGATTAATAATGATAGTACCATCCTTGTATCAAGGATGTATTGTCAATATGAATAAAACCTTTTTTAATTAGCTTCTAAAAATAGTCTTAGGCCTTCCTTTTATGGAGACACCTACACCTACAAAACCTGGACTTCCTTCAACTGTTTATTGAGCAACTATTAGGCACTATGTTAGGCACTGGGGAATAAGTCACACACACACAGTAGCTCTTACCATTATGAAATTTCTATTTCAAACTAAAACTAAAAGGAAGTAGTTAGGTAGAGCAGAGAGCTAATTCACACTTGATTTTTATTTCAATTTCATTTAAATCAACTAATTGAGAAGAAACACCTGTGCTGTTTACTAAAGCTCTTAGCGTAAAAAAGACTGGAGGCTAAAGTTGGAGGAAATTGAAAGCAGAATTTGCACAGCCTGTTGGATCCATGCTGGGGACTGAGGATAGTTCTTGACCTTACCTCACAGCTTCTTCCAGTGTTATACAATGATCATTTTACCCAATAGAATGGAATTTTAGTGATTGCAAACTGCAGGACGCCTTTGTAGGGTAAGCCCTCTTACTTATTATATATAAAGCAAACTGTGACTTCATTGCCTGGGTTAAGATTTTTGTTGTGTTGGAATTTGGAAGTGGAAGTGTGAAGTGTTTAAAAAAAATTTTTTTTTTTTGGTCCTCCAGCAACTTTCTCTCTTATTAGTGCATCTTTGACTATTTGGGCAGGGAGAAATCTTCGTAACTGTGTGCCTTTCTATAGTTGCAAAAAAATTACATTTTAATATTTTAAAATATTTAATGGATAATTTGGTGATTATTTTATAAATATCCAGAATTCATAATCATTTTTCTTTCATAAAAGTTGATGGATAGTGGATTTTAGAAGAATAAACTTTTGAATTTTGTATATAAATGTCTGAGCTGGGCTCTACATTTGCTGATTTACATAACTAAGCATTTAAATTTTACATTGCACTGATAGTTTTTGCATATAATTGGCTTTGATTTGGGCTGGGAAAAAGGAAAAGAGAAAAGATCTGATAAAGTCTCAAAAAAGAAAGTGACGATTTGTTTCATTAGTTAAGGATTCTTGAATTAACATGGTCTAAAATCTGTTAAAACAACAGCAGAGCTGGGTGTGGTGGCACATACCTGTAATCCCAGCTGCTCAGGAGGCCGAGGCAGGAGGATCGTGAGTTTGAGGCCAGCCTCAGCAATTTAGTGAGACCCTAAGCAACTTAGTGAGACCCTGTCTCAAAATAAAAATGAAAAGGATTGGGGATGTGGCTCAGTGATTAAGTGCCCCTGGGTTTAATCCCCAGTACCAAAACCACCAAAACAGGAGAAACCCCTTCTTACGATTCGGAGATGCTCAGACTGTAATTTTTTCAAAAATTGAAGAAGATAATTACTTGTATAGTCAGGTGAATTAATATGAACCAGGGATCAGTTTACACATAAGATATGCAGACAGCTACCATTGAGCATCTAAACCTAAAATCCAAAAATCCAGGAAAGTTTTCCATTGTTGGTGTTTATTGTAGTATAGAAAAACTATTTGTTATCGATGAGAGTTTTAAAGTCTTCAGTGACTCTCCATTTTATTTCTTTCACATTTTTCAAAAAGCGTGACACTAGTATCAGTCATCACATCAGCTTCTCAGAGGCCAGGCTGCGCCGTCTGGGTTGAGTAGTCCTGTTGGAGTCTTGGGTGGGGGCATGCACAGCTTGACAAGGTCCTCCCATGCCCTCCTGTAGGAGAGACAAATTTACATCTCAGAATTTACATCTCAGAACCACAATGCATATTCCAGTCCTTAAGAGTATTTTTATTTCCTACCTGCCCACGACACATTTTAAACATCCATTTGTACATAGATTAAATGAAATCACCTATTGGGAAAAGAGAAACAGTTGCAGTTAAAATTCACTGAAACCCAACAGTAGTATTAGGCAAGAGAGTTTGCCACTGTAGGGAAGTAGGTGCATTTATCACGAGAAAGGAGAAGTGCATGATTCTAGGGGACATTGAAAATGCTCTAAGAAGAGGGTTCTAGCTGTGTGCTGTTAGCGGCAAACAGCACTGATACTTCTTAGGGTGGACAGCAAGCCCCAGCCTTGGGACACCTGCAGAGGAGGAAGTTACGTCTGCCCTTCTTTGTAGGTGATCATGTTGCCATTTTGAGTTTCCAAGCTTCCCGTTATTACTGTGCCAGTGACTGTCATCTCTGTCATTTTTTTCAGTACCTATCATAAAGCTGACTTGGGAGGGACAGGCGAGTCTCATCGAGTACTACAGTGACTATGCAGAGACTTCCATCCCCACTGTGAATCTGGGAATTCCCAATACAGACAGAGGTGAGTGCTTCATTCTTACTACTCCCCTTAAATAAAATCCCCTTCAATAGAGCCAATTAGGAGAAAAATAAAGTATATTTTTAAAATATTTTTTTTAGTGGATGGATCTTTATTTATTTATATGTGGTGCTGAGAATCGAACCCATGCCTCACGCATGCAGGCAAGAGCTCTACCACTGAGCCACAACCCCAGCCCAAAAAAATAAAATATGTTTTAAGTACTGTAATTTTTATCTCGTCAGTGGTCCCCCCCTTATTCCTCCACCCAACATCTATACCCACAGATGCAGTCTAGTTCCCCAAATTAAAGACTCTATGGTACAAAGACATTGCAGTACATTTCGGTCTGTTCCATTGCTGTGATGGAGCACACGTCAGTTCCTGTAGAGTTGAGCAGTAGCTCTTTCGTTCCGCCATAATGCAGCACGGACATAGTGGGATGTACAAAGTTAATTTGTTATCTTCCCACAGAAAGCCTCCATCCTCCCAAGTCAATGGTCTTGGTCTCATTCACATCCCAACCTATTTTTATTTTTTATTTTGGTTCCCCATTCATTCTTCTGTGAATGAGAACAAAAATCACAACCTGTAATTGCTGTGAGATTTCAAACTTTCTTATTTGTCTACACTGATTTTCTATTGCAAATTATTTGTGTGCGCTTGTAATCCCAGCACTTTTGGAGGCTGAGACAGGAGAATCGTGAGTTCAAAGCCAGCCTCAGCAATGGCGAGGCACTAAGCAACTCGGTGAGACCCTGTCTCTACATAAAACACAAAATAGGGCTGGGGATGTGGCTCAGTGGTTGAATACCCTTAAGTTCAATCCTTGGTACCCCTCTCCCCCCAAAAAAATTATCTGTGTGACCTTATATAATTCCCCTAATCTCTCTGTTTCCATTTTCTCATGTGTGAAGTGAATGGCTTAGACTTCATGATTGCTAAAGTTTCTCCTTTCTTCTCTATGTCTGTGAAAATTAGAGAGTGCTACTTTCTAGGAACATTTCCAATTTTTAAGGTCCATGTTAACATCCAAGCTTGTAATTACTTATGATACTTTAAAACTAAAAACTTCTAAAAATGAATTTGGATATGTTAGAGAAAATAATGCATTTTAAGTTTTCTTTTTACCTTTCCTAGGTCATTGTGGAAAAACATTTGCCATTTTAGAAAGATTTTTGAATCACAGTCATGACAAAATACCATGGCTACTCGTTGTGGATGATGATACCTTAATTAGGTAAGGAGTTGTTCTCATCCTTCGTGCTTTAAATTCTACATATATCCATACTTGAAAGCTAGGGTGCCTTTAGAGCATTCCCAGCCACTACTTAAGGAGAGGGCAGCAGGAACCTGCAGACTCTTGGTTGAAGAGATGGGGCTGAGAGACTCAGGAGACAAGTCTGTTCAGAGTTTATAGGAGAGAGCACTGGGGACTGATCAGCACATCTGTGGAAAGAAGCTTTCAGAACAGAACAATTAGAGTAGTGGTGGACGCTCCACGGGGACTGGGACTGGGGCCTCTTGCCACCAGCCAGACTGGAAAGTCCGTGATTGACAGGGTATTGGGTAGAGTACACAGGAGAGGGTAGCTTAAATAGCAAGGACTAGTTCACCCTAAACTAAACACCACTCTAGCAAGTCCCACCTAGCAAATCTGAAAATCAAGACCCCAAAGACCAAAGTGTTTCCAAGAAAGTGGCCTGTATCTATGAACAAAACTCAGGAAGGTTTATAGAAATAAAAAATACCCAGCATGCAGCAAGGCCAAGTTCACAGTGTCAGCCATCTAGTTAAAGTTATTAGGCACGCAAATCAGTGGGAACATAATGTGGAGGAAAAAGAATAGTTGATTGAAATTGTCCTGGAATTGGTACATTTAGTAAGTATTAGTGGTTGTTAAGTTGTATTAGTAAATAGTTATTATAACTCTGTTTCCTCTGTTGAAAGAAGAAATGTAGGTATAAATAAATCTGATATAATCTCATAGTCTTTCATTTTCTACAAATGAAAATTACATTTTCTGATGTGAAAACCCCACTGGATGGGATTAACAGCAGATTAGGCATTATGGAAGAAAATGGTGAAATTAAAAACAGTGCAGAAGAAAATGGTGAACTGAGAAGCATTGCAACAATAACTATCCAAAACGAAACACAAGGGTAAAACATCATTTTATAAAATGAACAGAGCATCCTTGAGCTGTGGGACACTTTCAAATGGCTTTGGATATATGCATTTGGAGACCCCAGAGAGAAGGTATATAATAAATATTTAAAGACATATTTTCCAAATTTGATGTAAATCATAAACCCACAGATCCAAGAAGCTCAGTGAACCCAAACATAAGTATGAACACAAAAGCAGGGCATTAGTATCTCCAAGAATGCAAGAATGATGTCCTCTTCAGAAATGTCTCATGTAGCATTTATTGCCCCTATAACTACATCACTTAGGTGGTCAATCTTTAGCCACTCCACTGGAAACTTTGCCACATGATCAGTTTGAACCTTGTTACCTTTCTTTCAAAATTCTCATATCATCTTTGGTAACAATGAACTCTCTAAATTATCCTAAGTTCTGAGACTGAAATTCTACAAGATTCAGGGCCAACCCCTCTTCTCCATATAAAACAACATCCATAGAGGTAGTCTTTCTGTTATAGAAACCTGGAGCTTTGACTTCTGGAAGATCAACAAGTATTTGGGGACATGAAAAAAATGCCCTGAATGCAAAATTTAAAAACCACATACCAGGCTGAGGATATAAGTCAGTTGGTAGAGTGCTTGCCTTGCATGCACAAAGCCATGGGTTCAATCCCCAGCACCGCGAAAATAAAAAAAAACCCACATACCAAAAACAAAACAAAACAAAAGGACAAAACGGAGAAGAGAGGAAACTAGAATTTAATATACTCAAGAAAGAAATAGAAGACAAATTCATATCAGCAATTATAACTAAATCGTAAAACACCCCAAAGTAATCAAATTAAAATCAAATTTTAATAAGAATTATTAGAATCATAGGTGTTTGTCTTTTTGCAAGTTGTTTATTTCACTTAGTAGTGGAATATCCTCAAAGCTCATCTGTGTTGGGGCACATCGTTCAGTTCTTTCCTTTTTAAGGCTGAATGATATTTCATTGAATGGATGGATGTACCATGTTCTGCTTCTCTATTCATCTGTTGATGGACAGTCAGGTTACTTGCACAGTTGAGCTTTTGGGAAAAAATGCTGCTGTAAGTGTGAGTGTGCAGATATCTCTTCAAGACCCTGCTCTCAATTCTTTGGAGTATATAATGAGAAATGGCATTCCTGGATCATAGGATGATTTAGTGTTGATTTGGGGGAAGCATGCTAATACCGTACACGTTTAGAAATAAAACAAGTCAGCGCATGCCCTCTCCCTCATCCACCACTGCCGATTCCTGCGCTCGGCACGGCCGACGAAAAGCCCAAGGAAGGAGTCAAGACTGAGAACAACAATCTTATTAACTTGAAGGTGGTGGGGCAGGATGGTTCTGTGGTGCAGTTTAAGATTAAGAGGCATACAACACTTAGTAAACTAATGAAAGCCTATTGTGAACAACAGGGTTTGTCGATGAGGCAGATCAGATTCCGATTTGACGGGCAGCCAATTAATGAAACAGACACATCTGCACAGTTGGAAATGGAGGATGAAGATACAATTGATGTGTTCCAGCAGCAGACAGGAGGTGTCTACTAAAAAGGGAGCCTGCTATATTACTCCAGAACTCTGTTCTTACCGACCAAGAATACATTCTCAATTAGAAAACTGCAATTTGGTTCCACCACATCCTGACAACTACAGTATAGTCTTCTCTATTCTTTCATTTCCCCTTCCCCATTCCTTTATTGTACATAAAGTAACTGGTGTATGTGCACAAGCGTATTGCATTTTTTTAAACTAAATGACCAATGATGTGTTTTCATTGACATCAAATGGAGATGGGATGGGGAACAGTACTGGTTCTGTGAAAATATCCCCTTTCTCCATTAGTGGCATGCTCATTCAGCTCTTATCTTTATATTCCAGTAAGTTATTTTGCTCTCACTGTTTTAACAAAAAACAAAACAAAACAAAATCCTGAACAACATAAAAATCCCTGCATACCTTGTCCGATTGGAGAATTTTAATGTTTTTCATTTATCATTGTAAAACCAAGGACAATTTTATAACTTTTTTGTATAAGGCTGTTACATGTAGGGCAATCTGTCTTTAAGTAGGGGTAAATTACTCTTAAAAAAAAATTCCTACATAGTTTTCCCTTTAAGTCAAGCATCTTGTTGTTTAAATAAACTTCTTGTTTAAAAAATAAATAAAACAAGTCAACCTGGATATAAAATAAAAAATCAACAAGGATAGGGAGAAAACTGAAACAGATTGGGCCCAACTGTACTTCATATGAAAATATAATCACAGTAAAGAAGGAAAAAATATAAATAATGCAACTAATTTTTGAAGATAGTATTTAAATATATACCTTCAGTCAAGGGTGAGAAGGGAGGAACTAACTGTAAACAAATCCTGATTTTTTTAGTATAGGTCTGAGTTTTGAAGTGGTGTGGGCAAAGCAATTCTGAAATTATTTTTTAGGTACATCATAGACTTGAGTAGATGTTGATATTTTGGGGAGCCAAAATATGAATAAAGGAAAGGGAAATATGAATAAAGAATGGAGCAAAAGCTTTATGGGAAGAGCCTGGAATTGAAGGAATTTGAATTCATAATTTTTGTAAGAACTCATGATTTCTGAATTGTGTGTGTGTGTGTTTCACATGTGTTTCCTAATCTTTTCTGCTGCAAGAGCCTAGAAGCAAAGATATTCCAGCAGTATTGAGACACTATTGCCTAGAATTAGTAGCATTGCTTTCCTCACTCAAATGAACCAGGGCTTCTCAGAGAAATAGCTAATGCCATGGTCAAGGCAAGGCAGGCACAAGATTTATTCTAGGACATCTTATATCAGAAAGTTAGGAAATGCTAGAAAAAAGAAGTTGGGGGCAGGGTGGCTAAAAGGAGGAAGAGGAAGAAAAGTATGTGTCATGAGAACACAGAAGGGAGCTTGAGTGGGCTCCATTGGCCAAATCTGGGACATGAAAAGCATCAGTATAATTAAAGACAGTGATGAATTATGAACTATTAAAATTAGAAATCATGAGTTCATCCTTATAATACACACATACATACATACATACATAAATGGAGAGAAGGATGGGCTCTTGCTAGCAGGATAATAGTGAATTCTGGTTGACAAAGGAGCAGGGAGGGGTGGAATTGGAAAAGTCAACACTTAGTAACCATCACAGTGAAGTTTGATTCAAGCAAGGATTGCTAATGCATGCTACACTAGGACCCATTTTAATGAGGACTGGGATATTTGCATGTGTTAGTTTTTACCCAGAGACATTTTGAAATGGTAGGGAAAATATAGATACTATCCTGTGAGGAAACCAGACAGCATCTTACTTAGATGATCAAATAATCTTACTAAGGACAGGCAGATGGACATCATGTGCCACACATAGCGTCATTCACATCGTGCTGTGAGTGGGCTGCGGAAACATCCAACAAGCCCAACATGTGGATGGTTCTCTTGAGGAAATGTGAGGGCCTTGTAGCATTGAAAACTGCCAATGTTTCAAAAGACAAAGCATGGCTATGGAGCTGGTTTCAGATTAAAGAAGATTAAAGTGATATGATAAACATATACAATAAGGGATCCTGGACTTCATCCTGAACCGGAGGAAGGATGCTACACATGACATGATTGGGTCACTTTGTAAAATTAGCCTAGTGATTAGCTTAGTATAAGCATTGTGTCAGTGGTTCAGTTTTGAGCTATTATAATTAAGGCTGCTGCCTATCTTTCTGGACAAGTCCATGTCCACCTGCTTTCCTTTCAGCTAAAAAGCATAGGAGTAGACTACTAGCTGGGACATGGAGCAGATGGAAGTTTAACTTTTTCTTGTTCTTTTTTTAAAATATTTTTTAGTTGTAGATGGATACAATAGCTTTATTTATTTATTTTTATGTGGTGCTGAGGTTTGAACCCAGTGCCTCACACTTGTGGGGCAAGTGCTCTACCACTGAGCTACAGCCCCAGCCCAGAAGTTTAACTTTTTCAATAACTCATTGTATCCATGTTAAATTTCCTGAAGTTGTTCACTTTTACCATTTTTAGAAAATACACATGGATGGATGTATTTTGGAAGAAAGGAACATAATGCATACAACTTGCTTTCTAATATTTCAGAGGAGAGAAATATACATGTATACACACACACACAACATGTATATGTTGGGGGAGGGTACACACATACAGAATAGATAGAATGATGAAACAGATGGAGTAAATGTTAACTAGAAAATCTGGGTAAAGGATATAGGAGTTCTTTGTCCCAGTCTTGTAACTTTTCTGTAATCTTGAAATTATTCCCAAGGAAAAATTTCCAAAAATAAATACCATAATAGGTAAGGGTGGAACATCCTCTTAAAGATCAATATTTTACTGTTAAAATCTGTTGACACTACTAAGAAGCATCAGTGTAGCTCTGATCGCATTTGCTGTAGAGCATCTCCATGCTGGTTTTTTTTTTTTCTTTCATTTCTGTGCCTCAAAAATTGCTTGAAATGGGAACAGATTGTTAAATGAAGTTCTTTTCCTGGATCAGTAGCCAAAGCTCCATAGATAGAATTGGAGATCTATCTGCTTTATCCACATTTCCACTTTTTAGCAAATATGAAGTATGTGATGATTATCAGACTCCATTTGTGATCCTTCAGCTTTAAAGTACTATTGTGAATATGGAAATAGTGTTATAAAGAAAAGAAACCCAGAAAAGATGTTAAATTCCAGTTATTTTAACCTTACAATTGAAGAAATTGAGGGTTTTGGGTTAAATTGACAGTTTCACAATATGCAAGAAGAGAAATATCACAAAGCTCTTTTTCTTTTTTTCTGGTCCAAAAGTAGACATAAATTTGCCTCAGAAAGCTTTGGGTTTTTGCAGAACATTTTACAAACAAAAGGCTACAATTTCCTTAGAGATCTTTAAGAGTATATCCTCCATCACTGAATAGTATGTACATACTTATTTGCCTTCCTTTGCAGAGCTATTTATCAGATGACTTGAAGATTGATTTCAAATTAGGAGCTTAGCATATTTAACATGTATATTGAAAATTGCATAGTGTCCAGAGATAGTGTTCTCTGGTCACTGAGAAACTGCTCACATTTTCAGAGGCCTTGACCTTCAGACAGATTAGAAACCTAATCTGCAGACTTATAGACCCTTTGAGCACCAGCACTTGCAGGAGATTTTTTTTTTTTATACATTCAATGTTTTCTTTACTTTCACCTTCAAGTTTATCAGCTGGGGTATTTCTGTAGGATACATGAGCATAGATGGAAAAAGGATTCCTTTTGTACCTCTGCACTTGTTACTGGAGGGGGTCCGAGGAGGTACCAGCGAAAGGAGACCTAAACTCTGATGATGGCATCTTTGACAGATATCTCAGAAAGGAATTTAAAGATGTGTCAGATAGAGGCATAAACAGATTTACTAGGAAAGCAAGGAGGACGTGTTCAAAGGAGAGTGCAGGCTATCTTAAGAGTGAGAAGCAGCCTTTTCGGGGGTCTCAGGTTTTTCTCTTTAAAGAAACTTTGTGTGAGGTGGGCATAGGAAGGTGTGTTAGAATGACATCATTCTGGTAATCACAAGACATTTTATGGTGGTCTGGCCATTTTCAGGATCCTCAGCCATGTCTTCTTCATTATCTGATCAATAGATAGTGTTGGTTAGTACCCAATATTATATATTTCATCTCTCCTGTTGCTCGATGTAGTCTAAAAGTCCATGTATGAGTGGGCTCACTAATAGTGCACAGGGAAGTTTTCAAAAGTGGGTGAATTTTCAGTAACTTTAAGATCAAGAGTGAAGATTTATAGATTTCCCAGAAATTTGGGAGTGGCAGACCTGGAGAACTGGTTTAGGGAGTGAGGGTGTGAGGAACTTTAAGGCTTTAGATTAAAGTTACAATGTCCCTGTCTTCCTTTGTCTCCTTTGTGCCTGTCTTTTCTATTCTACCCCATTGTTGTGACCTCACCCCCTTGTACAGAAGAGAAATTAGTCTTTAGAAAATTAGTGGGCTCAATGTTGACACTGCTTGTGGGAAAAGCTTTCACAGTTAGAGAAATGCCTCCTATCAACTCACCTCTTGGAGATTTATGATGCTTATGAATCACAGCCTGAGACACATATTAAAAAGTGTAGCCCATTAAAAAGTTTTGTAAAGTTATTGACCATGGAAAATTTTTTTAAGGATTAGTGGTTACTATCATGTAGAAAGCTAAGACCTGGTGATGTGTGACCGGGAAATCTCTAGATGCAACAGTTAGGAGGACTTTATAAGGCGTTACTAACTGAAAGAAAATGGAAAATCTTGCCTTTCTTAGCATCAGCCTTTGCCACTACTTAAAAAGTGATTTCTAGTTTTTATTTTCCTGGGAAATCTTTTTTATTTCATCCTTACAGCAGCTAGAGTGGCAGGCATTGTTCTGCCCAGTTCATGGATATTCTCACTGCCCTTCCTTTGTGAGCTTTTCTTGTAGACATGTAACAAAGACTGATAGGGGGCAAAGGGCATTTAAAAGGATGCACAGAGACAAAAAGTTCATGCCCTGGGGTGGCCTTACTGAGGAAGACATCAGTATCGGTGGGTGTGCATCATAGTGTCATATTCTGAGGATTTGCAGGAAAGCCTTACTGCACTAATTCTCTCCATACCTGCCAGCCACATGCTGGGCATAGTTGTCCCTGAACATATTCACACCTTAAAAGTTCTTTTTTGAACATTAAGGATTTAAAAAACAGAAACGATCAAGTCCATCTGAAAAGGTATAAGGATTAGCCCCTACTCACCGGCAAGTAGGACTAGTGGAAGTGAGATTTACAACACGCTGACTCCATTCACCCGCCACGTACTCCCCCACATGAGGCAGCCGTGTCCTGGCAGGGGCTGGTTCAAACTGGGGAGTGAGTATTCGATTTCTCATCTACTTCCCATAATGTACAGTGTTCAGACATTTTTGGAGGGGTCGTTTTTAAAATCCATGTTTTTTCTCATAAATCACTTGAATTGCATCCCAGCATTTTCCTTATATAGTGCTACGTAACATAAAGAGGGAGATGTAAGAACTATGAAATATTTATTTTGAGACTACATATGAATTAAATAATTATTGCTTATGTTCCCTTTGGCATGTCAGCATCTCCAGGCTACGGCACTTGCTTAGCTGCTATGACTCCAGTAAACCCATGGTCCTCGGAGAGCGCTATGGATATGGCCTGGGTACTGATGGATACAGCTATGTCACAGGAGGAGGAGGGTAAGTATAAGCATGGCTTTTGCAAATACTGTTGACTGCCAGTGTCCGTGGGGGATCTGGGTCCAGGACCCCAACATAGATATTCAAGTCCCTTATATAAAATGTAATATTTGCATGTAATCTATGTATATCATACTGTATAC
The DNA here is from genome assembly GCA_004024805.1 of Geosciurus inauris. NCBI lineage: Eukaryota > Metazoa > Chordata > Mammalia > Rodentia > Sciuridae > Geosciurus > Geosciurus inauris. Next base: position 154,424 of record PVHX01001916.1, read on the forward strand.
TTTAATCTCTGAGTTGCTTATAATACCTATTACAATGTAAATGCTGTGGAAGTAGTTTTTATATTGTGTTGTTTAGAAAATAATGACAAGTAAAAATGTCTGTGTCACTAGAAGAGGTCCAAGGAGCTTCCAGATAGGGGGACCTCAACTCAGCATCAGTGGGGTCCTTATGCAGAAGAATTTCAGCATTTCAGTCAGAGACACAGAGATTTAGGAAAGAAATGCATATTTAAGGGAGAATTCAGACCATCTCCAGAGTGAGAGATCCACTTTTGGGGCCCCATCTCTTCTTTGGAAGAAAACTTGGTAAGAGGTGGTTATGGGAACCTGCGTGGGGATCAAGTCAGTGTGGTGCTAAGAGACAATTTATGATGGTCTGGCAATTCTCAGGACCCTTAGGGTGCTGCAGTCTCCCCTATCTGATCAATTGCAGGTTTCTTAATATATCACATCTCTTGGCTTAATCTATTTATTGGTAGGTTAGTTAACAGTGCACAAGGTAATTATCATAGTGAGTGAATTTTCAGTAACTTCAAGATTTATAGATTTCCCAGAAATCTGGGAGTAATAGGCCTGGGAGAGAAACAAGTTCATGGAGTGACAGGCCTGGAAAGATAGGAGGAACCTTAAAATTGTATTTCCTCGTTCTTCCCTTGTGTTTCCTGTCTAACTATTTCCTTTCTTTTATCCTACCTTATATACATGTTCAGTATAGGTGCATTTTTAAAAAATATTTTGAACCGTGATCAGTTGAATCCATGAATGTAGAACCTGCAGATAGAGAGGGCTGAACTTCCATTTCCACAAGGCAGAGGTGGGTCTGTGTGCTGGGATCTGTACTGACCCGTGAGTGTTCTTTAAATAGTAGCTGTTACTCTAATAGGAAAGTGAATATTGTATTTGTGAAATCTGACCATGGAAATAACCCACAATAAAGAACAATTTACCCCTTGAAGAGATAATATAAAAATATATTTGAAAGTACTTGCTAGAAATGTCCCTATAATAACTATTGCTTCTAGGCAGCCAGCTACTTTGGATTGTCTGTTTAAATGAAAAACAATTGCTTATAGATTTTAATTTGAAAAAATAAGCCATTATACTTTAAAATTATCCAGTGCTTAATAAATTGCATTTGGAAAATTAGTGGTATAGAAACTTAGACTTAGGCAATTAAATAACATTTGTGTAGGATTTATAGGTTTTAAATAACAGTTAAAAATCAATCTTTTTAAATGAAGCACCTGCCTCATCTCTTATGGGGAAAGATTTTAATTTGATTTATATGGGTAAATCAATTGAGCAGTTAGTCATTTCTATTGCTGTAGTCTTTGCTACTAGGGTGTTTAGGGAGAATGCTAACTTGTCTTCAACTCTAGTCATTGAAATTCATTCAACAGATGTTTTGTCAATGTTCACTATATATTAGGCAGCATTATATCCAGTGATTATATATTTCTTGAAGGGGTAGGACTTTTTGTTCTTATTTTGTAATCCCATAGATTAGAACACTACTGTGTTACCTGAGGCTAGGTAATTTATATTTAGTTTAAGTTTTGGAAGTCCAAAAGCATAGTGGTAGCCCCTGCTCAGCTCTGGTGATGCCCTTCATGGCGGATGGCACCATGGCAGGAGTGTGTGCAAGACAGAGAGATCATGTATTTAGTCAGGAGATTACAGGGTCAGGCTTGCTCTTTTTATAATAATCCATTCTTGTGATAACTATCTAGGGGGTCCCTTAAGAATGAAATTAATCTCTTCTGAGGACGATGCTCCTAGTGACCTAATCACCTTGCACCAGGCCCCACTTCTTAAATGTTCCACTATGTCTCAACACTGCCACTCTGAGAACCAAGCTTTCAGCACATGAATCTTTGGGGGACACATTAAATTGCTATCCATATCATAGCAGGTTCCTTCTACAGGTTCTCAAGTATCATATCGCAAGGGTTCTGGTTTTGGTCTAGCTCATTTGGTGGTGAATGCATCACGGTTATGGAAATGAGTCTGTTGTAGTGATAATAGAATTTGAGCAGGAGCACTGATCTTTGTGAAGTAGTGTCATGCATCTGTTGGAAGGCACTACAACAGGAGATGGGGGTCCAGAGAGGACTTTCTAAGGGCCAAGGTGAGTTGACCTCTTTGTTAAAAAGGGTTCAAGCGGTTTTAAGCCATATAGTGGTGTATGTAGCTTTCTGGGTGAGGTAACAGGTCCAAATAAGGATGAGGCCATGACATCCATTGAGCCAGAACTTGCCACTTTTGGAAGGTCCTGTTATTTGCACATGGGTTTATGTATTTTGTAGCACAGTGATGTTCACTTACTCTTAACAAAGAATTGCCTTTTCCTGTGATTTGTGAGAGCAAACTGCTTTGCTCTCCTTCTTGCTTATTGGATTTAACTGTTATTTCTGAGACTGGCACTTGAGACCTTCTGAAACCTCACTTTACCTTACCTAACCGAGTAGTCTTTCATGACACCAGGGGGGTGCTCATTGTGTGTGCCAGGCACTGGCCAAGCACCTCCCCTGCAGGAGCTCACAGGCAGACACATTGCATTAATTGCCACTGCTCCCTTTTTCATGCCTGTGACAGGCCCTGCTAGGCCACCAAGGTAGCCCCTTTAACCTCTTCTGTGTTCGGCCTCTACCTACCTGGCTAGTTGATAGTTCCTGCTACCTCTTGCTTTCCTGTTTTCCAGCTTCCTCGCCCCACCATCCTCCCTCCCTTGGGAACATTGCAGGCATTCCCCACTCTGGCTACCTGCATGTCGTCGGCTCCTTACTCGTTCTTCTACCTAGTTCACCTTGTCAAGGTCTCCTGGGACCACACGGTGATCAAGTCAAATGAGTCGTTTCCAGTCTTCACATTTTTCCTCTTCGCAGCCCTTGACAGATCTCACAGTTTATTTGAAATCCTTCTTTCTTCGCCTTCCAGGGCACCATCCTGACCTTTTTTATGCCTGTCTTTCTGGTCCTACCTTCTCAGTTCTGTTGTCTGTCCCTTGAGAGTCTGTCTTTCTCAGCCATCTTTTCTAATCTCCCTTTTCTTCTCCCTCTATGTTCCTCTGGGGTGGTTTCATCCACCCCCATGTACTCAGATCCCTGTCTCCAGCCTAGAATTCTCTCCCACTCCTGATGCATAGATCCACCTACCACAGGACACCTCCACTCGGTGACTCACAGGCACATCACCTCCCATGCTGAACTCATCATTTCTGACTTTAACTCCTAATCTGGCCCCTTTCCATTGAACCCCTCTCAGGAAAGGCACTAACACCTGCAATTTCCTGCTACCGTCTCTGCTCCAGCCTCTTGCTCTCCCTCTTTCTTGTCTTAATTGATCCCACGCAGTTATGCACACTGGAGTTAGAGAGCCCTGTCTAAAAAGCAGATCTCATCCTATTTCCCCTGCTCACAAGCCATCAGCGGCTTCCCCTCGCCTTTATTTTCCCCCAAAGACACCAACCATTTTTTAATGTCTGGCAGCTAAGACAAGGAGATGACCATTCACATTTCACCAAGAGTCAAGCTGGTCTTAGATGAGACCTCTGTTTTGACCACCTAGAGATCACCTAAGCCAAAGACTCCCTGGGTGCTGCTGAGGCTTCTGCTGCAGGGCTGAAGGCTCTAGCAGGGCCTCTCTTCCACCTGCAGGTCAGGCCCTGATTGCTCCTGAAAGCTATATACCCCCTGCTCACCTGGTGGGGATTCTTTTTTATTTGTTTTGGTACCGGGGATTGAACTCAGGGACACTTGACCACTGAGCCATATCCCCAGCCCTATTTTGTGTTTTATGTAGAGACAGGGTCTCACTGAGTTGCTTAGCACCTCACCCTTGCTGAGGCTGGCTTTGAACTCACGATTCTCCTGTCTCAGCCTCCCAAAGTGCTGGGATTACAGGCTTGCGCCACCGTGCCTGGCTGTGGGGATTCTTCTCTAGAAAATCATTCATCCAGGTTTCATAGTGTCCAGCACTCTTTAATAATTCCATAGATGAATCTGATTTTTACTTTATGTTTCATCGCATGGTTACCAGAGCATGAAAATCTCTTGCATCCTTTTATATCCTAATTGGACCTAGAACTTTTATCCTCACCTGTAAGACAAAACCTTACCAAGGCTCTCAAGGCCCCTTTTGGTCTTGGCAGATGTTTTACCATCCCGGTTCATGTCCAAAAGAATTCATGTGGAACTCATTGCTCTTTCTCAGAAACTTTCTTTTCCCCTCTCCCCCCAAAATATGGCATCTATAGGTTTCTACAGTTCCAGCTTTCTGTCTGGCTAATTTCTTCTCATTCTTTTGAACTCAGTATAGCTATTGTTTATCTACTCTTGGAAATTTGCAGCCTAGCCCCTCAAATCTGGGTTTAATGCCTTTCTAATGTACTTTCATAGCATATTATATAAATCATTATCATTTAATTGTCTATTTAGTTTCCTATTTTCTACTTAAATTAAGAATTACTTGCAGGGGCTGGGGCTGTAGCTCAGTGGTAGAGCACTTGCCTAGCATGCGTGAGGCACTGGGTTCGAGTCTCAGCACCACATATAAATAATAAATGAATAAAATAAAAATCCATGAACAACTAAAAATATTAAAAAAAAATAATTACTTGCAGATAGCACCTTTGTCTTATTTCTCATTATATCCCCACTTTGGAGCATAGGGACTCATTTTTGTCAAGGTACAGTGAATAAATGAATAAACAAACACATGAAAACTGGGCATTTGATTTTTCCATAAGTAACATGACCCACAGAATATTTGTGTTTTTAAAGTATTTTTTTTATAGGCACAGAAACATTCTTCATGGGATCCCTTCTTCTGTCAACCTTTGATAAAAGTTGCATACCCAATGTGAAATAGTTCCTCTAGTATTACAGTAGGATTTACTGATGTTCTTGCTGGAGAACCAATGTGTTTTTTTGAAATAGCAAGTCAGGATCTGTGGCTAGTAAAATCTGTTCATAGACTGTAATGGCATTTTAAAATAATGAAATTTAGAGTGGAATAGAATAAAATGGTATCAGAGTGTACCATAGGTTATAAGGGTAAGTATTGTTTTGTGAAATGTTTGCCTCAGTTCTATTCTCTCTCTCTCTCACATACACACACACACACACACACACACACACATTCTCATACACACAATACACATAAATGGTTGCAGTGTGAAGTTCTGGTTTTCTAATTATGTTACAATCGAGTACTTTCTTGACAATCACAACCTCAAGCCCCTGTCCCCATCCCAGTCTCCCTGACATCCTAGGCCCCACATGGCAGGGCGGGTCAGCAGCGTGGACTGCAGGGTGTGCAGGATGTGTGCATGTTCTGTGTTTGGAAGGTACAACCTTCACAGTGTTTGAATGCAAGTGTCTCCTTTTCCTTTTGTTGCTTGCTCCGTGGAAGTTTGGCTATTTGGAGAAAATGAGTCAAATGACCATTTTCTTTTTTGGACATGTTTATTTATGTACATGAGTTTGGGAAGGAAGCTGTGCTTGGGGAGGTCATCAGCCTTTTGGGCAGTGATGAGGACAAATGACTTCACCCTTGGAAGAGGCCATAGGCAGTGTTACCCAAAAAGACAGCCATGACCTGCCCATCTGCTGGAGGCTGGAAGACAGGTGTGGTTTTGGTGCATGTGTCTTCTGTGTGTGCTCCTCTGTATCTGTAGGCATGATATTGGGTGGGCCCTCGCCTCCCATTTCATTTCTTCTCATTTTAAAAATTTGTGTATTGTATAGTAAAAGCAATGAAACTATTAACCTTGCAGCTTTTCTTGGTCCCCCCACCCCTGCGCCCCCAGTGCTGGGGATCGAACCCAGGTCTTCATGTGTGTCAGGCAAGCACTCTATCACTGAGCCACATTCTCAGCCCCTAATCTTGTAGCTTTTAAATATCTTCTTAATATATAAAAGGTGGTGGATAGAGCAGACAGATACTCTTTTCTACCATAATATGATTGGTAATTTCCCCTTTGGGGAGACAACTTGGTTTGGAAGGAACCCAGGAGCATACAAGGCCCCTTGCACATAGTTGATGTGAATAATTAATGTGAGGCTATTCTGTGTGAGCAGGCAAAAGCATAAACTAATAAAAACTTCACGCTGACAGTTTATCTTCCTGTGAAGCTGGTTTTTCAGAGAGCAGACCAGAATCAAAGGCTGTCTTTTTCTTTCTCGTTCTACCAGGAGCTGGCAAAAGAAAAAAAGAAAGCATTATTCGCTATGTTCTGTGAGTGCATCCCTCACACAAGCCATTTCCCCAGGGCTGCTAGGTTGAGGCCAGCATGGGGGTCTTTGCACAGGTGTTTGACTCAGCCCCAAAGGTATATGACCTGGGAAGTGTTCACTTGTGGACCATAGACTTTCCAAGAGAAAGGCAATTTCTGGTGGGTTTTCAAACTTGCGGTTTCCCTTTTTGTGTGGTTGACTGAATATTTCTTCTTTCTGTACAGTTGTATTTCCTTGTACCATTTTAAATAAGGAACTTCTTTTTCTTCGTGTAGTCCCATTTCATTGTGCCATCTGGTATCTTAGCAAGGGCAAGTTAGTGACAAGCTTTCTATATGGTTCCTTAGTCAGTCCTTGGTTTCAACTGTGAAACTGCATTGCACTGATCTCAGCTTGGTGTGGAATCCCCATTTTTGAATCAGGGATTGTATTTCAATCTGTCCTTTTTTCCATTCCTACTAGACCGACTCAGAACTCTTTCTCCCTTGGGAAGATCTTTGCAAAGGCAGCTTTGTTCTCACTTGTTTGATACATCAAACTTTTATTGAGTGCCCTCTACTCGTGTGCAAGACCCTATGTTTGGCTCTGGGACATGTGCGTGAATTTGACATAGTTTCGCCTTGGAGAAAGTCTTCAATGATTGGGGATGAACTTGTGAACCATATTAATCCCTTTAGACCTGTCAGCTTTGGGGCTATTTCTGATCTGAACAGATTTTTTACTATCATAAAACCAGAATGGAAACCAAAAGCTAATCAATATTTTTAAAAGAAGAGACCTGATTGTAGGAACTTGGTACGAAACTGTTAGAATGAGCCAGAGGACTAAAAGAGAGCTGGCAGTTTTCCCTAGAGACTGGTAACTGTAGAAAGCTGCTACCGCCCCTAATGCTGGAGGAGCAGAGAAAGCTATTTGCTGGGCCCATTTCTGCAGCATTGCTATGACTGTTGAATCACAACCCTGCGTGGGAGCCAGGCCAGGGACTGGCACCCTGCATATTGCCAAGGCACGCAGCTGCCCCTGTTGCCTGCCTCTGCTGCAGAGACCAGGAGCAGGAGCAGATAGTCTCCCCTAGCATCGCGCCCATTGTTGTCTGACACAAGCAGGAGTCAGATGGCAAGAGAGGCTGGTAAAGGCTATTTCAGTTTTTAGCCCCCTGCAGTGTTGAAAAGATCACAGAGAGACTGGAAAGGGCTGGAGTTCACCAGAAAGCCCGTTTTTTTTTTTTCCTTTCCCCTCTTCCCCTTTCTCCCTCCATCAGCATAAGGAAGCTTCTGTAAAATGGATCACTTGTACAATGGATGGTCTTTTCAGTCCCATTTTATCTCCTTGTCAGTCATGACATGTAATGTTCAGTGTTTCTGAGCCCATCTCTCTGATGGGAACATTAGCAGATTTTGTCATTAGTCTCACTGAGGATTTTGAAGTTCCCGGACTATTCTAATTTTCCAAACGTCATATTAAAACAAGAGCGTTGCATAGTATTAGTTTGCAGGAAATACATCTAATGTTGCCTTGTAGGTAGATAAACATCTCTTAGAAGTGATTTTGCTTTTCACAGAAGGCACAAAAACATTTTCCCAGGGTCACTACTAAATGGAAGTCAGCTGATCCACACCTCTTACTTCCTCAGCAGTGTGGCCTCTGAAGCATTGTTCTCTATTGAGATTGATGGGCTCTGTGGAGCTGCTCTAACCCAGTTTTCTGTCTGCTCTGGCTCCCACTAGCATGGTCTTCAGTCGAGAAGCCATCAGGAGACTTCTTGCCAGTAAATGCCGATGCCCCAGCATTGACTCTCCTGACGACATGGTCCTGGGCATGTGCTTTAACGGTCTGGGCATCCCTATGATACACAGCCCCCTCTTCCATCAGGTGAGAAAATGGATTTTATTCTTATCACAGGGGGAGGAGGAATTTCCCTTCTACTTATGGACTCTACTTCTTTCTCTTCTTATATTTTGGAAATGATCGTAAGAACTATATTGACAGACTCCAGGGTACATTCTTAACGAACCTTGTATCCTCCATGTATACCATGAAGATGGAAAGCAAATACATCTAGAAACCTAAATGGTGCTGGGCTAGTATCTTTGCAGGTAGGACCAGGCAAAAGCTTCTCTCTCTCTCTTCCTTTTTGTTTTTAGTTTTAAAAAAAAGTCGATGACATTTAAAAAGTATTGGATGCTATCTAAAAATATTTAGGATAGACCTAATTTTGTGCTACTGGTTATCAACTGTGTATAATTCTACACCATCCCCAGGTTTTACACTGTCCATCCAGCTTCGATTTTTACCAAGAGTTCTCCCCTTTGATTGTAATTAAACCAAGTGGCTAACATCTATTAATTTCCAGCATGTTATCTGAATATATTTCTAGTATGGTATCTGAATATATATATTTAAAGTATATATCTGAATATATACACAGAAAAGAAGAAGAGATGATGTTTACCAGGTATGATTAGTGCTTATAGCTTCACTGTATGCATTTTGGGGTTGGAGAAAGGAATCCTTCTGCATTATTTTTAGTACTGTTTTATGAATCTAGTCAGTGAATGTCCTTTTATTCTAAGAATAATAGCAGGTGTGCATAAACTAAAAATAACCATAGATCTACATCCATCTAATGTACTCCTTCAAGAAATTCAAAGCTTTTTGAAATTGAGTAAGTCTTTTAAGTGCCTTTCCTTACATTGAAAATATATTCTTCATGCTTTGTTTAATAACTAGTAGCAAATGCTATCATAGCAATTTAGGAAACTGAGCATGAGAAAAACAACACTATAGAAAACAACTTGAACAAAGCAAAAAAAGCGTTTGCATTATTAAGGAAGGCAGACTCCATTTCTGTGTCCTTGAGACGGTAAGGAAGGATAAAAATACACCTTTACTAAAAAGAAATTCATGAGAAACCTCCTTGCTGTTACCAGTATAAAGGCATTTATCCATCCTTGAGAGGTCTGACCCATTTTAAGCCTATGCATTGTGTTACAGTGACTCAGAAAAGTGAGATATTCTCTATCTCTTCCACTCTTGCTCTATCTCATGATGTTTCACTCATAGAAAAATAAGGTTAATTAAATCTGTTGGTGTATAAGGAAAGTAATTTGTCAAGCTTAGAGTGTGACAGGTCTTAGATTTTTAGGATCATCCTTTCTCTTAAGAAAGAACATATTAGCAAATAAACTAATAAGGTGAAAAGAGAGAAGGAAAACAATCTAATCCTTAAGCAAAAGTTCTTTGAAGATAATTCAAATAAAAAAATTGTTTCCCACACTTTAAAATTTTTTCTCTAATTCAGAGAATCAATGTTTACCTTTCCAAAATCATAAAATATGTTTGAAACCTATCCTCCCCAAAAGACAGTGCTGAATCTTCCAATCCTTAAGCCTCTTTTAGAGTTCGACATGCTTTGGACAGTACTTTCTGTTTTTAATGTTTGAACACAGATCCAAACAGCTCACTTGTTCATATTGACAATGAAATAAGAGGCAAAGAAATAAAGTTTAAGATTCCTGATAAGTCAGAGGAAGAGAGATTATTTGGAAACAGCCTCAATGACACTGTTACCTGGGCCACATTCCTTCTGTTTCCAGTGAGGGAATGTTACTATGAAATCATAAATTTAGAAGGGGACCCCAAGGGATGTCTAGACCATCCATTCAATAAAAGCAAAGTATTTAGAGTGCTCGGTTTTGTTCTTCCAAAATTATAAGCCACTAATGGATACGGTGGTGTCAATGGTATTGAATTCCCTGGACAAAGTACAAGCAAGCTGGACAAAATTGTCACGATAACGATTTCAGGACTCTGGAAATCAAATAAAGGCTAACAATAAATTGAGAAACATTGATTTCTGAAAAACTGCTACACTTCAAGGGAAGAACAGTACATCTGAGTCCTTCTTGCCTGAAACCACTGCCATCCTTATACCCTCCCCAACCCCTTAACTTACTTAGAACAGTAGTTTTGCCAGAATGGACCTGGATGGAATAAACAACACTTTTCTGCCAAGAAGAGGGACTTGATTTGGGAAAGGTAGATGAACACCTACGGATGTATCAGCTAAAATTGTCAGTGTTGGTAGGAAACAAACAAGAATAACCTGCATCTTTACTGTTCTGAGGTTGCAGTCTGAGTTAGGGTGAGGTCTTATTAGCGAGCAATGTAAATTCTTATGCCCTAGAAATCAGAGTAGCTGCATGGCTAGATAAATTCTCCACATTTATCCCTAGCCTGTTAGAAAACTTTGCAAACGTGAGAGTGGGGGTGACTCCAGCAGAAAGCGAAGTCAAGGCATGTTTGAAAACTGGCTGAAGCTGTAGATGTGCTTTCTAGCCCCCACACAGATGGAAGCCCTGTAGGCTGGAGATGTTTAAGCACAGCCTCTGTGTATATGTTAGTCCAACCAAGTTATTCAGGGGCAGAAATGACTTGATTCAGGCCAGGTCAAAAACTAAAAGTAAGAACTCTAACTAATCAGCAGTTATGCATTACAGGGAGAAAGAGTCCATAGTGTAAGTCCAGGCAAGTTACTTTAAAATAAAAGCAATAAAAATAAGTAAGGATTGTGAGTTGATATAATACACTATCTGACATTAACAGTTTGGATCAAATAATCGTGAGACATACAAAGAAACATACTCAGAGGAAAAATGCAATGAATAGAAACTAAATAGGACCAGATGTTGGATTTGATAGATGAATACTTCAGAGCACTCATAAAAGTATAGCCACAGAATTCAAGAAAACTCTGTTCAAAGAACTAAAAATAGAAGGACAATGACAATAAACAGGGATTCTTTCTTTAATACCTTTGTTTTGTGTACTTATTTGTTTTTATGCGGTGCTGAGGATCGAACTCAGTGCCTCACACATGCGAGGCGAGTGCTCCACCACTGAGCCACAGTCCCAGGCCTCAACAGGGATTCTTAAAAGAAAAATAGGACCTATGACAAAGAACCCAATGAAGTCTATAGTTAAAATTCTAATAACTGAAATTAGAAAATATGTAGGTAAATTTAACAGTATATTTGAGTTGGCAGAAGAAAAAACTCAGTCTATTTGATGAAAGATCAATAGAAATTACCCAACCTAAAGGAAAGTGAGGGCAAAGGCTATAGAAAAATTAACAGACCTCAGAGACATCATAAATCATAGAGTGTACCAACATTTATTTAAAGGCAGTCCTAGAAAGAGAGGGTAGGGAATATGGGGAAAATTTTCTTTTTAAGAAGTAACAGTTGCAGGCTGGGATTGTAGCTCAGTGGTAGGGCACTTGCCTTGCACGTATGAGGCACTGGGTTTGATTCTCAGCACCACATAACAATGAATAAATAAAATAAAGGTGTTGTGTCCATCTACAACTAAAACCAGAAATTAAAAGAAAAGAAAAAGAAAAAACAGTTGAAACTTTCTAAATATGATGAGAAAGAATGTGTAGAGCCAAGAAACTCAACAAATTCCAAAGATGGTAATGATGAAAAGAATCATATGTCAAACTATTAAAAGACCAAAACAAACTGAACATCTGAAGAGCAATGAACCTGATCATCATGAGGAGGGGGAACAAATATGATTATTAGATACTTTCTCATAAATATTGGAGGCAAAATGAAAAAATATTAACTGTCAACCAATAATTCTCTATTCAGTAAAATTATCCTTCCAAATGAAAGTAAATAAAGACATTCTCAGATGAACAACAACAACAACAAAAGATTTCTTTTGCTAGTACATATTCCCTACAAGAACAAGCTGGAAAAAGTCCTTCAGTCCTTCAGGCTGAAAGGAGATGGCATCAAATGGTAACTGGAATATACAGGTAGGAATGAAGAACACTGAAAAGGGTTTCGTTGGTAAATATGAAAGACTGTGTGTGTGCATGAATGTGTGTGTGATTAAGAGAAAAGAACATATATGTATGTATATGTGGGTCTATAAATTAAGAGAAGAAATGTGTGTGTCTATAAATGCAAGGGAAGGAATTTGAGCTATGTTGTAGCAAAGTTGATTTTATTAGAATTGTCTGCATTAATCTGATAAGTTACAGATGCATATTATCCCTGGAGCAACCTCTAAGAACCAACATTTGACCCAGTTATCCCACTCCTTGGTACACATCCAGAGGATTTAAAATCAGCATACTATAGTGACACAGCCACAGTTCACAATAGCTCAGCTATAGAAACAACCTAGAAGCCCTTAAACAGATGAATGGAATGGCATATATACTCAATGGAGCATTACTCATCCATAAAGAATGACTCTATGACATTTGCCAGTAAATAAATATGTCTGTAAACTTAGTTTCTTGTTTTCTACAGAAATAACAGCATGAATCTTTGACATACATACTAGGTTTCTTTCTTTTTTTTTTTTTTTTTTTTTTTGGTACTGTAGATTGAACTCAGGGGCACTCAGCCACTGAACCTCATCCCCAGCCCTATTTTGTGTTTTATGTAGAGACAGGGTCTCACTGAGTTGCTTAGCGCCTCACCCTTGCTGAGGCTGGCTTTGAACTGGCGATTCTCCTGTCTCAGCCTCCCTAAGTGCTGGGATTACAGGCATGTGCCACTGCGCCCGGCTTACATACTAGGTTTCTTTTGGTCTCATGAGTTGTAATTCAGTTTCTTCAGTGCATATATGTGTTTAAATAGATTTTATTTCCCCTTGTAACAGTTTTGCTAATGATGTCTGTAATTTTTCCACTTAAATTGTCTAATATGTTGGCATAATTTTGGTAGAGTAATGATATCCCCTCTGTCATTCCTAATTTGGTAATGTGTGTCATCTCTCTTTTTTCTTGATCAACCTAGCTAAACTTCTGCCAATGTCATACCAAAAACCATACTAAATTCATAGCAGGATTCTTTAGTGAAACCAATAAGTTGGTGCTAAAATTTCTGTGGAAATGTAGGATGATTTTTTAAAAGGAGACCAAACTTGGAGAATTTATGCTAGCTCATATCAAAACTTATTATAAAGCTATAATAATAAAGACAATGTAAAATTAGTGTAAAGTTAAACATACATCAATGGATTAGGATAGAGATTTTAGAAATAAGCCCTCCTGTTTAGGGTAAACTGATTTTTATCAAAGGTACTAAAGCAATTCAGTGGAAGAAAGGAACAAATGCTGTTGGAGCAATTGTTTATCCACATACAAAAAGAGAAGTTCGAGCCTTACCTCACACCATGCACAAAAAATTAACTCAAAATGGGTCATAGTTCACAGTAGGAAATAAAGCTTAAATTTTTAGAAACTTAGGAAAATTTGTTATGACCTGAATTTAGGCAAAGATTTCTTATGACATTAAAAGCATGACCCATAAAAGGAAAAATTAGTAAATCAAACTTCATACAATTTTCTTTTTTGCTTTAAAAGACATTGAAAAAACAAAATCAAGCCACAGACTAGGATAAAATATTTCCAAATCATGTATCTGATAAGGGACATGTGTCTAAGACTATAATGTCCTTTTACAACTCAATGAGTAATGAAATCTTTTAGTTTATAGTAGGCAAAAGATTTGAATTGAGCTTTGTGATATGTGAGCTCTTTGAGGACACCTCACATCCAAACCATAGCAATGTTCATGCAGTGCAGCATTGGTCAGCAGTAGAAAGGAATGAACTATCGGTAGGTGCAACAGTGTAAGCCAGGAACAAAATATTCATACTGTGTGATTCTGTTCATAAAAGAAAGGCAGCACTGTAGAGATGAGACAAATCAGGGGTTTCTTGGGATTACCAGTAGGAGTGGGGATTAATTGCAATTATACACGAGGAGATTGGTGGTGGGGGGAAAATTGTAATATTCTAAAACTGGTTTCATGGTTGCCCTCAAATCCGTTTTTGGAAATTTACTAAATGTTTTTCAACTACTATTTCTGTGATGAACTGCATAGTGTATAAACCATTCCTTTTTGTGTGTATTGTATGTCTAAGGAAATACAATTTTAATTTGCATTTGTTGAACTGCTCATTGAGCTCTAAAGAGGGATAAGAAGGTTTCAATTTTTCCCAGTTTATGTCCTTGTACAGTTGAAGTAGTCTCTCTTCCTGGCACACAGCTGCTGACCATATTCCAAGTTGTCCTTCCCTACCCCTGTGCCTACCTGTTTGGGATTTCCTTTTGGCCTTTTGGACATGGAGATGTGATAAGATGTAATATAGACTTCTCTGTGTTATGGATGGTTCTGGGGATGGATTTCATTTTTCTAGTTTTGCCTTATTCTTTACTGTGACCTCACACATTGAAAACGACAGCACATTCTAATGCTTAATGAGCCAACTGTTCACATGTATACACAGGCTTGCTGAGATGCTATTAATCACTCTTGGAATCTGCATTAACAGAGGGATTTTCTTCCCCCTGTTAGATGCATTAGCATCTCCAGCAATTCATTTTCATATGTAAAGAAACAAGTCAGAATTTGTTCCCTTTGCTTGTACTTCTTTCTTCTGAGGCCATCATGGGGATTATCCTAGAACTGAATTGCAAGTCTGTTTCTCTTTGGTTTTCTTTCCTGCCAAAAAAACCCCTCAGAGGGCCTTACAAATAAGCATCATATAATAAATAAATTCCTTGAAGTAATATTCAAAACTTTCCCAATACAGTTAGACTATATTCTAGTGTGTATTTTTATTGGTCTTTCTTCCCTTTTAAAATTCCCTTCTTAGACTTTTAACTCTGTGAACAGTTAGAATTCTTAAAGGGCAATACAATAGCAATTGTGAGAGTTCACCCCCCTGCATTATTTTAACTTTTCCCTACACCGGAGCTGTGTCTTTGTGCCATTCCCGGGAGTATCCCAGTAAGGCTAGGGTTGTTGAGGCACTGTTGGGTGTGCAGCTGGAGCAGTGGCTCAAGGACAGGCAGCAGGTGTCCTGGTGCAACCTTGGATGGGAGCTGGCCACCTCTTTCTTGACCTCATTCCAACATTTGCTAGTTTTGTTACTTCTGAGAGCTCCAGTTTCCTCATCCCAATAATATTCTGTCCATCTTAGAAGGTTTCAAGGATTAAATGAGATCAAATTTAACAAAGATAATCTGCACATCATTTAAGAGAGTTTATTTAAGTATCCACATCAAAAATGTAGGCAGATTGTACTAAAATACTAGCCTAGCGGAGACTTGTTTTTAAAACGTATTATATTTAGTTTTAATAGTCAAGATGATTTTACTATTGATAAACCAGTGAGTTACTCTGTAAACAGATGGGCCATATAAATTTATAAGCAAATGAAGAGAGATAAATTCTTTGCTTAGAGCAAACAAAATTGTCTAGTTCTGATTTTTCTTCTGACATGATAGTTTCCATCTTCAATCTCTAAAACATTCTAGGTTATATCTGATCCTGCTTATGGTTTCTAAGTTCTAGAGAATTTTGAAATGATGATAATACAGAAAATATTTTAAGGTCCTCTTGCAAACTGTTTTGGGTTACTCACATTTTTTATTCATATTTCTGGAATTAGAATTATATGAATTCTCTCTGATGAACCCCATGTTTTCTTTATTTGAAAGACATCATTTTATTATGGTAGAGAAATAAAGAGGCCATAGAACCCTGAGAACTCCTTGGCCCAGTGCCCCACATAACTCATGTGTGCTGGGGTTTCCTGAGAGAGACCTGGGAATTAATTTTGCTGCCTTTTTTTCCCAGAGGTCCTCATACTAAGTTAAATGACTTACCAAGGAAAACTTTTCATGTTTATCACCATGCTTAAAGACTCTTCCAGAGACAAAACTATGGGACCTGAAAGCAAAAATCAAAGCATCTGGGATATTAAAGTAATTGGAGACATAAAAGCAATAAACCTGGAGTTATAAGGAAGATAGTAAAAATAATATTCCTTCTTGCTTTTTGATTTCCATAACCAGTATCAAATATTGAAGTGAAGCAGTTGCTTTATAAATTCAAATTTTATTCTGAAATAATTATTTTTGATCACAAAAAGAGCATAATTTTCTGTTCTTCATTCAGGCTCGGCCAACAGATTACCCTAAGGACTTACTTTCTCATCAAGTTCCAATATCATTCCACAAATACTGCAACATCGACCCAGTGGAGGTGTATTTCACGTGGTTGGCACCCAGTGAGGAGGAAAAAGCCACACAAAAGACACAAAATGGTTTTAGAGAAGAGTTGTGAAACATGGTGGCCAGGGAGCATGGATTGGGTAGGTAGCAGAAATGAAGATGTGACACTGTCCCACTGTACTGAGCTCATATTGCTGCTGTGTGCCACATGGCATTGGCTACTTCCTGATGTTAGGTACAGATCATGTATGTGGCATTTTTTTTGATAGCGGAAGAGAAAGAATCATGGGAGAAAACAATGTTGTTGTTTTTTATCCTGAGAAAATCATGTGTGTTTTGACTTATGCAATTATTGTATTACAGTGATTACTGCACATTTTTCAGGCTGTGATATAGTAGTTTTAATACTGTCATGGGAAAAATAAATGGTACCAGAAGTCCCTTTCCTGTTCTTTCTCTTCATTAAATGAGTTTCAGTTGGGCATGACACCGGAGAGAGTTGATTATTGTTCTGTATAAAGAAGAGAGAATGTCATTTGACATGGATATTGCCAATCGTATGAACTTTAATTCATTTTATTGAAGATGAAAATTAGTTCCTGGGAACTCAGTAGGAATAATGTTGTATTAAGGATCATTCATAAAGCCTCATAAAAGTCTAACTCTGAAATTCCCTGTAGTCTATATAATCATGGTTGTTTTATCTATTCTTTTACTGTTTGTACTTCATAAAAAGAGAATGTGAGGTCTGCTAGAGCTTCCTAACTCTTTAGAAGTTCATCAGAGCTCCATCTTTACCCTATAGCTCTATCTTTGTGGCTACCTGTAACGAAAGTATTGGGTACTGACAGAAAAGTGGTGTCAGTATTTAAAAACAGTGCAGATGTATTTTGTTCAAGTTAGCAAGTTCCATGTGTATCTCAGGCAGTGAACTGTATTTGAACCTGATGTTTTTACTCTTGTTTTTCTTTTCATGTTACTTAATGATTCTCTTCTGGCTCAGAATACACATTTCTAGCCCCAACCAGTGTACCATGAGACCCTCCTGGAAGGACATTATGGTGATTTGGCAATTTATTTGGGATCTTAAAGAATGAAATTTAAACATAGCATTTTAAAACAGCTCTAATTTTAAAATTGTATCTTCAATATATGGTAATTTAACATATTCAATATTGATGTACAAAAGTACTCTGTTCTTAATGTTTTAATTATATAATTTAGTTTTGTAAAGTTATTTGCATAAGATTTGATTTTTAAAATGTCAAACTTATTTTGGTATAATAGAACTCTTTCTCCTTTTTCTTTATTTTTTAATAACTGCTAATCATTGACTTTGCTTATAATGCTTTTTATATATCTCAGCACAGGGTTTTAATGTCATACCACTCAAAGTACCTTTGTGTCTTCTATGCTAATTAATTTCAATAAGAAATCAATTTTATTTTAATTAAAGTAATTTAAATAACTGGAATTTATATCTGATTTCAAGCTATTGGGGAACTTCTTTATGTTTTTATTAGTGCATTATACATATACATAATAGTAACATATTCAGACTTGAGTGGAATACAATTTGCTCTATTGCAATCCCCAGTACTTGTGCTTTAGGAATATACATAAAGGTGGAATTCACTGTGGTATATTCATATATGTACACAGCATAATTTGTTCAGTTTCATTAGCAGTTCTTCCTGTTTCTTGTTCCAACTCCCTCACTCTCTTCAATTTCCTTCCTCAACTTTGCTAATCTCTCTTGTGTTTTCATGGGATCCTCCCTTCTTTTTTTAATTCCTTATTTTTCTCTAGCTTCCAAATTGGAGAGAAAACAATTGACCCATGACTTTCTGAGTCAGGTGTATTTCACTGAGCATGATGTTCTCTAGTTCCATCCATTTACCAGCAAATGCCATAATTTCATTCTTTTTTATGGCTGAGCAGAACTCCATTGTGTCTACATATTGCATTTTATTTATCCATTCATTTGTTGCCATGTTTCTGGCTGTTTCCATAAGTTGGCTATTGTGACTTGCACTGCTATAAACACTGACGTGCCTGTATCACTATAATATGCTGAGTTTTAGTTCTTTTAGATAAAATTCCAAGGAGTGGAATATCTGGGTCACTGGTTCCATTACTTGCCTTTGAGGAATCATCATACATAGTGGTTTATACTTGTTTGCAGTCCCATCAACAATGTACCAGCATTTGTTATTATTTGTATTTTTCTTTCGAGAAATGTCTGTTTACTTCTTTTGCCTACTTATTGATTGGATTATTTCTTTGTGTGGGTTAAGTTTTTTGAATTCTTTATATATTCTACATATTAATCCATTGTTAGAGGAGTAGCCAGCTGGCAAAGATTTTCTCCCATTCTGAAGGCTCTCTTTATGCTCTTATTTCTTTTGCTGTGCAAAAGTGTTTTAGTTTGGTGCCATCCCACTTATTGATACTTGGTTTTATTTTTTGAGCTTTACGGGCTTTGTTGAGGAAGTTGGTTTCTGTACCAATGTGTTGGAGTGTTGATGCTATGTTTTCTTCTAGAAGTTGCAAAGTGTTCGATCTAATTCCTAGGTCTTGTATTCACTTTGAGTTGACTTTTGTGCAGGGGGAGAGTTAGAGATCTAATTTCATTCCTCCACTTATGGATATCCAGTTTTTTTTTCCCACACCATTTGTTTAAAAGGCTATCTTTTGGACAATGTATGTTTTTAGCACCTTTGTCAGGTATCAAATGACAATATATGTGAGTTTGTCTCTGTGTCTTCTATTGGTCTTCATGTCTGTTTGATGCCAATACTAAGCTATTTTTGTTACTATAGCAACGTAGTGTAATTTGAGATCAGGTGTTGTCAGGTGATCAGGTGATGCCTCCAGCATCACTTTTCTTACTCAGTATTACTTTGGCTATTCTGAGTCTATAATTCTTCCATATGAATTTTAGGATTTTTTTTATTTCTGTGAAGAATGTCATTGGTATTTTGATAAGGATTACATTGAATCTGTGTATAACTTTTGGTAATGCAGTTATTTTGACAATATTAATTCTGCCTATCTAAGAACATGGGAGGTCTTTCCATCTTCTATTCTTTTTTTTTTTTTTAGGTTATTGGGATAGTTTTTCTAATTTTTTTCTCAGTAAATTCACCATTAGAGTATAGGAAAGCTATTGATTTTTGCTTTTTTTTGTATAAAAAATGTTGATAATATGTCCTGCTACTTTGCTCAGTTTGTCTATCATTTGTAGAAATCTTCTGGTAGAGTTTCTTGGGACTTCTAGATATAGGATCATGTCATTGCAAACAGAGATAATTTGACATCTTCTTTTTCCTGTTGATATCCCTTTAATTTCTTTCTCTTGCCTGATTGCTGTGGCTAGTTTCAAGAACTCCATTGAATAGGAGTGGACATCCTTGTCTTGTTTCTGATTATAGAGGAAATGCTCTCAGTTTTTCTCCATTCAGTATGGTTTGTTATATATAGCCTTCATAATGTTGAAGTATGTTTTAATCCCTAGTTTCTTTCATTCATTTTAACATGAATGTGTGCTGAATTTTGTTAAAGTCTTTTTTTTTTGTATCTACTAAGCCAAACATGATTATTGTCCTTAATTCTATTTATGTGGTTAAATTACATTTATTGATTTTCACATGTTAAACCAACCTTGAATCCCTGGGATAAAACACCCTGGAGCATGGTGTATAATCTTCTTAATGCATTTTTGAATGGGATTGCTAATATTTTATTAAGTATTTTGCATCTATATTCATCAGGAATATTGGTTTACAGTTATTTTTTTCCTTGATGTGTCTCTGTCTTGTTTGAGTATCAGGGTAATATTGACTTCATAAATGAATTTGGAAGTGTTCCCTCCCTTTCTATTTCCTGGAATATTTTGAGGAAGATTGGCATTAGTTTTGCTTTAAAGGCCTGGTAGAACTCAGATGAAAATCCATCTGGTGTAGGGCTTTTCTTTGTTGGAAGGCTTTTAATTGCTACTTCAATCTCATTGCTTGGTATTAGCCTGTTTAGGTTTCTATATCCTCTGAGTTCAATTTGGGTAGCCATATGTGCAAAGAGATTTGTAATATCTTTGAGATTTTCTAGTTTAATGGGATATAGTTTTTCAAAATAGCTCCTAATGATCTTTTGAATTTCAGAAGTGTCTGTGGTGATATCTCCTTTTTCATCTCTAATTTTGTTGATTTGGGTCTTCTCTCTCTCTTTTGGTTAGTTTGGCTAAGAGCTTATCAATCTTATTTATCTTTTTAAAGAACCAACTCTTTGTTACTTTGAATCTTTGTGTATTTTCATCATCAATTTCATTAATTTCAGCTCTGATCTTGTTTCTTGTCTTCTACTGCTTTTGGAATTTGTTCCTAATTTTTTGGGGGGGCCTTGAGGTAGAGCATTAGATTATTTATTTGAGATCTTTCTTTTTTTGTAGACACTCAATACTATAAACTTTCCTCTTATAATTGCCTTCATATTATCCCTGAGATTTTGATATGTTGTATCTTTGTTCTAATTTATTTCTAAGAATTTTTAAATTTCTCTCCTGATTTCTTCTATGACACATTCCTCATTCAAAAGTATATTATTCATTCTTCACATGCTAATATTTCTGTATATAGTTGTTGATTTCTAGTTCCATCCTATTATGTTCTCATGGGATGCAAGGAATTATTTCTATTGTTTTTTATTTGCTAAGACTTGCTTTGTGTCCTAGGATATGATATATTTTAGAGAAAGTTCCATGTGAAGCTGAGAAGAAAGTGAATTTGGTTGTTGATAGATGAAATATTCTATTGATGTCTGTTTGGTCCATTTGATTAATAGTATTTTTAGTTCTGAAGAGTCTTCGTTTACTTTATATCTGAATGACCTATGTTTTGATGAGAAAGGTATGTTGAAATTACCCTATATTATTGTATTGGTGTCTATTGGAGTCTTTATATTGCATAGGGTTTCTTTTATGTACATGGGTGTGTTGACATTTGTGACATAAATATTTATAATCATTGTATCTTGTTGTTGGATGATTCCCTTAACCGGTGACCTTCTTTGTCTCTTCCACTCTATATTTTTCGAATATGAGAGTAGTTATCCCCTACTTGCTTTCGAGTCTTCACTTGCATAGTATAGTTTTTCCACCCTTTCACCTTCAGACTTTGAATGTCTTTGTCTTGTAAACAACATATGGTTGGGTCTTAGTTTTGATCACTGTGCCAATCTGTCTTTTGTTTTGAGAGTTGAAGACATTTACATTCATTAACATTATAGAGAGATGATTTTTATTTCCTGCCATTTTGATTTATTTCTATCATTTAATTCAAATGCGATTCTCCTTGAGTTGATTATTATTCTGGTGAGACTCATCCATTTGCTGCTTTTGGTGTTTCTTTTCATTTCTTCTGCATGTAATATATCATTATGTTTTATAGTGCTAGCTTGATAGTTACAAATTCTTTTAGTTTCTGCTTATCATGGAAGGTTTTTATTTCATCTTCAATTCTGAAGGATAGCTTTGCTGGTTATAGCAATCTTGATTGGCATGCATTATCTGTCAGAGCTTGGTATATTTCATTCCAAGGCCCCCTGGCTTTTTGAGTTTGAGAAATCAGAGGAAATTCTAAGGCTTACCTTTAAATGTGGCCTGCCAATTTTTTTTTGTCTTGTAGCTTTTAAAATCTATTCTTAAAATGAATTCCACCATTATGTAAAATTATAATGTACCAATGAAAATATGGCAAAAATAAAATAATATTCTATCCTTGTTCTTTGTATTATATATTTAAATTATAATGTGTCTTCATGAGTATCTTTTTTGGTCTTATCTCTTTGAGGTTCCAAATGCCTCTTGTATTTGGACTTCCATCTCATTCCTAAGATTTGGAAATTTTTCTGATATAATTTTACTGAAAGGTTGTGCATTCTTTTAGTTTGTATTTCAGTGCTTCCTCCTATGCCAGTGATTCTTAGATTCTTTTCTTAATGTTATCCCAGGTTTCTTGTATATTCTGGTCATTGTCTTTTTTTTGTTGTTGTTGTTATTGTTGACTTTGTTTTCAAGATTATATACTTTGTCTTCAGTACTGAAATTCTGTCTTTGTTTTCTAATCTATTAGTGATATTTTCAACTGAATTTTTAATTTGACTTATTGAGTCATTTCGGGATTTCTGTTTTGTTGGTTTTCAGAATTTCTATCTGTTTATTGAATTGTTCTTTCACTTCCTGTATTTTTCTCTCATAGTTCATCAGCTTTCTAAATTCTTTTTCTGGCATTTCTTCCACTGCGGTATTAGTGGCAGGGTCAGTTGTGTTGTGGTTGTGAGCTATTGGGATGGCTTGTTCCCTTGCTTTTTTATATTGTTAGTATTTGTTCCCATCTTCTGGGATGATTATCTCTTCTACTTTTATATGTGACTTTTTAGTGAGCTGCTTTCTCTTTACTATATGCCCTAGGTTGGGTAAATGTCTCGGTGTCAACATTTTCACTCAATTTACTCTTATGTTCAGTCTATAACGACATCCTGAGAGGAGATATGAATCCCCAGTAATTACACCCACTTCAGAACAAAGCCTTCTACTAATAAGTCTTTAAAATAAAAACTTAACTAAAAATGTTCTCCAGCAATCCACTAATCTGAGAGGTAAACAGCAGTGATTTTCTTGAATTGGTTGAGAGATTGGATAATAAGAAAAGTAAAATTGCTTTTGAGGTATATCTGGCTGTCTGATCAGCTGTTCTCTCACTGCCTCAATTCTGGGCTGTGGAAGAGTTCAGACTTACACCTGTTTCACTTCCACCAACTTCTGGGTGCCAGGTTATTTATTTATTTGTTATTCTTGCTGAGGTTTTTGAAATAGAGTCCCTTCTTTCTGGGGTTTAGGGAGTTGTGCCATTTGTTTATTCTCATCTCTGACCTGAAGTGGTCAGATTTGTTAGGGGAGTCTATACAGAGTTTTAGTCCCTTCTTGGCTGGCCAACTCTGATAAGCCTCTCTTTCTGGAAGTCTCAGACCATGTGCAGGGGAGAAGAGAGTGGAATGTGTCAGCCTGTCCTCTACTCCTTTCTAGGCCTGAAAGATGTGATTCAGGGACCACCAGATTTGCTCTGAATTTAATTGGTCTCAGTCCCCCGCTCATCCCCTGCACCATGAAAGGGTTCTTTTAGGCTCACTTTGCTGGTGTGAGTTGCTGTCTTGACTGTTGGGGAGATGCTGTGATAGTGTTGCTTCCTCTGAACCACCTTATTCCTTTTCCCCCAAAGTATAAACTATATAGATTGAAAGAATGTTAAAAATGTAGTTCACTAGGAGTAAAGAAGTTGGGGGTATGAAAGCAAAAGGAAGGTTGGAGTATTAAAAAGGTGAGGAGAGAGAAAGTAGAAGAGAAATAATGCATGAAGGCTCTAAAAAGGGAGGAAGTGAAGACGAAGAAAAAGGGAGAGAACAAGATATTTTGCTATTAGAGGTGGAGGCAAGGGGAGTAAGAGTAATCAAACAAACAAGTAGAGCAAACAACACCAACCTTGCCCCTAACCTGAATAAAAAAATCTAAAAAAAAAAAAAAGTGATCACTGCCTCTTAGGAAAACAAAACCAAATAGTAAAAGGAAAAGACATGATAAAATAGGGGCAAAAATATGTGTATGTGTATATACATGAACCATTTAGCAAATATAACCAGAACAACTCAAATAATAATTGAAAAAGAGAAATTCTTAATTAAAAATGCTAGAATTTTTTTTCACTGAGATGTCTCTACCTCTTAGAGAGAACAAGAGCTGGGTGATATTAAATCCCACCTCCTTTTTTGATTTTCACCACTCTGCCTGCTGGAATGTATAGCTGGCTGAAATAGCTCTTAGCTTCTCTGTTCACCAGCATGAGGGTGGGGAGGGGAATGGAACTGGAAGTAACTTCTATTGCGACAGATGTCTTAGATCTCTGCTCTTCCTGTTTGGATATGGTGCAGAGATATATTTGTGTAGTTCCTTTTGCTGGGGTAGAGTTCTAAATGGAACTTTGGACCATCATTTGGGGCAGTACTCTGGCGATATTACATTCTTGTATCCCTGGAGCTCAGTAGATGAGTATCTCAGCTGGACCTCTGGATTTCTAGCAGCTCTCCAGAGTTCTACTCATAGGGCAAGGTATCCACCACTCTGAGTGGATATTGCTTGGTATCTCACCATCAAACATGAACTTCCAAGTCTCCACCCCTGAATATAATCATGGACAACTATTCAATTTCCCTGATTCTTTTCAGCTGGTCATTTGCTCCAGCATTCAAAAGAATAGCTGGTTGTCTTCCCCTGTCCCCAGTTCCCAAACTGAACACTGACCTGTTCAGTTTCCACAATCCTTTTCAGCTGGTCGTTCATATCACAGAGTCCAGAGGGAGAGGAGATTGCACTCTACCCCCTCTCTCGTTCTTGAATCCCCTGTATCTACTACCATTCTCTATAACTATTTTGGGATTGTGGTTTGCCAGATGCACTTTGAGTCATCTTGTAAGCAGGGGCCAAGACAGAGTGGAAGGATTTGCTAAGAATGCTTGGGTTCCCATAGGAGCAAGATTCAGTATAAATTCCTCAAGCTCTACCTCCACCTCAGTTCTTCACTTATAAGTTGAGAAACATGGAGCACATTTCAGACAACTCTTTGCTGTGAGTCTTTGTTTTACCTAACTACAGACTGCCTTCTTCAGGTTTTTATGTGCCAGATGTGTTCACTGTGTTGCTTTCTCTGTGTTGCCCTTCCCTTGTCAGTGACAGAGCACCACCGCTGCTTCTGGGCTCTGGTGTATTTTCTTACATTCTTTGTTCACAACACCAGAATCTCTGGGCTTCTCCTAATCTCTGCCAGACAGATCTTCTTGACTTACATTGATTTTCTCCAGATGCCCACCTTGTTATGAAGCAGTATTCCTGTTATTTCAATTCCAAACAGCGGAGTGTGTAGGAAGTGCTTTCTTCCTCTATTCCACCATTTCAGACCCTCCCTGTGGGTATTTTAACAATTTATTTTTCAAGTTGCTTACATGTAACTCATTTTCAGACTGATGCAGTCACATACTATTTTTTTTTTTCAAAACAGCAAGATCTAGTGGGTCACAGTCCTGGTGCACATCTGGTGTCACAGTCCTACAACAAAATGCACTGGACTCGGTTTTGTGAGAACAAGTTTTGTCATTCAACCAAGGAATGTATCAGGGATAGTCAGCTGGAGGAGAGGCACCATGAAGTTTTCAGACCCATCAAGCTGCTCTGATGGCATCAGCACGGTTGTCTTCACAGCTAGAATGGTTGTTACCACCACCTTCGTGTTCTCTGCGATGACACCCCTGGAGGGCCCTGACTTTCTATACCAGTGATGAAGAGTCTTCAGTTCTTTCTGCTCCTGTCTACTACTTGTTACCAGCCCAAGGACAGCATTTCATTTAACAGGATGGAACTCGACCTATCTGCACAGGGGGGTCCGTTTCAAGATTTCTTCTGTTATGATCAGTGCCTTCTACTGATACTGGAGAACCTCCTCTCATATTTTTAGGTGTTTTGTTAATTATGTTTACTTTTTTGGAACTATGTAAGCCTGACCACAAATAAAACATCGTTGCCTAAATATCTGATTTCTCAAATATTCTGTGAGTTGGTCCACACTTAGAGTGAAAGTAAGGAGGATTGTGAGGAAAAGGAATTCATGAAATCAGGGTGGAAAGTTGGCAATTCAGTAAATATAATTTTAAGAGAGAAAAATTAATAAAAGCTATGCTTTTTAAGAAAAAACCAATAGAAGTTGAAAATATAGGTTATAAAGCCATTTTCCTTTACTATATAACACATCAGAAATGCTGTTTGAGAGCTGATCCCCATACCGTTCATATCTAAAGAATCAGATTGAGTCTGAACTTTCCAGGAGAGATACTGTCCTCTTCACCTTTCCTTTGGCTTTTAAATAGAGATTTATTTCCAAATGGCTATTTTTATCCTATGGAAGTTAACCTCAAGGATTTAAGTGTGGAAGGTCATTTTTACTTTTAAGCCACTGCTGATGATAGAGCCAAAGCAAGGATTTTTTTATATTGTACAGCTGAATAAGAAATTCATTGCTACCCAAATAACCCTTATAGATTGCTTGGGAACACAAAATGATAGTATGTTAGGCTAGGAGTGATGCTGTATGTGGATATTTAGAGTGCTTTCTACCTTTCCTGATTTATTGAAAACCTTTAGTGTTTCCACATCCATATCCATTATAGTTGCCTATATATGTATATTTCCTAAAAAATTCACAGTGTAGATGTTTGTAAAAATGTTTTTGATGTCTTTCATTCATAATTAGAGATGTCATTTCTATGGAATAAAATGAAGCAGTCAACAATTCATTCAAAAACTGTTTATTGGACACACCATGTGCCAAACATTCAAGGATTTCTCTTTTTTCCACTCACCACTCTCTCTCTGCCATCTTTGAATGGCAAAGATATGTAACTACTGCTACTACTTGCAAAATGTGTTTTCCTTCTACCTACAAAGTGAAGATTTTAGCTCATGGTTTCACTTTAAGGGCACTGATATTCTAAGAGTGTTGTTCACCTTTTTTCCTACATTAATGGGAGCTTTTTTTGGGAGGGGGCACATCATAGCCAAACCATAATATTCTGCCCCTTGGCCTCTCAGAGCTCATGTCCATTTCACAGTGCAACATGCATCTGGTTCATCTCCAAAGTCCCGTAGTCTTGGTTTTAGTCAGCTTTTGTTTGTGAACAAAAGACATGGAAAGAATTATGTGGAGGAGGAAACGTTTATTTTGATTCACACTGTCAGAGATTTAGTCCATGGTTGGCTGACTCCATAACTCTAGTCCTTAGGTGAGGCAGAACATTGTGGCCAAAGAGTATGACAGAGGAAAGTGGCTCAGGACATGGCAACCAGGAAGAAAAGAGAGAACCCTGCTCAGTAGGGATAAAATATAACCCCCAAAGGCATACTCTCCGTGGCCCATTCCCTCTGGCCATACTCAACTTGCCTCATTACCACCCAGTTAATTCATACCACCCCGTTAATTCATATAGATTAGGTTAAATCTCTCATAATCTCATTATTTCATGTCTGAACACCCCTGCATTATCTCACACATGAAGCTTTTGAGGGACATCTCATATCTAAACCATAACATTCTGCACCTGTCCCCCAGAAGCTAATGGCTCATCTCACAATGCAAAATATATATAGTTCATTTCCAAGAGTTGCCAAGTCTTAATAGTTCTAGCATTGTTTCAAAATCCAAGTCCAAAATCTCAAAAGTCCAAAGAAAACTCTCAGATGTTTTCCCCTGTAAAGATCAAAAGCAAGTTACATATGTCCAATATGTAATGGCAGAAGTCAAACATTTCTGTTCCACAAGGTAGAAATAGGAGCTTAGAAAGATCGGATGAGATCAGACTAAGACTGAAATCTAGTTGGGCAAACAAGTCCAGCCTATGGTGAACATGGCATTGTAATGTTTTATCCAAAGGACTTGTGGAGCACCTCTCCTGTGGCCTTGTTGATTGCAGTCCATATTGCCACTCTTGACTTATTTTTTGTTTGATTTTTGTAGCTTTTTTCAGCAGAGGTCCCACACTACTGATGTCTCTTAATCGTGGGGGATCTCCATGGCAGATTGACTTCCTTCTCACATCTTCACAAGTCACCCTCTTAGGGTCTGCCTGCGGGGTCTCTGATCCTGTTATACTTTGCCTGGCATCCCAGGCCTTCATCTGAAATCTCTAGTGGAAGCCTCCATAACCCACGAACTCCAGCATCCTGTATTTATGTAGAACCAGCACCATTTGGGTGACACCAAGGTCTGCTGCCTGCTTACTCAATACCTTGGCTCCCTGGAATCATGACTATAGCAGCCTCTGAATGCCTGCATAGCTCAGCATAATGAAACAACTTCCTAGTCCACACCTCCCCCCCCATGAGATCAGGGCAACCCCAGGATCTCTTCTCAAAGGAATTTTCCCTGCTACATCCTTGAGCCAGAAAGGGGTGTGGTATTCCAAATCCTGAGATGGCTTCAAGGCATCTTTCTATTGTGTCTGTGCAAAGTACTTGCATCTCTTTGGGGCCTGTGATCTCTTCAACAAGCATATCTTCTTTGGCTCCAGCTTCACACATAATTTTCTGGCTAAACTACAGGTTTTTAAGATCCTTTAGGTGTTTTCTGCTCCCGATTCTCATAGTAAACCTGGCTGAAAGCTGCCAGCAATATCTACTGATTGAATGCTGTGCTGCCTTGAAATTTTCTCTTCTACATTAATTAGTCCATCACTTTTAAATTGAGCCTCATACAATGAATGTCTCAGGACGTGGGCAAAATGTAGCTAAGTTCTTTACTAGATAAGAACACAAGTGGCTTCTAGTTCAATTCCCAACAGAGTCATCATTTTCCTCTGAAAGCTCATGAGCACAGTCCACATTCTTATGAGTAGTCTGGTTTTCTGAGCTCCCACCAGAATTTCCCATTAAGCTCCACTTACACCATTGTAAAGCTTTTGCAGCCTATAACTTTACACTCTTTAAAATTTTCACCCAAACCAGCTCCAAAGGCTTCTGAACCACATGGCCAGGTTAGTCACAGCAAAGATCCCAATCTTTAGTCAGCTTTTCTGTTGCTGTAACCAAAAATACCTGACAAGACCAACTTAAAGCAGGAAAAATTTATTTGAGGCTCATGGTTTCAGAGGTCTCAGTCCATAGATGGCTAGTTCCCTTACTCTGGGCTCAAAGTGAGTCAGCACATCAGGGGAAACAGGCCCAGTGGAGGAAAGCTGTTCAGCTCATGAAGAGGATCAGGAAGTAGAGAGAGGGAGAGAGGATAGGGAGCCACAGAGAACATGCACCCTTTCAGAGCATGACTCCAGTGATCCATTTCCTCCAGCCCCACCTCACCTGCCTACAGTTACCACTCCCATTCATTTGAACTAGGATGAACCGATTAAGTGATAGCTCTCAAAATTCAATCATTTCACCTCTGAATATTCCTGCATTAACAGGAGCTTTGGGAGGGGCATCTCACATGCAAACCCTAACAACCAGATAGAGGGAGAAGGGACATTGATGAACAAGATGGTTTGTGATAATAATGATGCTCTCAAGTCACTAAGAGCAGAGTACTGTGATGGTGAGAACAGGGCAGGGGTTAGGACTACTGTGGAGAGAGTGGGCAGAGAGAGTACATCTGAGACTAAAGGAAGCAGGAATACAAAGGTCTACGGCAGGGTGTTCCAGGAAAAGGGAACAGCCAACATGAAGCCTCCACCATGAGAATAAGCTTGGATGTCAGAAAAGCAAGCCAGCAAGCCTGTGTGATTATTGCTTAGCCATCATTGTTATTATGTGACATCCAGATAATGTCCACAAGCAGTTGGATGTGAAAGTCTGGAGCCCAGGGAAGTCAGGGCTGGAGTTGTAGAGGTCAGCAGCATTGCAAAGGTTTTGAAAGCCCTAAGACTGTACAGGATGAGCCGGGACAAAGTCTGGAGAGAGGGAGAAAGAGGAACAGCCTGAGCAGACGGACAAAGCAGTGACATGGGAGGGACACTAGGGGGTGCAGTGTAAGGGAAGCCAAGAAAGTATGTGTTTTGAGATCCAGTGTGTCACAAGTTGCTAAGGGGTCCACTAAGAGAGACAGAGAAGTGACCATATGATTCAATGGCATGGAAGTCACTGGTCACCTTGAGAAGACCACTTCCCATGAGTAAGGCAGAATGGGGATTAAGGTGGAGACAACCAACTTTCCCTCCCTTCCTTTTTCTATCACACTCTGGCTTTTTTCTCAGTTATAGATAATTCTATTCAACTATTTAAGTTATGCATTAAAGACACAGAAAGGTACTTTGAGGGGGAACATGGAGCCTAGGGAGTCTGTGTTTTATGATGGAAGATTCTAGGGAATGTCTATGTGCGGTGAGAATATCTAGTGGAGAGGGAGGGCAGTGTTAGGGAAAGGAATTGGAATTCACAGCACAATGTAGGGGTCTGCTTTGATAGGAGAATTCACTGTCAAATGAAAGAAGGGGGTGAGCACTGATATAGGAAGATTTTTAGATTTGTTTACATAAACGTGGGTGTTTGCATCTGATCATTTCTAGTGAGAGATAATGTTATCTATGATGTTTTAACTTATTGTATATGCTTGCTTTTTATGGAGGACAGCAGCATGAATTTTAATAATAGCAATGACTCACACTTACATGGTGCTCTCTATATTTGACACTAAGTATCTCCCAAATTAACTCAGTCAATCTTCACAATTACCCTTTTAAGTGACTGTGTTTGTTTTCTCCAAACTACGTTGGGGTAACTGAGACACTCAGATTTTATCACGAACTTAAGATTACATATCTGGTAAGTGGCAAAGCCAGGTAAACTCAGACATTTTTGACTCCAGGGTCTATGCAGGTCTTTTCTCTTTCACCTCTATCAAAAATACATAGCCCCCTCCCAGATGGAGTGCATATCTAGTTCCAAACACCAGCACAAGTAAAGATGACTGGGAATCCAAGGATTAACCATGCAATAACAGAGGAGAGATTACAAGACAAAAATATGGCTATCAGATAAATTAGAAAGTGGTATGTGCTGGGAGGTTGAAAAAGGAAGAAACTGGCTGAGAATGAATCTTAAACATTTGTACTACCACTTTTGAAAATAATATATCTAGTAAGGGTAAATATATTCATACCCACGGACTCAGTAGCTTTTCTCAGATACACACCCTGGTGAGCTCTTGCATTGAGGCTTCAAGAAGCACACACAGGAGCATTCACAGTGGCAAATGTTGTTTGTCACAGCTGAAAGCCAGAACCAACCTGTGTCCATTCCCTGAGGAACAGGTAAAGAAGTTGTGGCATATCTTTACAATATCTTTATATTGTACATATGTATATCTTTACAGTGTAGTAACTAATATGGATGACCTGCAGCTAAATGCAATATCTTAATGTGAAGCAAATTAAAAAGTCATAATTTGACTGAAATCAAATTCTATGTATGTATTTTAATATCAAAATGAACCCATTTGGAGGCGGGGCAAGATGGCAGCTTAGACGGACGCAGAGGCCAGTCTCGCAAAACAGAAGATAGAAAATTGCAGTAATACCTTCTCCCAGCCAGCTTTTGGGCAGCACCCTACAGCTACCCCCACAGGAAATTTCACTTGCGCATGTAAGCAGGGCCACCAGACATCGCCACAGCGTGACTCCAGCAGCGGTGGCGGAGAGTGACCGCGGGCGGCTTGGAGCCCCAGCTCAGGGCTCGCCTCGGGCGGGGGCTGCTTCTACT
>PVHX01001917.1:6111-70907 GCA_004024805.1 Geosciurus inauris
GCTGGTCTTTTTTTTTTTTTAAGAGACAGGTTCTCACTATGTTGCCCAGGCTGCTGACTCAAGCGATCCTTCTGTTCCTCAGCCACCTGAATAGCTGGACTACAGGTGCATGCCACCAATCCTGGCTGACCACCAGGTCTTTAATGGTATATGGATATTGCTTCCAGGTGTGCTGGCTCTTTGACAAATGAAAGAAAAAGTTTTCTTTTGCAAGATGTTTGTGAATCACTAAGAATCAACAATAAAGGAAGTATAAGTTACCCCGTATACACATGAAGTAATGTATCACAGAAAGCCTGTGGGTCTCCAAGTGTACTGACAAGAATAGGTATTTTCTACCTTTTTCCTGCTGTCAGCCTCACTGTGTCCTTGATGGAAATAGAATTCACATACTATAAAATTCACTATGTGTGTGGTGGGGGGCACTGGGGATTGACCCCAGGGGCACTCTGCCACTGAGCTTTGTTTCCAGCCCTTTTTATTTTTTATTGAAAATGGTGATGCTCCCTAGTTGTAGGACACTTACTGGCCATCTTTCAACGCTGCATGACTGATCTACTGTGCTACAGGGCAGGATAAACAAAATAAGATCCATACGGTGGAATGTAATTTGGCCACCAGAAGGAATGAGGAGGTGACATGCTTCAATAAGGATGAAACTGGAAAATGCATTGAGTGAAAGAAGCCAGTGGTCCAAGACCACGTGTTGTATGGTTCCTTTTACCTGAAAGATCTGGAACAATCTACTGAAGAGTGAAAATGTTCCAAAATTAGATAGGGGCTGGGGATGTAACTCAGTGATAGAGTGCTTGCCCAGCATGTGTGAAGCCCTGGGTTCCATCTCCAGCACTGGAGGAAAAAAAAAAATTAGATAAGTGGTTCACAAATCTGTGAATTTACTAAACTCTACAATATTTTACCACTGAGTTACATACCTATCATTTTTTTAAATTTGAGATGGGGTCTCACTAAGTTGCTGAGGCTGGCCTGGAACTTGCAGGCCTCCTGCCTCAGCCTCCCAAGTCGCTGGGATTACAGGTGTGCTCCACCACACTCAGCAACAATTATACACTTTTAAAAGGGTGAATTTTTGATTTGGGGTTTTTTTTTTTTTTTTTTTTTTTGAGATGGGTTCTCACCTTGTTGCCCAGACTGGTCTAGAACTCATGGGATCAAATGAATTTTAGCTGGATGCAGTGGCACCCACCTGTCATCCCAGTGACTGGGGAGGCTAAGGTAGGAGGATTCCAAGTTTGAGGCCAACTGCAATAACTTAGCGAAACCCTGTCTCAAAATAAAAAATAAAAAAG
Organism: Geosciurus inauris; assembly: GCA_004024805.1. Taxonomy (NCBI): domain Eukaryota; kingdom Metazoa; phylum Chordata; class Mammalia; order Rodentia; family Sciuridae; genus Geosciurus; species Geosciurus inauris. The sequence continues at coordinate 7,422 of PVHX01001917.1, forward strand.
GTTGGGGGTATAGCTCAGTGGCAGAGTATCCCTGAGATCACTCCCCCCACAAATAGGTGAATTTGATAGCGTGTGAATTCTATCTCCATAAAGCCATCCATTATTTTAAAAAATCATTTCTGGAGGGAATCGATAAGATCAGGATGTTTGGCACATGGCAGTTCTGGATACCCATCTTTCTGCTTTCATGGATGCTTGAAAACTTTTGGATAAAAAGCTGGAATGTACATGTGTGCTGTCCTCCCACAGAGCTGCACATTTGATAAAGCCTCAAAGCCAGGGAAACTGAAAGTTCCTCCCTTCTCCCCAGCTCTGCGTCCAGTGGTGACGCTAGGAAGGAAAGGCAGGCAGGAGAAGGCTTGTGCACCTCAGCACCCACAGAGGGGGCCAGCCTCTACCTGATCCAAGCTCCAGGTGAGTCTTAGGCTCACACTCCTCTAGCAGCCACAGCAATAGGCTTAGCACAGTACCTTCCATCAGGGGGACACCACCCGGCCAGCGGTCCAGGAGGAGAACAGAAAAGAGGATCACAACTACGCTCATCTTTGCCATCCGCACACCATCAGGGACAAACCAGTTTCCTGAGGATCCTTCAGACTCTAAGACCTTCAACTCCAGGATACTGCGGAACCCATGGCCTGTGAGGTAACACTCTAGAAGTGAGGGGGAGGGGGCCCAAGTCTGTGGAGTGGGGGTTACTCGGGGCCTCTGGTAGCCTCTCTGCTCACTCCTCGGTTCTCTGATGCTCTCCAATCCTGTGCATCCTGCAGCCTGAAGGTAGCTGAATATTAGCAGAACTCTTAAGATGCAAATGACAAAATCCAACCAAAGCAAATCGGAAGCAGCTAGAGTGGCCATAAAAATCATATGACTGATCAAGATATCATACTAAGGGGCTGGGGATGTAGCTCAGTGGTGGAGCGCTTGCTGAGCATGCGTGAGGTCCTGGGTTCCATCCCCAGCACTGTAAAAAGGTAAAAATAGAAAGTCATCACTAATAAAGTGTTGTTACTTATGGTTGCTATAGTTTAGATCTGCAATGTCCCTCAAAGGCCCATGTGTTAAAAGAATTGATCACTAACCTGTGGCACTATTGGGAGGCACCAAAAGCTTTGGGAGATAGGGCTTCAAGGAAGGAATTCACTGGGAGGATATGATATTGGGACAACAGCCCCTTCCTTCCTTCCTTCCTATTTGCTTTCCAGCCACATGCTCCTGCCATGATGTACTGTGCCACCACAGTACCAAAAGCAACAGGGCCAAGTGACCAAGGACTGAAACCTTTGAAACAATGAGCGAAAAAATCTTTCCTCTCATTAGCATGATTATCTTAGGTATTTTGTCACAGTGAGGAAAAGCTGTTGCAATGCTATAAAATTATAACACCAAAATCAGCATTGCTTCATTGATACATTTACTCATCAATACTATTTCCCCAATAATGTTTTATAAGTATTAGACTATTTTCAAAGGAAAAAACTTTGTATTTTGGAATCTTTAACTATTGAAAGTTAAAGATTTTTTAACTTTTTTAAAGTTAAAGATTTTTAACTATTTTTTCCTGCACTTTGTGGTGGGTCCCATAAATTAGGTAGCCATGGCTGGGATAATTATCTTTTTTTAAAAATTTTTTTATTGTTGTAGATGGACACATACCTCCATTTTACCTATTTATTTCTATGTGGTGCTGAGGATCAAACCTAGTACCTCACACATGCCAGGCAAGCACTCCACCATTGAACCATAACCCTAGCCCTGGGATGAAGATCTTATAGGGGCAAAAGTTACACAAACGTTATATAGAATAATCCTGGATAGTTCAGGTGTATTCATTTTCTAGGGCTGCCATAACAAAGTACCACAAAATGGGTAACTTAAACAACAGAAATTTATCATCTCACAGTCCTGGAGGCTGAAAATCTGAGATCACTGTGTTGGCAGGGTTGGTTCCTTCTGAGCACTGTGAAGGAAAGGTCCCCTTCCCTGTTTTCACATCTCCTTCCCTCTACAAACACCTGTATCTTAATTTCGTCCTACGAGGACACCAGTCATATTAAATTAGAGCACACCCTAGTGACCTTGGTATAACAAAATTACCTGTAGAGTAACCCTATCTCCAAATATGCTTGCATTCTCAGGTCCTGAGGGTTAGGACTTCAACATCTGAATTTGGGGGAACACAATTTAATCTATAACATGACAGTAGTGCAAGTCTTTCTCTAAGATACCTTCAAAAAACAAAAACTAGAACAAAAAAAGTATAAAAAGAACACATAAAACAACACAAAACCCACACAATAACCAGAAGCCAGAAAATGTCCCATTTCAAATGAGCAATCAGTAGAAAAATAACTGCTAACCTGGGCTCCAGCTCAATCACTTCTGATTGCTAGCCTCTGCAAAAAGAAAATACAGCAGCCTGAGATGGCCTAAAATCTCTGTAGTCCCAGAGACTTGGGAGGCTGCGGCAAGAGGATTGAGAGTTGAGGTCAGCCTGGGTGACTTGGAGAGACCTTGTCTCAAAATAAAAAATGTTAAAGTTCAAGCTTATGTCTAATGGGAAAGGTATATATTGAAGCAAATAATTACGGATCAGTCTGGTAAATGAGTTTAGGACTCGACCCTTGCAAGGTCGCAGCAGTTAACCCCAGCGCAGCTCCTTAACTTTGGACAAATTATAAAAATATTACGACACCATTCGGTTAACTCACATGTAAAATGGGACCAACAGTACAACTACGTGGTAAAATTGTTACAAAAAATTAATACACAATCTATATAAAGTCGATAGAAGCGCTCCGCAGACACACACCAAGTGCTCTATAAACGCCAGTATCAAATTACCACGAAATCAACAAATATTTTCAGTGAATAGTGTGTACAGCTTCTGAAAATTTGTTTTTTTTCTGTTATGTTTGATAACATGTATTAAAATGCAACTCTTGAGAAAAATAAATTTTAAAAAATTTAAAAAAAAATTACCACGAAAGTGTAATTTTTTTTTACAAGGAATGGGATCTCTCTCCGTGTTTAATAAAGAAATTCTTTGGATGAAACACCCAGAGCTGGCCTCCCTGGGGAAAGTGCGCGCACGAAGAGCGCGGTCGAGGTGCGGGAGCAGGAGAAAACCGTGTTCTAGGACAGACGAACTGGCAGCCGGACTCGGGTAGCGCCCGCAGACCTGCCCGGGTGCCCTTTAAGGACGGAGCATGACGTCACCCCCGACGCAGCGCAGCCTACCTTCGTAACGCCCCGCCCTTCTTCCAGACGGTCTCGATTGGCCGACCGGCCTCCGGAGGCCCCGCCTTCCTCCCCCGTTGCCGGCCCTGGCGGCCGACGTCAATCCGGCCAGGTGGGAGCTGTGATTGGCCGCGAGCCGCCCTCCTGAAAGCACCGCCGGGCTCGCGTAGGCTGCACGTCCGGAGTCGCAGCTGTGCCTGTCCGCCCGCCCGCCGGTCCCTCCTGCATCCCGCCTGCTGGGCAGGGCCGGCCCTGCCCGGCCATGGAGTCCTACGACATCATCGCCAACCAGCCCGTGGTCATCGACAACGTAAGGCCCGCCAGCCAGGGGGGAGTATGGGTGTCCCGCCTCCGGGGGTGCACGCGGCGGCGCGAGGAGGGACCCCAAGCGAGTCTCGATTGGTCCCCAGGTAACTGCGCGTTCGCCGCCCTGCAGGGCCGCTCGGCTCCAAGGCCAGGGTGAAAAGGCCACCTGGTCCTTTTGCCCTGGCCTTGAACCAGCATCGCGCCCCCGCGGCAGAGCTGTCCCGAACCCAGGAAGTCCAAGACAGCTGCAGCCTGATGCACCCGTGCATCAGACCCGTGGACGCACCCGGTTGAGAGTAGAGTCATGGTCAAGTTTGGGCCTCAGCCCCGTTTGCTCACGCTTTTGCCCTGGCTCTGGCCACCTGGAGAAGGTGGTTTGGCATTTACCCTTTTGCACACTCCTGGCCTCATTCTTTCAGAGGAAGTTGACCTGGTGATTTTTTAAAACACTTACCAAGGGAACTGCACCCCGTAGCAAAAAATGCAGGTTCCTCTCCACTAGCCACGTACTCACCATCAGCTGGTTGGCCTCTTGACGGCTTTGACCCTCTCTCCTTAAGTTCTACTGTGTAGAGCAGAAATTCCACAGCCTGTGGGACAGTAGAGAGTTCAGGACCACTCTTCCCAGCACTGAGATGCAGTTTGGGGTCATTGTTTGGAAGCCTCAGGAAAGATGATATCTGGCTTCCCATGGCCTTGTCCTTCAGCATTGGGGCCCAGGCTTGCTTTCAGCTGCTTTAGGAAGGTTTCTGGCCTGAGAGCCCTGACAGGGGGACAAGAGGAGGGCTGGGGTCTGTGGATGTGCCCCTAGCTGATGCTTCTGGTGTGCAGGCCTTGGAATTTTTAATAATGACTCACTTATGCTGTTTCTGGGATCTGTCTCTCTTCCACATGACCCAGGTGGGGTCCCTGAATGGCCATCTTTTTTGGAGTACCCGTGTGGGCTTGCCTGAGTCACAGCAGGCAGTGAACACTGAGGCTAGAACTGGAACTGGGGACGCGTCGTCAGACCACTTACTTCCCTTCTTGGTGGGCACGTAATTCACATGGACTAATCAACAAGCTCTGAGTTCAGAGGGCAACCACTTGGCCATCCAGCCCCTCCTCTATAACTGGGAGATGTCAGTATCTGCACTGCAGACCCAGAGGGCTGTGGAGAGATGAGTGGGAAGAGGTGTCGAGAAGCTGATTCTGGCATAGCTTCTAGATGCTAGGCTCATTTTGAGATCCTAAATCCAGCTTCCCAGCTGGAGCAGTGGCTGGACCACATTCTCCTGGGAGTCTCTGGGGAAGCCACTTGAGGAAAAGTGCCAGTCCTTTTATGTACCCAGTCATCTTCCCTGGTGGGCTCTATCTGTGGCCCATTTCTGCTAGGGAAGGGAAAGGGGGGCTGTTGGGAAAAACTGCCCTGAGGGTTTGCTTCCAGTTGTCTTTTGGAAGGAACCAGCCTTGGAGCTTACAGAGCTGTGTGCACTGCCTAGTTTCCCATTCTTTGCTCCATTGACCTTCTGGTCTGGGTCATTGTCATTCATGAAGGTGGCTTGTGCACTGTAGGATATGTAGCAGTATCCCTGGCCTCTACCCACTAGATACCACCAGAACCCCTTTTACGCACCTCCTTCAGAACTATGTACAGCCAGATGTTCCCACACAGAGACACAAAATCACCCCCAGTTTTGAACCACTGGTGTACTTATAAATTCTCCTGTCCTTTCTGGGCAGGATCTGTACCCTTCTCCCTGGCCTGCCTTGGTAGGGCAGCCAACTCCCGGCACCTGGAGGTGAATGTCATGTCGGGAGCTTAACATTGTTTTTCTTTGCAGGGTTCTGGGGTGATCAAGGCTGGCTTTGCAGGAGACCAGATTCCCAAATATTGTTTCCCAAACTAGTAAGTGTTGCTGGGGCAGCAGCCCTTCCTCTTCTGTGTGCTTCCTGGAAGATCGCCAGCCCTGGGTCACGGCTTTCTTCTTTGAGAACAACTCTTGTCCCTATCTGCAAGGGAAAACATCAGATTTGTGAGGTTAACCCCATCAAGAGAGCTCTGAAGGGACCAGGGCCTTGGGTTCCCCTTCCTCTCTGGGGTTCTCATCTTTGTCTTCCTGAGCCAGTGTGGGGGGGAGGCACCAGCATTGCCCTGGGGACAGGGTGTGGTGGCAGCAGCAGGAATAAAACGGAGCTCTCTCCAAGGGGACAGCTGTAGAAAGAGTCAGCAAGCCCTTTCTCCCTGAAGTGTTTCGTGATTTTTATATCTTTTGGTGCTGGGGTTGAACCCAGGGCCTCAGGAACGCTAAGCTCATTCCTGCGTTCCCCTGGAGATGTTTTATTCAGGGCTTGTTTATTTTCAGATCCTAGGAAATTTTTGTTTTTGTTTTTGAGACAGGGTCTTGCTGAGTTGGCTTAGGGCCTCACTAAATTGCTGAAGCTGGCCTTGAACTTGTGATCCTCCTGCCTCAGCCTCCCAAGCCACTTGGATTACAGGCACGCACTATGGCACCTGGCCTAGGAAATGTTTTGTTTTAGTCAAGAGAGGCTTTTCCTTCTGTGGTGCTGGTGGCACCCATCGGACAGGAGTCTTTCTCTGTGGTGCTAGCCATCCCTAGAGGGATGCCATCCCAGAGGGTGCCTGGAGTGCTCAGCCCCTCCAACCCATCAGGGAAGTTTCCCTCCCCAGCGCCTTTCTCAATCCTAAATACTTTGGAACTAGTGGCCTAAAGGCCGGGGCAGAGCAGGATCCTGAAGCCCCCAAAATAACTGGCTGCACCAAGAACCCCAGGCCAGCGTGGGGCACCCTATAGGGCTTTTGCTTTCCTTCCGTCACTTGGCACTTGTGGGCGTAATGAACGGTTCCTGTTGATGCCTGGGGACCTTGGGTCACATTTTGGAGTGGTAGCTCATCAAGCAGTAGCTCCTTATTTCTAAGAGCTGAATCTCTGTTCCAGAAGCCCTGGCAATAGGAAGGGTCCATATCGACTGAGTGAGAGAGGGGTGCCCAAGGGAACCACCACCCAGCTTTCTGGGCCATCTTCCCTCAGTCTGTAGAAAGTGATGACAGCTTTGCCCCCCTGAAGTCAACAGTGTGGGCTGAGTTATGTCCCTGCAGAAGGCTGACCCTCTGCCAGGGCTGGGCCATAAAGGGATCCTCGCATTCAGGCTTTACCTGTCTCCAGAGGGAGACCCACTCCACAGTCCCACAGCCCATAGACCCAGGTTCCAGTCTGCCCTGTGGCCACATCCTGGTACTCTGGAACCTTGGCACTGGACTAGTTTTCCTGGACACAGCTGTTGCCCCGCCCACTCACTCATTCCATGTATACTTGCAGTGTCGGGCGGCCCAAGCACATGCGGGTGATGGCCGGAGCCCTGGAGGGAGACCTCTTCATCGGACCAAAAGCAGAGGTGACCTGTGAGACCTACCTTTCCCTGGGTTTGGGGTCCTCTGTCACAGGAGTGCTGGAGCCCTTTGGGCTTCAGCTGTGCTGTGTGTGCACCTCCCCTCTGTGAGATGTGGGGTGATGGCATCTCCTCTCGTGTACATGTTCAGAACTCCTCATATCCTGTTTTTTAGAAGGTATTTAGAAACTACAGAGGAAATAATTGATTATTAAAAAGTGACTTCATGCCGGGCACAGTGGCACACACCTGTAATCCCAGTGGCTCGGGAGGCTGAGACAGGAGAATCGTGAGTTCACAGCCAGCCTCAGCAACAGTGAGGCACTAAGCAACTCAGTGAGACGCTGTCTCTACATAAAACACAAAATAGGGCTGGGGATGTGGCTCAGTGGTCGAGTGCCCCTGAGTTCAATCCCTAATACCCACCACCCAAATAAAAAGTGACTTCAGAGTTAGCATCACCCTGAAAAGGGCCATGGAAGCCACCTTTTGTACTCTAGCCCCAGAGAACCACCTAGGGACTGCACAGTCCCAGAGAGAACCTCAGGGGGAGCCAGCCAGGGGTGTGGGGAGAAGAACAAGCCCAGCTTGGGCAGATGCCACGTAGGTACCTGGGGACACAGTGTGGGGCTCTGGGGAGTGAGGGCATGGTTCTAGGTCCCCAAAGAGGCCTACACTGGAAGAGCAGATGTGGGGTTCCCAGGAGATGGTGTTAGTAGGGGCCATGGTTGTGGGTGAGAAGCTCAGTAGTGCACAGTGAGAAGGCATGTCCCTGAGGGAGTGTCCCGGAGCAGATGGAGGCAGCCTGTCTGGAGGGGAGCTGAGGGCTGGGGCAAGTGGGTCAGGATCCTGGAGCAGCAGTGGGCACCCGTGACCACAAGAGGGCGCTGTGCTGACAGGAGGGTAGCTGAAGTGGGGCCCGTGGCAGCTGGGTAGGGCCAGGAGGGAATGGGAAATGTTGGCAGTGAGTGTGGGAGGAAGGGGAGGCACGGGCTGGGGGCAGGCTGCCATTTTCTCTGGTCCTCAGCCAGTTGAAGCTCACTGAACTCTGATAGCCATGACGCTGGACAGATGAGCCCTTTCCTTGTCCAGAACCTTCCACAAAGTGGGAAACAGCCAGTGGGCGAAGGGGGCAGCTTCCAGGAATGCTGGAAGCAGCTGCTCGGGGAAGAGCCTGGTACCACATCCTGCCTTTCCGCCTGCTTCCAGGAGCACCGGGGGCTGCTAGCCATCCGCTACCCCATGGAGCATGGCGTGGTGCGGGACTGGAATGACATGGAGCGCATCTGGCAGTACGTCTACTCCAAGGACCAGCTGCAGACCTTCTCTGAGGAGGTGTGGCGGGTGGCCCCTTGCCCCAGGCTCCCCGTGTTCCCGGCTGCACCCTGCCCCTCTGCTTCCTTCCTGGGCAGGCCTCCCCCTTCCTGCCTGTGTTTTGGTGGCACTGCTGGCGCGTCACTGTGTGTCTGTGTGTGCCTGCACAGCCAGAGGCAGCCAGGCAGGATTTTCCAGAGAGAGCCAGATCTTTGGAAGAGTAACTGCCAGCAGATAACAGGATGGAGCCCTGAAAAAGAATAGGAGGCTGCAGCCTCCCGTGCTTAAAGCAGGGCTCTGGCTGTCTGCGCGGGTCCCCGGGGGCCTGGCCTGTGGTCCTCTGCATGCCCCCACTCTCCATCTCTCATAGCACCCTGTTCTTCTAACGGAGGCCCCACTCAACCCCAGTAAGAACCGGGAGAAGGCGGCGGAGGTGTTCTTTGAGACCTTCAATGTGCCGGCCCTGTTTATCTCCATGCAGGCCGTGCTCAGCCTGTGAGTGCCCCTGGGTCCCTGTCCTCCCCATGACCATCCTCCTGCTTACAGTAGCCAGGGGTCTGATTTCCCCAGAGGAACAACCCCTTGCTGCCTCTGAGGACTGTTCCTTTAGGGAGTCCTTTGTGCCACTTTTTCAGACTAGATAATACGGATGTCCCAAGGTCCCTCCCAGGGGTGAGGAGGTCCCCATGCCTCAGTGGCTGAGGTGAGGGGATGCTGACCTGGTAACAGGTACGCAACAGGACGCACAACAGGAGTGGTTTTGGACTCTGGAGACGGGGTCACCCATGCTGTCCCCATCTATGAAGGCTTTGCCATGCCTCACTCCATCATGCGGGTGGACATTGCTGGCCGTGACGTCTCCCGCTATCTCCGGCTGCTGCTGCGCAAGGAAGGAGCCGACTTTCATACCTCAGCAGAATTTGAGGTTGTCCGGACTATCAAAGAGGTGATGAGGGGTAGGGGGACATGGGGACAGCCTAGGGAAGGGGAAGGAGACTGAGTACAAGGTCAAGCCTTGGACTGCAAGTGTCCTGCTGCACCCTTCTGAGGGTTGTGTCCCTGCCCCAATAGCGCGCCTGCTACCTATCCATCAACCCCCAGAAGGACGAGGCTCTGGAGACGGAGAAAGTGCAGTACACCTTGCCAGACGGCAGCACACTGGATGTAAGTGGCCCAGGTGGCACTGGGTGGCTGCTGAGGCTGGCCTATAGGAAGGGGAAGACCAGCTTCTCTGGGAGCCTGTCTGCCCAATCCTCTCTGCTCCTAAGGTGGGACCTGCACGCTTCCGGGCCCCCGAGCTGCTGTTCCAGCCAGACCTGGTGGGGGATGAGAGTGAGGGGCTCCACGAGGTGCTGGCCTTTGCCATCCACAAGTCAGACATGGACCTTCGCCGGACACTGTTCGCCAACATCGTGCTCTCCGGAGGCTCAACGCTCTTCAAAGGTGCTGTGCACAGCCGGGCGCGGTGGCGCAAGCCTGTAATCCCAGCACTTAGGGAGGCTGAGGCAGGAGAATCTCGAGTTCAAAGCCAGCCTCAGCAATGGCGAGGCGCTAAGCAACTCAGTGAGACCCTGTCTCTACATAAAACACAAAATAGGGCTGGGGATGTGGCTCAGTGGTCGAGCGCCCCTGAGTTCAATCCCTGGTACCAAAAAAGAAGTACTGTGCAGAGGGCAAGACCAGAGACCAAGTGCAGCCAGACCCTCTCACCCCGCGGCCAGGGACGCGGCACTGCTGTTGCCTTTTTGGTGATGCTCAGTGAGCTTGTTTTCCCTTAGAAACTAAGATTGAAATTAAATTTTATTTACCTGGTGACTAAATGACAGATTTACATGAGGTCTAAAATATACCCGTGGGGAGGTCAGCGAGGAGTAGTGTCCCTCCTTACCCTTAATCCTGGAAGAACTACAGAAAGAGGGGCGGCAGCAGCTGGGGGCGCCGAGGCCTGGACACAGGGAGGTTGCAAGGAGGTTGGACCTGGACCCCAGGCTCAGCAGTCCTTGTGCTCACAGGCTTCGGTGACCGATTACTGAGTGAAGTGAAGAAGCTTGCCCCGAAGGACGTAAAGATCAAGGTGAGGCTATGGAGACCCCCTTGGGCACAGGCTCAGGACCACCTTGACCTGAGGAGGAAGGGTGCAGGCTGCCTCCCCGTTCACCTGTGTCCAGCCTGCTCAACCTCCCCTTCCCCCCTTCCCCTCTCCCCGCCTCATGCCCTCACCACCTGGCCTGGGCTCTGGGAGGAAGGATGGCTGCCAGGTGGGGCTGGGCAGTTACACAGCTTCTTGCTCCCTCTAGATCTCAGCCCCTCAGGAACGGCTGTACTCCACATGGATCGGGTGAGGCGGGGCTCACGGGGAGGCTCCGGGAAGGGCCCACTTTGCCCTGGCCCAGTCCAGGTGGAGGTGGGAGATTGGAGCTCTGAGTGCCCAGGGAGGGTGACCAGCCCAGCCCACAGAGCCACAAGAACATTGTCCTCCTTCCTCACAGGGGCTCCATCCTGGCCTCACTGGACACTTTTAAGAAGATGTGGGTGTCCAAAAAGGAGTACGAAGAGGACGGCTCCCGTGCTATTCATCGCAAAACCTTCTAAAGGCCAAGGAGGGCGGAGCGTATTGAGAACGGGAGGAGAGTAGGAGGGGGAGCCAGAGCCCTGGACCCTTTTGGTCTGGGCTCACATTCTAGGCTTAGGGTCCCCTGCATGCCCTGAACCCCTGGGGAGGGGGGCGGTGACGTCCCCTGCAGCCCTTCCCTACAACACAGTAACATTGAGCTGCATGGTGGGAGTCTCCAGCTGGAGCAGGGCAGCTGAGCAGCCAGCTCCGGGTGGTTCTGGGTGTCCCCCCGGCTGGGCCGAGTTTGGCACGAGGTTCCTTGCTCTGACTCTTGGAGCTGCTTCCCCTAGCGTCAGGGTCCGACACCCAGATGCCCATTTCCTCTGACAGGCCTCCATGCAGGGCCAGAGTGCCAGGATGCCTGGGAAGCGGCTGAAAGGGGGACAGCCAGCAGCCCTCGGGTGCAGGGAGGCACAGCAGTGTGTCTCCTGCCACCTCCTCTCCCCGACCTGCCGGGGCAGTCCAAACCCTCGCACACTCTGCCCTTGTCCTCCTGGGCAGTGCCTGGTGTCGGGCTGGGAAGCAGGCAGTCTTCCATCCCCAGCAGGCAGCTGTGGCCCAGGGTCGGAGCCATCACAGCCACGGGCAGCCACGGCTCTGCTCGTGTTTGTCACGCTCTGCCCTCTGAGCACCTCACTGACTGCTGCTCCCTCTCCTTAGCCCCAGTGCCCTGGACGGGAAAGGGTTAACGGCCTCACTTGTCTAGGGGAAGCCACTTAATCAGGAGTTGGACCCAAAGGGGTTGGGGGACATTTCCTCCTCTCACCCCCCTCTAGAAAGGCCAGGGCCCCACCTCCCTCTCCCAGATCTGTACAATAATTTAACACAGTTGCCTGGAAAAAAAAAATTTTGTAAATCATTATAGTAATAATTATGGCTAAGGCCCAGCCTGTGGCTGTGTTCTTATGGCTCTGAATGCTGTTGTTTGCTCACCATCTCTGGGGACTTGCAGAGAGACCAAAGGGACAGGCACTGCTGTGGACCAGAAGCCTCAGGGTTTCAATGGTTGGCAGGGCGACACTGCAGGGAGGCCCCCGGAGGCCGGGCTCTCCCCTCCAGTGGGGCCTGGAAGGTTTGCTCCTCTTTGATGAGTACGTGAGCACCTGCAGCAGATCTGAGGGTGCCAAGTGTTTGTGGCCAACAGTAAACAAGATTTGTCCTCCCAAGAAATGTACAGGCTTTGGGGGCCAACAGGCCGGGCACGTTACCCAACAGGTGGGTCAGACTGATGTGCGAGGGCCCAGGGGTGAGCTAGGTGATGTGAATGTTCTAGGCAGAGGTAAGAGCTGAGATGCCTAGGGCTATGGAGCTGGAGATGGGTGACTCAAGTGGCCTGTTACAGCTCCAGTGTAACATGAACTGAAGAGGTAGGTTGGACTGGCATGTGAAGGGCCCGGAGAGGGTCGTGGCTACGTCTTGTGCCGGGCAGCCAGCCATGGAGGATGCTGACCAGAGCAGTTGAGGTTGGTGGGGGCTGATGGGGCCACCGAAGTGAGATCAGGTAGGAGGGAAAAGTGGGTGTCTGTGTAGCACATTTTGCGGGGCCTTCAGATCACAACAGTGTCAGAATTTCTACCAAGAGCCCTTCATTAGGGGCCCTGCAGGCCAGCCCTTCTGTAGAGTCCTGGTCACAGGACCACTGATTGAACCACCCAGGTCTGAGCCTTATCACTTGCCTCCTCCCCCATTCTGTCAGTCACCAAGTTTGTGGTCTTCTGTTGTCCCTTCCCCACCTGTCCGTTCTTTTCCATTAGGGTCACTGCCACTCTAGCTTATGACCACCACTCCATCCTTCTGTTCTCGGACCGAATGCCCAGGTAACCACGCTCCACGTCAAGCAGTCCTCCACTGCCTGCTGAAATAAAACCCAATTGGAGTGACACCACTGTGTTCAATACAGGTCCCATCACTTCCCAGCTTCACCTGCCATCTTCCATTCATGTCATTCTCTCCACAGAGTGACCTTCCCTTATATCTTAAAATCCCATCCTTTACAGCACAGCCCAATGCCCCATCTTCCCTGCACCCTTTTCCAGCAGGGATGGGCTACAGAGGTCAGGCTCTGCCAGGCTGCGCTCTGTTGGAGCAAAGCTGCAGGTGAGAAAGGCAGAATGGCTGGAAGGAGCCTTGTGGTTGTGGACCTGGAGGGGAAACACGCTCATGCACATGTACGTACCGTTCTTAACTGTTTGCTGGGAGGGCCTAGAAGCAGTGACACCCCAGTAGCAATGAGCACATCAGTTGTCAGGGCTCGGTCTCTAAATGCCATTCTACAGTTCCCTGGGACAGGAAAGAAAGAACTGAATAAATATGTCCATGGGGAAGAAGAGAAAGCTCAACCTCCTCCCTTCCAATAAATGTAGAAGAAATAATGGAGAAAGAAAATCACTGTTGGGCAAACATCAGGGTAGTGATTGTTGCAGGCAAGAAAGGATGCAAAAATTAGTGGGCAAAAATAACGATATTTGCATTGTGTTGGTGTCTGCTTATGAGATACTTAATTACAAAAGGAAAAAAAGGTCATTTATGGTGGAGAAACCTAGTAAACACTGTCTTCACCAAATGATCAAACTTTATAGCTCCAGTAACAAGTCACTTTTTTTTGGCACTGGGGATTGAACTCAGATACTCGACCACTGAGCCACATCCCCAGCTCTATTTTGTGTTTCATTTAGAGACAGGGTCTCACTGAGTTGCTTAGCGCCTCGCCGTTGCTGAGGCTGGCTTTAAACTCAATTCTGTCTCGGCCTCCCTAAGTGCTGGGATTACAGGTGTGCGCCACCATGCCCAGCTACAAGTCACTCTCTTAATGAGGCACTGAGAGAGGCCCAGTTTCACCTGTGGTATTCTTGGAAAATGTCAGTTGAACCAGTAGCCAGCAGCAGGCAACCCCAAACTGAAACCAAGAGTCCAGTTCTCTTGTTCAAAAGTAATAAGTCATGAATACAAAGGACCAAATGCAATGTGAGATCCTGGATTGGAAAAAAGGATTTTCGAGAAAGCCAGCAAAATCCCAGTAAGAACTGGGCACAGTGGCACACACCTATAATCCCAGTGGCTTGGGAGGCTGAGGCAGGAGGATCACAAGCTCAAAGCCAGCCTCAGCAACTTAACAAGGCAACTCAGTGAGACCCTGTCTCTAAATAAAACACATAAAAGGGCTTGGGGAATGTGGCTCAGTGGTTAAGCACCCCTGGGTTCAATCCCCAGTGCCAAAGAAGAAAAAGGTCTGTTAATGAGTTAACAGTATTCTTATCAATGTTAATTTCCTATCTTCCGTGACTATACTGTGCTACTGTCTAATGCTAATAGGGAAAACTTGGTGAAGGAAAAATAGGAACTCTGAAACTAACAGGAATTACTTTTGCTACTAAGTCTAAATTTCAAAATAAAAACTTTGGGGACAGGAGTTGGGCTCTGGAGATAAGTGGCCTGGGTTCACAATCTTGACTCCACAGATTGCTTGCTGCATAATCCTGAGCTTTCCCAGGATTGCCATCTCTAATCTGGGAGTGATAATAATGGCACCTACCTCATGGGTTTATTAACAGCCTAGACAAACCTAGTACATTTCGTGCCAGAAAATAAAATAAGCACTGAAAGAATGGAAGGGACATATCAAAAGACCACAGGAGCCAGTTTGAAGAGGTTCCCACTGACCAAATTTGGAAAAAGTGGAACATCAAAAAATAATGAGTCACAGATGATAATCCACTGAATAAGAAAACATGAAGCCATACTGATGTTGAGTAAATTGAAAGTGTGATGGGAATGAGGCGGTGACATCTCAAAGTACTGGCCTATGAGGTATTTATTAAAGAGCAACTTCACAGTGGCGAAACCTGCCAGACATTAGAGCTTAGCCAGGTGACTGAAGCAAACCTCATCAGCAATGGGGCAAATCAGCACGGGGTGCTTCCAGAGAAGGCTCCAACCTCAGTGGCACTCACCCAAGACACGCAACCTGAAGCCAACCAGGAGGAAACGCACAAACCCAAGTTGTCTTTTTCAGCAGTGTCAAGGTCAGGAGAGTCAAGAAAAGACAACTGTCCTAGACCCGACAACCAAAGACAACATGTGACTCTGAACTCCGTCGTTTTGCTAAAAAAGAGATTGGAACTTTTAACAAAACTTTTAATATATGGCATAAGGGTTGGGTGATTGAAATATATAAACCATACTTTCCTGATTTTGATAGTTATGTTGTGAATATTAAGAGAATGTCTTTGTCACTACTGTGGTGGCTCATGCCTGTAATCCTAGCAATTTAGAAGGCTGAGGCAGGATTTCAAGTTTGAGGCTGTCGGCAACTTAACAAGGCCCTGTCTCAAAAAATAAAAAGGCTGGGGTTGTAGCTCATACCTACCCTGTATGAGGCCCTGGTGCAATCCCCAGCACAAAGAAAAAAAAAGCATACTGGAATTGAAGAGGCATAAGATTAGCAACTTTCAAGTGGTCCAGGAAAAATGTCCTTTCTGTACTTACAGATAGTTTATCTAATACCATTAGAGTGGAGCCTGTATTCTTCCTTGATGAGAAGAGATGGGATTCAGTGTCTAAGCTGCTAAATAGCCATAGGTTCAGATGGAGCCCACTTCTACCCAGGAGCAAAGGTTTGATCCTCCTAGCAGGGAACATTATGTTTTCTCTCAACCTCCAGGGCTTCTAATAGTCCCGTATGTATCTCTAAAGCATAAGAAAAAAACTTCCTCTAAAAATACACCTAAAAGTTTAATAAATGCCTAAATATCAAATACCCAGAGTTCAAATTATTCCAGATCTTTTCCTTTACAATGTTGAGACGGGGCCTCACTGTTGCCAGGCCAGCCTAACTCCTGGGCACAAGTGGTTCTCCCACCTGAGTTGCCCAAGTAGCGGAACTACAGTACCAGTTATGTCCAGCTCAGATTTTTCTTTTTCAAAAATGTTACTGTGAGCCGGGTATGGTAGCACACACCTGTAATCTCAGCAGTTTGGGAGGCTGAGACAGAAGGATCATGAGTTCAAAGCCAGTACCAGCAAGGGCGAGATGCTAAGCAACTCAGTGAGACCCTGTCTCTAAATAAAATACAAAATAGGGCTGGGGATGTGCCTCTGAGTTCAATTCCTGGTACCAAAAAAAAAAAAAAAATGGTACTCTGGACTTTATTCAAAGAAAACACTGGAGATAGGTACAGGGACCATTACAATGGGGTCTTGCAGTTGGGGAACAGATTGGACCCAACTCCCACAATTGTTTTTTTCAAAATCAAGACCCAAGCAAGGTCCACACACCGTTGTGATTGGTTTCACTCTATAGGTTTCCTTACTTTTTTCCCCCTCTACTCCTCACAACTTATTTGAAGAAACCCAGTCTTTGGAATTGTCTCATATTCTGAATTTTGCTACTGTCATCCCCATAAACTTGCTCTGAACCAGATCCCTCAAGACTTCAAACTCACCAAAGCTTTTCTCAAAAGGTCACCCTGCCAGTACTACCTGCCAGGCTCTTTTTTTTTTTTTTTTTTTAATATTTTTTTTAGTTGTTGATGGACACAATGTCTTTATTTTATTGCTTTGTATGTGGCGCTGAGGATCGAACCCAGGGCCTCACGCATGCAAGACAAGCGCTCTACCGCTGAGCTACAATCCCAGCCCCCTGCCAGGCTCTTTATATATATTACTTCTAACACCTCACAAGATACCTTTTTGCAAATGTAACCATCCTGAAAACGTGCTCATGGCAACACAGCCCAATGACAGAGCTAAGGTCACCAGCCTGTAGTCAGCCTGACTCCACAGTCCATCCTTTTCCTCTGTATGAGGTGATCCCAATCACAATATGGGGATTGAACTATGGCACGCTGAGCATACACTCTACCTCTAAGCTACACAACCAGCCCCAATCTATTTTTTTTAATATCTTTATTTATTTTTATGTGGTGCTGAGGATCGAACCCAGTGACTCATGCATGTGAGGCAAGCACTCTACCACTGAGCCACAGCCCCAACCCCCTAATCTATTTTTATTATTATTTACTGAGCACTGACAGTACACTTTAAGTGGATGACAAGTAGTATTAACTTGTTATTCAGTTATTCCTAAGACAAAAGCTACCCGTGCCTACCCAAAACTACAGAAGAGAAATAAGACTAGCCACCTATGAGAGGAGCCACTGCAATGGCTAGACTTTATTGAAAAGAAGAAACTTTAGAGCACATTCTGAGTGAGTGAGTACAGGGGCTCAGTGGGCAAACTGGTGGGGAACCAGCTTGTAGTGGGTTCCACAGTTTGGGCATCGCTGAGTCTCGCCTTTGTGCAGCCAGAACCAGATGACAGCACTGTTGTCCTCTTCACCTGAAAGGGAAACAGTGGTTGAAGGTCACCTAGTCTAGAGAGACTTCCAACATCAATCTCTTTCCTTCAACCATGTCTGAGACAGAAAACTATGGTTAACATCTTAAGAAATCAGTTTAAGGAGCTGGGATTGTAGCTCAGTAGTAGAGCGCTTGCCTTCCATGCATGAGGCACTGGGTTCAATCCTCAGTACCACATAAAAGTAAATAAATATATTGTGTCCATCTACAAATAAATATTTTTAAAAAAAAAATGAAATCACTTCAAGCTCTTCTCCTAACTTTTAGATGAATACACTGAAGCACCAAGTTTACCTGTGAGTAAACTGACATCAAGTTCAAATAATTTCTTTGCCTACATGGAATCCCAAAGCAGGGTCTATACTGGTATATATCCCTAGTGCCTAAACCAGTGCCTGGCCCCAAAGTAGTATAATAAGTACCATCTGGATGAATACTATTCCATGACACACTTCCAGTGAGCAAGTCTTATTGCTGTTTTGTATCTTCCCAGTAAGTACAATCTATTCATGCATGCAGCTTGAGAGAGCCAGGGCTCCAGAACAACTTCTTTGCACGTCTATCTGCTTTACACAAATATAGTCACACAAAATGATCTGAAGCAGCTAACAGACATCCCTGTATAGTACGATATATTTTTTAAATGGACAAGAAAACAGAGATGAGGTACTTACAGATGCAACCCACAATTCGCTTGTTGGTAATGGATGGGACTAAGTTAGGGTCTTCCTTGGTGCCTGAAGCTGCCTTTGGGGGAAGTATATTGTATGGGTCCTGGAAAAAACAAAAGTGGAGCCATTATGTCAAATGCTTCCTACAAGTCACCTTTCTAGAAATAAATAATCTCAGAAGAGGAATCTGATCCCATCCAAGACAATGAGCCCCACAGAGGCCAGAGAAAAAAGTTTCTTACCAGTCCCTTCCTTGCAGCCATCATGACCTCCCTCTCCAGCCCAGTGGCCTGCTCATCATCAGTAGGAATACCACCTGAAAGAAGATACATGATTTATGGTGTTCACCGACATAATCAAGATTTTAAAAAATAAACACTGAATAATCAGAAAGGAAAAGGCCACAAATAAACTTATGCATAAGTTTTAATGGGCTCACAAGCTCTTAAAGACTACCCATATTCATGGTTCCCAAAGGACCACTGAGTCACCATCCTCAAATGGGGCAGCACTAGCGGAAGCATTTCTTCTCCAGAGAAGCCAATATTTCCACATTTTTCTAATAAAACATCAATCAGTCCATCTGGCTAGTGGAGGCAAAGATCTGGAAGGCGGCCCAGGTCCTCCCCATCCTGGCTGCAGCCCCCGCCCCCACGACAAGGTCACCCGACACTCTCCAGTTAGGTCACTTTCGCTCCAAGTCAGTTTGGTGGGCGGTGGCGGCGACCGCCAGAAATGACTGGGAGATACCCGCGGAGCCTGGGGCGCTCTGGGCCCTGAAGCGGTCAGGGGCGCCCGGAGAAGCTACACCGCAATCCCGCTTTGCTGCCCCACCACCAACCACCGTGGGAGAATAACTGGGGTCCCTGGCGCGCCCGCCGTGCCGAGTACCTCCAGAAGCCATGGAGCGCACGACGGCCACCCCATTGGGACCGCGGGCCCTCAGAGCCTGCGCGGCCAGCGCTCCAGCTCCGCGAAGTAACCTTGAAGCCATCTCGCCCGCTTCAAGCAGCTTCACTTCCGGGACCAGGGGCGAGATGGGCGGGACTTCCGGGGACGGGCTGTCTCCTCCGTTAGCCTTCCGCTTCCTCTGCCCGCCCCTTACAGGCCCGTGGGGAGGGGCTGCGCATGCGTGCTCCTGCCTCTCCGCCGCGGGGCCCCGGAGGTGAGGAATGTCGTTACAAGGTCTCAACAGGGGGCTTCTCGGAGTGTAGGGACTTCGTTTTGGGTCGCTGGGACTGTGTTTGGCCCAGTAGCCGTGCTCCTGCAACCTGCACCTGCTGATGCAAGTCTTAAGTCCGCGTCTGTCAAGACTTGCTGGACCACCGACGATATAAATCTGGGGGTGGCCCCTTGAAGCCCACTGGGTAGTTATGCTGGTTAATCGCGATGCCAGCTCGCCTTGCCGTACGTGAGCCGTCGCGAACTTGCTGCATCGGCCCCCGCTACCAGAACTTGGACGGGACCCACCCGCAGTCGTAGCTTCAGTTTCCTGTTACATCTGTACTGTGGGAGGTACTGAGCGGAGCAGGGCAAGTGTGGGACTCCTCCAGGTACTAAAGCCCTGAAGACGCTCAGTGAGGGGGTGGCTACTCCGCTACTAACCAAGGGACAGGTTAGGAGGAGGAGCAATAAGTGGGAAGTGGAGTCAGAACGTGCTGTGGCCGGTTATTTATTTAAAACGGATAACATCTTCCATAGCTCCCCATTGCCCACAGGTAAAGTGCACAAGTCTCTTTTCTCAGGATGGACACTTGAGAACCTTCGCAAACGCTGTCCCCTTCATCCCATTGTCCGAACATCTCTGAAACAGTCTGGCCTTGTCTGTCTCCCGATCAGATTGAAAATCTTCCATTATGCTCTAACGTTGAAGTAAGTCTCATTGCCTTGCAGAAACATGGCATATAATAAGATCTGTTAATTCTTAGTATATTTACTACTTAAACAATATACAGAATCAATTTATAGGGCTTCTCCTGGCCCAGTGAGTTCATGTTGAGGCAAACTGGAGAGGACTGAAGTCCCAAGTGTTCCCATCTGTTCCGTGCAGGTTACATTTCATCGCAGGAATACATCTGGTGTTCCAGGGTGCTCTCTCCGCCAAGAAAAAATAATAATGGTTTCTATTCTGAGGCCAAAAATTTCTTGATCCTCTTTGGAAGTTGGTTTTGCTCTGCATAGTTGCACTGTTAACTTCCTTACACTGCAGGCTTTCCAAATTAAATCCTCCCCTGAAAAAAAATTCCTTAGCTCCAAGGAATGTTCCCCAAGGATCTATAGTTGATTTATACCTGTGGTTAGGTGTTTGGTGAGGGAAAAAAGCATTGAGGTAGAAAACACCTAGCTCCACCAGGTAGTTCAACCAGTCATTTTTTCCTTCTTTGGGTGACCATTTTCTCATCAGTAAAATTAAGATTAGACTAGGTTAGTGTTCCCCAAAGTGGGTTCCATGAAATGCAAGTCTGAAGATAAGCTGTTCGGAAAAAGGACTTGATCAAGACAGGGAAGTCCTGCACCTCTTGGATAGGCATGCTAGCACATTAAAGGCTCTCTCTGATTAGGCCTGCAGCAAAGAATCCTGTTTAATTTAGCTGTGGTTTAGGCCAGAGTTTTTCTGTCTTAACTAGGAAACCTGTTCCCAATGAGCATTTACCACCTGCCCTTCAGCAGACTAGTGAGCTAGGCAGCCGTGATGTGTTAGGATTCCCTACTGCCTCACCAGAAGACAGTATGTTGCAGGCTACAAAATGAAAATCAAGTGTAGGCTTGTTTCTTGCCTTCATAGTGGTCTTTGCTAATAATAGGAAATTTTTGCAAGCCCCTGTCCAGCTTGCAAAACACTGGCCTCACGCTGGGATTATTCAGATTGTATGGGTGAGCACCAATATCGGGACCAGGCTGCAGAGGGTCCCTACCTGTCCCCTGCTGCCTCCAGCTCCCACCACCGTCTGCTCACACTCCTACCCCTAAGGTCTCCTTGGGAAACAGTTTAGCTTGGAGAACAATCTGCCACTCCTGTTCAGTCATTGTCTTTGCCAAAACAATAAACTTTTATTGAGTATTATTGTTTTTTTTTTACTTTATAGGATAATTCTTAGTTGTCAGATGCACATTGCATTAAGTCAACACAGATGTGTAAGAAAAAAAGTTTGATGTTTGTTGGGTTTTTTTTTTTTTTTTCCTTTCTTCCTGCCAGGGTTTCTCAACCTCAGCACAATTAACATTTGGGGCTGGAAACTCTTTGGGGGGGGGGGGGCTGTCCTGTCTGGGTCTGTAGGATTTAGCAGCTGTGCCATTAGCACCCCCCAGTTATAACAACTAGAAATGTCTTCATAGTCATGTGTCCCCTGAAGGACAAAATCACTACTGATTAAGGCTCTCTGCTCTTAAGAAATACGCATATGGAAAATTCTTTTAAAATATACAACTATGTCAAAGCTGGATATGGTGGCACACACCTATAATCCCAGTGACTCTGGAGGGTGAGGCAGGAAGATTGCAAATTCAAGCCAGCCACAGAAATTTAACAAGACCCTGAGATACTTAATAAAACCCTATCTCAAAATTTAAAAATTGAAAAAGGATGTGGGATGTAGCTCAATCCCTTGGATTCAATTCCCAGTACCAACCCAAAAGCCAAATATATGTTGGTACCAAAAAACCAAATATATATACATACAATATGTATATATGCACATATGTATATGTATATATGTATGTATATATTACACATATATAAACAGATGTCAAAACATATTTGTGTATGATTACATGAACTCTACATGCAATGTGACTCTACATCATGTACAACCAGAGAAATGAAAAGTTGTGCTCCATTTGTGTAAAAAATAAAATTAATGAAAAATAAATTTTAAAAACGTGTGTAAAATAAAAATACAACCTATTATTAGTAAATTGCTTTTTTCATTTAACAAAATATTTTGTGACCATCCCTCCAGATCAAAACGCAGATCTAACATTTTATTTAATCAATGCATGGTATTCCCTACTATGAATATACTATGATGTACTCAACCTGTCCCCCTTGATGAATGTTCAGATTTCTAGGGTTTTGTCTTGCAAACAATGCTGCAGTGCTTGCCCGTCTAGGTGCATCAGCCTTATGTTCTGGAGCTTTTGTTTCTGAGGAATTAGGTCAAAGAATGTGTGTGTGTTAAACATTTTAATACCCTGCCAGATTGTTTTCCCTAAAGTTTGAAGCAATTCATGCTCCCTCCAGTAGGGTGCGCATTTGTTCCCACCTCCAAGGAGAGAGAGAACTGCCTTTTGCCAAGTTTGCCACTGGATGAATGAAAAAATGAGATGCTGTTTGGCTGTGAGTGCTCAATTCTCTGACTCCTAAGGCAGCTGAGCACCTTTCAAATATTTATTGATTATTTGCCTTTCCTCAAGGCTGTGAACTTCTGGGCTCAGCCACTCAGGCAAATTATTTAACCTCTTTTTGCCTTAGTTTCATTTTATTTTTGTTATTATTTTTATTTACATGTAATAATTGTACATATTAATGGAGTTCAGTGTGATATTTCTACACATGCATCCAGCATGCACTGATCGAATCCAACTTTCTTTTATCCCCTCCCACTCCCAACACCACACCACACCCTTCCCAAACTCTGGTAATCACTGTTCAACATTCAGGTCAACTTTGTTTAGCATCAGCATAGGAAAGAGAACATGTGGTTCCTGTCTCCTTCATCTGACTTATTTTGCTTAAAATAGTTCCACCCAAGTGCCTATCAATTCTAAGTGCTCAGTAAATGTTACCTTAAAAATCATCCATTCAGCCAGGTGCAGTGGTGCACACCTGTAATCCCAGCAGCTGGGGATGTGGTTCAGTAGTTATACACTCCTGGGTTCAAGTCCTGGCACCAAAATAAATAAATAAATAAACATATAAATAAAGAAATTCGTTGTATTTGTACTTACTTGTATATAACTAAAGGAAATCTGGAAAGATTCACAGGAAACTAAATCAAGCTGCTATCTCCATGTGCATGGAGAGGTGGAGGCAGAAGAAACTAGGCAGAAGGGAGACTTTTCACTTCCTGCCTCTTACTACATCATCATCATTATTATTTTGTACTGGGGATTAAACCCAGGGGCACTTAACCACTGAGCCATATCCCCAGCCCATTTTGTTTTTTTATTTAGAGACAGGGTCTTGCTGAGTTGCTCAGGCCCTCACTAAGTTGCTGAGGCTGGCTTTGAACTTGCGATCCTCCTGCCTCAGCCTCCTGAGCCACTGGGATTACAGGTGTGCACCACGGTGCTCTAACATGATTTGAAAAATATCACAAACATTTTCAAAATTGGCTACTGACACTCTTCTTTAGGGGAGTTGTTGATCTTACTGATTCTTCTTGAACATTAGGGAAAGGATATTGAGTCCTCTTCCTGGGCCAAGGCTGGTCACTTTTCAAGAGTAAGTAAAACCCAGTTTCTGCCTTAAATTGATGGCAAGGGAGGTCCTAGGGAGGTGTTGTTGGTTTGGGCAAATTCCACAAAACTTGAAGTAATGGGGTCAAAAAAGGGTCTTCATCTTCATTTTTGTCGCCTGAGGAAAAGCTCTGAGCCCCAGTGGGCCACAGAGTTCTTGAGCACTGGAGAATGTGAGCTGGGCCAGTTTTTCATTATGGCGGGAGGTGGGGAGGTGCTGCCCACAGGCCTGCTGGGCTCGGTCATCAACCCAGGACAGCTTGGCTGCCAGGGCCCCCTCTGGAGGCCTGAGGAAGACAGGACAAAGTGACCAGGCCTGTGAACCGCAGGTCAGAATGAAGAATGGAGCATTTTATGTACAGACAACACAGATCCAAAGTGGGTCACCTGGAATTGCTCTCAGCTCGGAGCCTGGCTGCAGCAGGGCTCAGAGGGCTCAGAGGAGGCTTTTTATTTAAAACATTTTTTTTTTCAACTTTAAGAAACAAAAAGAGCTAAGTGAAACAGCAGAGCATCCCGGGGCACCTCCCAAGATCCAGGACTCTTCTCTTCCCTACTGACCCCGCTCTCTGCACCCCTGTGCCCTATTCCTTGGAGAGCCACTGATTCTCCCAAGAGTCCCATGTGGGAAACCCAGCATCCCTCTCTCCCCTGTGTCTGCCTCCTCCTTCCCCCCTCTTCTCCTTCCTCCCCTTAACACCTGCTCCTTCCACCTCCTACACCCTCTGCTGTTTATGGAGGTACAGGAAGAACTGAGGGAGCTGCAGGGGACGGCCCTTGGTGAGGCTGACCACCCTGGGCATGGCGGCGTTGGCCACTGGTGAGGCTGGCCAAGGCCGCAAAGGGAGTGTGCAGATGCCAGACAATGCCAACCCCTCTGCCCTCCCACCTGCTAGCTCCAGCCAGCCCAGCTGACAACCAGAGGCGAGGGACCCGTGCTGCAGCTGTGGAGGACAGGCCCCCGGCACAGAGGCAGGGAAAAGGGCAGAGGACGGCTGTGAGTGGACAAGCTGGGGACGAGTGCTATGCTCTCTCTGGGACAGACCTGGTCATGTGACAGCCACACTGTCATTGGCATGCTCTGTCCCTTGCCCCTTGCCAGCACTAAATGTGCCCAACCATTTGTTCTCTTGGTGTTTGCTTCCCAGGGATTTAGCACATATGGGTACCACTCCAGGCTTGTGATCGCCATTCCTGGTGAGGCCTGGAGGTTGGGAGGCTGGAACTTCTTTGCCCCATGTGCTTATTCCCCAGTCCTGCCCACCTTGCATTTCACTCCATCAGCCTCCATTCCTCTTCTCCGTCCTTCACCTCTCCCCTTTGGTCTTCAAAAAAAAATCCTCTCCAAACCTCTCCTCCCCAAGCCTGCCCTTTACCTGCCAGCTATTTACCTTCTCTTGGCATCAGGCATCTTCCCTTGGCCTTCAAGGATGATGAATGTCTTTGTCCATTTCTGTTGCTACAGCAAAATATCTGAGGCTGAGTAATGGGTAAAGAAAAGAGGTTTATTTGGCTCACACTTCTGGAGATCCAAGGGCATGGCACCAGCTTCTGCTCAGCTGAGACAGGAAGCCAGAAAGTGGACCTGCCTTGCACTTTTATAACAACACACTCTCATGAAAAACAAACTCCATGAGTCCAGTATTAGGCCCTCCTGAGGGTGATGCCCCCAGCAATCTAACCTCTTTGCACCTTGTAAAGATGCCACCACCTCTTAATATTGCCACACTGAGGACCAGGCTACCAAGCCATGAACCCTTAGCGGACAGACCACATCCTAACCATAGCACTGAGACCCAAGTCTCTCCCTGCCACATGTCTCTGAGTCATCCATCTTCTCCCATGTACTTCCAGATACTTTCAAGAGTCATTACCTCACTCAACCCACTTTCTGATCCAACAGTGCCTTGAAACTTCTGACACTAGGATCACTCTTGGGTTCCTAGTTGCCAGACTCCATACCCAGTCTACAACTCCTCCTCTTAGCCGCCTTCCTGCTTTAACCAAACTGCTCCTCATCATCCTCAAAACTAAGCTTTGTCTTCCTTAGTGTCTCTGCATTTCTTCTTGAGTTTTCTTCTTCTGTGGGTTTGGGTCCCGGCTGCCATGATTTCATTCAGCTTCTAGGAGTATATCCGAGAGAACTGAAAGCACATGTCCATAGAGAAACTTGTACAAAAGCACACATACCAGCATTAGCCATAATAACCAAAAAGTTGAACGACCCAAAATGTTCATCCATGGGTGAATTGATAAATAAAATGTAAAATAGCCACAAAATGGAACATTACTTAGCTATTACAAAGGAATAAAGTCCAGGTATGTGCTACAACATGGAGGATCCTTAAATACACATGCCAGATGGAAGATGCCAGACATAAAAGGCCATGTATTCGGACTGGGATTGTGGCTCAGCGGTAGAGCGCTTGCCTCGCATGCGTGAGGCCCTGGGTTCGATCCTCAGCACCACATACAAAGCAATAAAATAAAGACACTGTGTCCATCTACAACTAAAAAAAAAAAGAGACCATGTATTCTATGATTCCATTTAGTTTTTTATTTTTTGTTATCAGGGATTTTCTGTACCAGAGGTGCTTAACCACTGAGCCACATCTTCAGCCCCTTTTATTTATTTATTTATTTTATTTTGAGACAGGGTCTTGCTAAGTTGCTGAGGGTAGCTTTGAAATTGCCATCCTCCAAGCTGAGTGCAGTGGTGCACACCTGTGTTTCAGCACTTTGGGAGGCTGAGACAGGAGAATGGTGAGTTCAAAGCCAGCCTCAGCAACAGCGAGGCGCTAAGCAACTCAGTGAGACCCTGTCTCTACATAAAACACAAAATAGGGCTGGGGATGTGGCTCAGTGGTCCCCTGAGTTCAATTCCTGGTACCAAAAAAAAAAAAAAGAAAAAGAAAGAAAGAAATCGCCATCCTCCTGCCTCAGTCTGTCAAGTCACTGGGGTTACAGGTGTGTGCACTGTGCCCAGCTGTGTGATTTCATTTACATGAAATATCCAGAATAAACTGGAGCAGTAGTGCATGCCTATAACCCCAGTTACTTAGGAGGCTGAGGCAGAGCACAAAACCTTGTCACCAGGTAATATTAAAAGGACTAGGGATACAACTCATGCTTGCCTATCATGCCCACAGCCCTAGATTCAATCCCCATACCAAAAAAAAAAAAAAAAAAAAAACTAAACTAAACTAAAACAAACAAACTTTGAAATAAGTAAATTCATAGAAACAGAAAATACATTGGTGGTTTCCAGGGACTGTGAGAAAAGAGAAATGGGGAGTAATTGCTGATGGGTAACTGCGTTTCTCTTTCGAGAATGTTCTGAAAGTACATACTGCTAATGATTGCAAAACCTTGTGCACATACTGAAAACCCCTGAACTATATACTTTAAAATAAATGAATTTTCTTCTGCTGTGGTGGCCACACCTGTAATCCCAGCAACTTGGGAGGCTGAGGTAGGGAGATCATAAGTTCGAAGCCAGCCTTAGCAATTTAGCAAGATCTTGTCTCAAAATAAAAAAAATAAAATAAAAAGGATGGAGGACGTAGCTTATTAGATATGGAAAATTACAAACCCCCAGATAGTGGTGAGGCCTGGGAAAGGTAATGAGAAAGAAAGCCATACATCAAGACGCTGATCCTTTCCCGAGGTATTCTTTCCTGGTGATAAAACAAACCCTGGGGAGGAGGTGTCCATCAAACCTAGAAAGGCAGTCTCTGGAAAGAGGCCAAAGCGTTGATCCTTCCCTAAACAAATCCTTTCCAGATACCAACTACTGTCCCCAGGCCCTCCATCCAGTCCAGTAAGATAAATCCCAGATAAATCTGACCACTAACCCCAGACACCCTCCCATTTTGCCCAGTAAAACAGACCCCAAATTCCTGAGTGCCCAAGCTGACACACTCATTAAGTCACCTCTCAGTATAACTTCTATAAGCCCAGACCCCTCCATGGTTCAGTGGCTCATTTTCCACCAGGAGAGTGGGTCCATTCCCATGGGTGTAATCCTATTCCTGAATAAAAGGCTGAGGTGATCCATGAAATTTGCGTCTGGTCCTTTCCTTTAGTGCTAACAGCTCAGTGGTAAAATGCTCCTAGGTTCAATTCCCAGTACCAAAGGGAAAAAAATAATCATCATCATAATAAGGGGTAGGGCAAACTTTATAGTATTTATGTTACATCTCAATTTTTAAAAATCAAACCCTTAAGGGCTGGCGCTATGGCGCAGTGGTAGCATGCTCGCTTAGCATGCGTGAAGCACTGGGTTCGATCCTCAGCACCACATGAAAATAAATAAAATAAAAATATTTTAAAAAATTAAACCCTTAGTCTATTTTCTGTTACTGTAACATAATGCCTAAGACTGGTTGATTTATGAAGGAAGGATGTTCACTTTCAACTGGTGCTGCTGAACACGGTGCTGACATCTTCTTGACTTCGGGTCGGGGCCTCACTGCAGAAGGGCAGAAGAGAGAAGGGAATATATGGGGCCAGCTATAGCGAGGCAGAGGGTGGGCAATGGCTCAGCTGCTGGGGCTGGTCTGCCTCTCCCTCCTGTTAAGAGGTGAGCTCACCAAGGCAGGGTCTCCCAGGACACACGCATTTGCCTTGCATGTGGCCCAGCACATAGTATGTATTTACTACATTCCTGTCGACTGCCCGAAAGCTAACTATGCTGGTTTGGTAAGGCCGTGAGAAAAAATTGCAGAGAAGCACGCCCCACGAGTCTGCATTCAAGGAATAAGCTAAAGAATCTGCTGGGCTGTGTAGACAGCTCATCTGAACTGAGCACTTACCTCAAACAACAGTCCAGTTCAGACAGGGCAGGATATTCAGCAAAGGAAGCTTCTAGAAGGTGCTCCTAAAATAACATCAGAGAGCCTGAGCTCAAATGTGGATTTGGGAGGGGGAAAAGCAGGGGGGGTTATTTAGTACCAGGGATTGAACTCAAGGGGGCTTAACCACTGAGCCACATCTCCAGCACTTTTTATATTTTATTTAGGGCCTCACTAATTTCCTGAGGCTGGCTTTGAACTCGAGATGCTCCTGCCTCAGCCTCCAGAGCTGTTGAGATTACAGGGGTACACAACCATGCCCAGCAGGAAAGACTCTTCAAGGAAAATAGGCCATGGCACATGCTGATCATCCATCCCTCCCCCTGGCACATCCCTTCTGTCCCCAGAGGAGGCATTTTCCCCCAGTAGGACTGCTGGCTATTACTGGAGTTTTGCAGTGTTTCTTTGGCTGGCTTTTACTCTGATTTGGATGCTCAATCTGCAGGAATGACTAGATCCCAGCTCCTGAATCCTCTGTGGGCTCTTGAAATTGATGTGCTTCCAAATGAGCTCACCTATGGTCCACTCACCCTTAATGGTGTCTGTCCTGCACTGATTCAGAGTCCTCCTCCTGTATGTCTTGTTAGCTTATGGCTTATTCCTCAGCAATAGTCCCCAGAGTGCCATCCACTCCCCTCTGAATTCTTGCAACTGGCTCCTTTGGGGCTCCTTGTTTCAAACCCTTCCTGACTAGGTGCGACCTCTTTTCCTTGACACTGAGCCTAAACTGGGTTCTGCCACTCCCTGAGAGGTCTTCTTTGGAGTCCTGAGCTTCTCCCTTAATAAGTGACATCCTGTCCTTAAACATTCCATTTGCATTCATGACTCTGCACACTCTGTTCCCTTTTCTTTGATGCTTTTCCTACTTTCACAGAAAACTTGCAAATCTCAACTCAAATGCCAAGACGCTCCATAATATCCTACATGAGGAATTACTTTTGGAATTGCAATTAAGGAAAAAAGTTCAATTATTTCCTCCCAAAGCCCCTCTGTGTCCCTGCTCCTTTTTTTCCTTTTCTTTTTTTTTTGAGCCTTCATTAACGTGCAGTGACAGACTTACTGTTCATTCACAACCATCACAATAGACTTCCTGAACAAAATCAGGCTCTTCCTTCTCTCTGAAGTTTCTATTTTCTATCTTTTCTCTAACGACTGTTTTGAAATCAGGCAGTAGAATATGGAGAAAAAGGCCTGGGCTCCAGAATAAAGAAGCACAACTTCAAATGGCCCTGGACATCGTGGCTGTATAACTTAACCCCTGTGAATCTCCAATTTCCCTTTTTTTTTTAGTGTCAAAAGACAAAATTACAACAAATCTAGTTCAAAGATCTTAATTGGCTCTTATTTGTAATTCCAGAATGAGGGCAACATCTCAGTCCATAAAAAGAATGAGTGTTCCAATAAGCTGAGCAGAGAAGTTTGGTTTTATAGACAGAAAAGAGCTGAGGAAAGCAGAAACAAAAAAAGTGGATTGGTTGTTTCAATTACTTTCCTTATAGGGTTAAAACCAAGGGGACTTCCTTAGCATGCCAGCTCAGGTAAACTGGCTCCTTTTAATTTGTCACTGTGAAACTCCTATTGTTGATGTCTTAATGACTGGTTTCAGAGTTCAGAGTTCAGTTTGATTACTGGCACCTAACACAAGGGACTTCATTCCGGTTTGGTATGGTCTGCTGGGGCTTAGCCCAGGAAGCTGTTCCAAAACAACAGCCTCTTATGAATTGTATTTAACAGCAGAAGTGTCATAAAGGTTAAATCTCAATGTATATAGTACATGTAGCACATACCAGATGACCAATAAATGGTACTCACATGAAGAGGAGACTATAAATGAATATAATAATTGAAAGTGTCATTCCACCAGGCTGATTTTTGGAAGAATAAGCAGTCATTCACATAGGATGATTTGGAAGGAGCAAGGCTACCTTGCCTGCAGTCTTTCTCTAGGAAAGATAATTTTTTTCCTTTGAGATGGGATCTCAAAGTGAGGACACGGCAGGCATGTTGGTGCACACAGGTAATTCCAGTGGCTTGAGGATCTCAAGTTCACAGCCAGCCTCAGCAACTTAGTGAGGCCTGCAGTAACTTGGTGAAACTATCTCTAAATAAAAAACGAAAAGGTCTGGGAATGTGGCTCAGTGGTTAAGCATCCCTGGGTTCAATCTTCACTACCAAAAAAAAAAGTAAGGACAAAACCCTGAGAGACACAGGGAAACACAGGCCAACATCAACAAGACCCCTGGGCTTGAGTCCTGGCTCTCATAACCCAGTGTATGACTCCAGGCAGAGCAGGTGGTCTCAAGCCTTAGTTTCTTCATCTGAAAACTATTTCTAGTCATAGCGCCCTCCAGCCTGCTGTGAGGATCAAATGAGGTGATGTTTCTGGAAGCAATTTGTACAATGAAAAAGGATTATTCTTGTATAGGTTATTATTCTCCATTTTGCCTGGGGTTTGCTGTCTCTTTATATTAAACTTTCAGATGGTGCTCATTAAATAGATCCACCTAAACATTTAAAATTGCAGGAGTTCTCCAAAGAGCAGGAAGGACTTCAGAGGAGATGCTGTCAACCTCTTCAAGATTTCTTGTGACAACTGGAAGTCAGATGAATTAATGGGCCCAAACTCCTGAAGGAATCCATCAAAAGAAGTAAAGGTCAGCCGGGCGCGGTGGCTCACGCTTGTAATCCCAGCACTTTGGGAGGCTGAGACAGGAGAATCGCAGGTTCAAAGCCAACCTCAGCAAGGGCAAGGTGCTCAGCAACTCAGTGAGACCCTGTCTCTACATAAAACACAAAATAGGGCTGGGGATGTGGCTCAGTGGTTGAGTGCCCCTGAGTTCAATCCCCAGTACCAAAAAAAAAAAAAAAAGAAGTAAAGGTCAAGTAGTAATTAGGAAGACACGCAAACACACCAAGGCAGCTACCTTCTGGCGCATCCTATCCTGGCCTCAGAAGTGGGGCTCCCTCAGGAACAAACTTTGCCTGATTCCCAGCCACACTGTGGCAAAGCTCTGCTCAACTCAGCCCTAAGGTCCTGGAGGATCAGTCATTAGTTATCCATTATGCTTAGTTAAAAATCAGTCCTCCCACCCTCGCAAAAAAAAAAAAAAAAAAAAAATCAGTTCCCCAGGAAGTGTAGAGTGGGAATTTTCACTGATGACAGAGTTGGTTGAGTTTAAGGGGCGGGATAAAAGGTGCAGCTGGCCTAGCTCAGTGCCAGGTGCAGTTGTGTATGTGCAGAGTGTGACTCTGAGGGCCAACATGCCCCGAAGCTCATGCACACACTCACATACACACAAATACACTCCCAGGAGAGCAAATGTGACCCGTGTGAGCCCTGGATGGCGTTAGGAGCACTACACAGTATGGCGTCTCAACTTTGGAAAGCTCTGGACGGTCTAGTGGCCTATGGTCTGTTCTGAATTCGAGTGTTGATGCCACCTTTGGCAAGTGTACCTCAGGGTCCTCACCCGTAAGACACAAGTCGGGGTCTCCAGGCTGAGTGACTTAACAGGTCTAAGGGTGGCCCCGAGCACTGGCTGGGATGACGTCAGCGCGCGGGTGCGTGGCCTGCGGGGGCGTGACGCACGTCCTGCGGATGACCCACGTGTCTGCGCACGTGTCTGCGCACGTGTCTGCGTGCACGGCTGCGTGCGGGCTTCGCACCTGCGCATGCGGGAAAGCAGCGGTCCCTGTTGCCTGGCCAGGTGCGACGTTGCAGGCGCACAGGCCCAGCGGCCCGGGCCTCGGCAACCTGTCCCCACTTCCTGCCGGCGCTGGGAGGCGTCCTCCCTGGCTTCCCACCCTTCCTTGAAGGCTCGGCCTCCATAGCAGCTCAGGTGGAAGGATCGGCCGCTCACTTGACAGGTGAGGAAACCGAGGCCGAGGAACGGGGTAGGGGGGCAGGGGCCAGTGGCGGACACATGGCCAGTCCATGGCCCAGCTGGGGCTCGTGTGGGTCCCCGTTTAACACTTTCGTGTTTCGTGTTTCCTCTGAACCGGCCCCACGCTGGGCACAGGGGTGCCCCACACCAAGATGGCCAGGTTCCATTTCCTTTCTGTGCCCAAGATGGACAGGCCTCGTCCCCTGTGCTAAGGCCTGCCTTGTTGAGGTGGAACTGTTTCAAACTTGCTTGAAAAATGGCTTATGATTCGGTTGACTAGGCCTGTTATATTTTCTTTCTTTTACCATTTTAAACGTAAACTTAATTAATTTATTTTTTTGGTACTGGACCCAAGGGCACTGAGCTATATCCTCATCCCTTTTTATTTTTTATTTTGAGACAGGATCTCCTTAAGTTGCCCAGGCTGGTGGCTTCAAACTGTATCCTCCTGCCTCAGCCTCCCCACTTGCTGGAATTACAGGCATCTACCACTACCTCAGTGTGTTTTCTTAATAATTTCCAGGGCACAAAGGGGAGTTACTGTTGCTTTTTCCATAAAGATTTTTCCATTCCCAGTCCCTGCCCAGTTTGATGGATGTGGAGTTTATGGCACTGGAGACTGTTTTAGTTTTCTCTATGGATAAAACTCATCTTGTGTCATCTTTCAAATTATGAGCTGAGCACTTGCTGACCCAGAGCCTCTCCAC
Organism: Geosciurus inauris; assembly: GCA_004024805.1. NCBI lineage: Eukaryota > Metazoa > Chordata > Mammalia > Rodentia > Sciuridae > Geosciurus > Geosciurus inauris. Next base: position 40,215 of record PVHX01001917.1, read on the forward strand.
TTGCTAGCATCCCTAGGCTACGAAATATTTGTTTAAAAGGACAGATATAAAACATGGTGTTAGAAATAAGGCACCTTGAAAAAGCAATATCACAGAAATAGGGCAACTGTAATATTCTAAATTAATCTTGGCTCTTTTGACATCAAAGCTCACAGCATTTTGGATTTCATAATTGTTTGGCCTCATGGCTATTCTTTGAGATAGATTATTTCATTTTACTGATAGCGAGGAAAGTAAAAGAACAAAGAACTGAGGGGATATTTTGAAATCACACTGTGAGACCATGATGGAGAGTGGGGGAGGTTGAGAAGGGAGGTTGAACAGCAGAGGCGCTGGGTTTGAGTTTGCAGGATTTGGAGAGGGAGCCACAGTCCCTGGGCTGTATTGGAGAGGGACATACATGGCTCAGCCAGCTGGGGTACTGAGCTTTAAGAGAATTGCTAGGGGTGAAGCTCCATGGTAGAGCGTTAGCCTAGCACACATGAGGCTCTGGATTCCTTCCCAGCATGCATACACACACATGAATACTCACATCATACATGCACACATTTACACACATTCACACACATGCATAACACACATGTACACACATCACAGACACACATTTGCACATATACACATACCACACATACATACACACATTACACATACATATTTACATTTATACACATACAGATATGCACACATTTACATATATATGCCTATACACATTCATTTACATATATACAGAGATACATATACATATTCACACATGCATTTGCATATATACTTACATGTGTACACATATGTATACATATCACATGCACACATTTGCATATATACACATGTACACACCACACGCATTTGCGTACACATATACGTGTACACACACCATACATGTATACCTTTGCATATACACACTTATGTACTTATATGGATATATTTACATATATATGTAAATGTATGTATGGTGTGTGTATATGCAAATGTGTGTATGTGATACACACAAGCACAAATAATTGCAGTCCTTTGAAAAGAATACAAGTGAGATTGAGGAGGAACTGGTCTTGGGTGTCTGGTTTGGTATTAGGGGCTTGAGGGGAAGAAGTAAAGATAAATGTTAATTCTGTCTCCTCATTTGACTGTAGCAGCACCTCTGTCCCCTCCTGGGTTCCAGTCATGACACCTAGTGTACAGGCTTGAGCACGTGGGACTAGCCAGCCAGATGGATTGTTTTGCACTGATTCCCAGATGCATGGTGTTCACATAGTGGCAGCTCTGGAGCTGGGTTGGGTCCCATGATTGATAGTATCTTCCCTTGTGTCATCTTTCACTTGGCAACCTTTTGTCTGTCTCAGTGGCACAGAAAGTTATAGAGACCTTAAAATGACTAGCATTCACCTCTGATGAAGGAGGACGGACAGCTGTGATGGGGTGGTTGATTGCAGGTATCAGAATTGGAGACTCATGCCAAAAAGATGACCTGTTATCCAACTGTACTACTGTTTCTTCTTTGAAAATGTTTGTTTTCAAGGAAGATGAAGGAAGGGATTGGTAAAAGCCTAACAACAACAGGCACTTGTATAAAAAAATGTGCTACTTAGTAGGTTGAAGAGGAAAGAAAGAGCTGGTGTGTTTCCAGATGAAGTAGGAATGCCATATGACCACTGGCAGATCCAAACCTTTGAGTGACATGTGCTACAAGGCAGTCAGATCTAGCTGCCCACTGAGCAGGTAATCCTAGTCCACGAGCCTTAGGACCAGCCAGTCTGAACATACTGCTGAGCCTGTGAGCAGTGACTCTGGGTCTGTCTGTGGCAGAGACCTCCCTTTGCCGCTAGTTCCTCCAGAACAGAGACTTTGTCTTCCTCCTCTTTGGTTTCCCAGGGCCTGACAAATAACAGATGCTGACTTGGGGCTTGCAGAGTGGAACTGTGTTGAACAGGCTGGCATAAGCTGCCTTCCTGGTACCCAAGTTGAAGTCATTCATCTCAGAGGCCTCATGTTGTGAGCCAGGGCTGCACGCCACTGCTCTGGGGCTTACTGGCTTTGTGAGCCAATTGGGAGACCGCATTCCTCCCAGCCACACTCATTTCTAACACTTGGCTTGTCAAAAGAGATTTGGGATTTAGTCCACTCATAAATCAGAACCCTCCTGCATGTCACCTCACTTAGTGACTTTGCCCCCAGAGAGCTTCACTAATTAAGCTGCAGAGTATTCAAGTCCCAGGTTGCGCAGCAGGTTACCTGTGCCAGGTGTGGTGTTTATTGGGTGAGCAGTTCCCCAGCCTGGGGAAAGTTAGCTGAGTGAGAATCTCCTGGAAACACAAGGCCAGGGTTCACCCTCGGCCCTCTCTCCACAGACCTGGGCTGGACCCACAGGACACTAGAAGCAGCTGGACTTGACCCTCCACCCCCACCACCCCTCCCTGGCTGACTTGTGGTCCTTCTAGAAATAGATGCTTGGAGCATGCAAGGCATGTCTTGGCCTGCTGCTGAGATTGTGTGGGGATGTTTGTAGGGAAGGGGAGACTTTGAGGAATTATCACACTGTCCTTTTGGACGCAGGCCCCTAGGAGAAGGGCATGCTGTGCTTGAGGATACTGCCACAGCCACCTCCAGTCTGCTAGTTTTTTTTTTTTTTTAATCTTTGAGGATGACTTTGGGGATGTTTTTATAATAAATGTCCCACAGCCTTCCAGATTACAGTTGAATTTATTGGAAGTACTGATTTCCACCTTAGGAGTTTTTTTGGGGGGTGGGAATGGAAATTATGAAAAACAAACAAAAATCATCAGTGGGCAGGAAAATTAGGGACTGAAATGGTGGTGCCAAATAGGATGTTTAATCTGAGAGTACCGTATAAAATCCTCATTAATCACAAAGGAAAAGACAGTGATGTTACAGCAGAGAAACCTGGCAGATCCTGCCTCAGCCAAGGGACGGACGTTAGCAACACCAGTGAACAGATAGACACCGTGTGCTTTCTGATACGATGTATTGAGAAGGACATGGTGTCACATTCATGATTTCCTTCCCCAAACATGTGACCTTAATCTAATCACAAGGAAGCAACAGAAAAGCCCAAACTGACGGACTGCAGAATAACTGGCCATTACTCAATAGTGTCAGAACCATGTATTTACACCACAAAGGCACACACAGAGGAGAAAAATAATGATAAAACAGAGTCGTGCACAGTAGTGCACACCTGTAATCCCAGCAGCTTGGGAGGCTGAGGCAGGAGGATCGTGATTTCAAGGCCAGCCTCAGCAATAGTGAGGCACTAAGTAATTCAGTGAGACCCTGTCTCTAAATGCCAAATAGGGCTAGGGATGTGGCTCAGTGGTTGAGTACCCCTAAGTTCAGTCCCCAGTACCAAAATAAAATAAAATAAAATAATGATAAAACAACATACCTCACTTGTTGATTCTTACAAAGTAGCCTAATTCAGGTGTTTCACTGTAGTTACAAAAAACTGACTAATACAGAGAGTAAGTTCATTCTGTCACTTTGAAACTATCTGGCTTTATCTATATAAATGAAAATGTTCCCTGTGATTCATCAGTTTGACAGCTAGGTACATTCCCAAAAGAAATGGGTGGGAGGGGAGGTGTGTGTAATAGTGTTCATTATTCATAATAGTAAAAAATAAGAAACAACAACATCCATCATTAGCAGAACAACTAAATTGATATTTGTATGATGCAATACCATATAGCAGTGCAGGTGAGTGAAGACACACGTACCGTTGAACAAATACAAAGAATCCTTACTATCTGGTTCCACATTTTAAAACAGGCAAAATGAGCCTGTGGTATTATGGTCTCACCTTTGGGGCAGCAGGTGGAGTAAAAGCTGGGAGGGAGAGGAAGAGGACTCGATGCTGCTAATGTGCTATTGTTTTTCCTTGGGTAATGTCATCTAGGTGGGTTTACTTTGTCGAGGTCACTGAGCTGCATTCTTCATCTGGTAGGCTTTCCTGCATGTGTCTTACGCTGAAGTTCAAGTCAGCGTGATCTGGCCCAGCCTCAGTGTCTGGTATATTACATCTTAATGCACAGTGGCCCCAACTACCTTATTGTCTGAGAATCCATTCTGAACCAGGCCCCAGGCTGGACACTGGGTGCAGAGACAAGGCTTCATCTGTATACTGAAGGACCCAAGAAGAGACCCAGCTTATCAGTGTGGCAAAGACACACAAAACTTCCTCATAAGGATGAAGCAGGCCTGAAAAATTGTATCATTCTTGCAGTCAGAGGTGACACATTTGCTTCTCTGATCCACTTTAAAGAGCTTCCCCAGCAGGACTCCCCCACCCCGCATGAACTGCTGAACTTGCAAAAACAGAGCATGCCGGGCTCGGGGGGTCTTGAGGGGCAGCCAAAACGGGAATGGCAAAGCCGTCCACTCCACAGTGGAACAGAAGCTGGCATTATGTTGCTGGGACTTGCAGCTCTGCATTGTTGGGATGACAGAGAACACTTGTGCTCAGAAAAGAAGCTGCTCTCAAAAGGAGAAAGCAAGCCTCCTTCCCTCCCGTGCCCTCCTCCACCCATGCGGTTTTCGCTGCGGGAAACTGGTTTCATGGGCGCATCAGCAGTTTCTTTTTATATTTGGTGTTAGCATCTTTAGGGACTTCTGAACACTGAGGCATTTGCTTGGTTTGCTGGTAGAAGTTTTCTTGTCTTTGGCAGATGTTGCAGATTCGTTTGGTGCTTTTAAGATCCTCAGATGGAAGCGTTTTTGAAGAGCAGTTGTTAATTCTTTTCCTGCCTATAGATCCTCAGAAAACATTAGCACGCACATGGAATTTTTCTAGAAGGCTCGAGCATTACTTTTTGCTCTTTGCTTTGTTTTTCCTTCTTGCCTCTTGATCAGTAGGTACAGTGTGGGCTACCTTTTCCTAGTTTTGTGTAGTTGTTCTTTTGTCCTTTTAGAAGCTCCAGCTTCGTCAGCAGCAGTGATTTTTTTTTTAATATATTTTTTTTTAGTTGTAGGTGGACACAATATCTTTATTTTTATTTTTATGTGGTGCTGAGGATCGAACCCAGTGCCTCCTGCGTGCTAGGTGAGCACGCTACCACTGCGCCACAACCCCAGCCCCAGCAGTGATTTTTTAATTTTACTTTATATGTGGTTTACTTTTTTTTTTTTTTTTTGAAACGGGGTCTTGCTATATCACCCATGCTGGCCTCAAACTCTTGGGCTCAAGCCTTCTTCCTGCCTCAGCCTCCCAAGAAACTGGGACTACAGGTGCATGCCATTGCACCTGGCTATGTTGATACTTTTTAAAAGCAGTTTTATTGAGATATAATTCATATATCATACAATTCACTCGTTTAAAGTATGAAATCCATAGGATTGTGCCACCTTTATCACCATCTTAGGACATTTCCGTCACCTCCCTAAAGGGATACCCACATCCCTTACCTGTCACATCCAACTTCTCTCCTCTCTCCCAAACCTAGACAACGGCAGGTTTGCTTTCTGTCTCAATGGCGGTGTCTTCTCTGATGTCCCGTGGGTGGAAGCGCACAGTCCATAATCAGTAGAGGCTGGGCTCTTCCACAAGTCCATCAGAGTCGTAGCATGTATGGGTACTTCATTCCTTTCAATGGCTAACCAATATTTCATTCTGTGGATAATGCCATATTTAGTTTAGCCATTCAACAACTGATAGGCATTTGGGTTCTTACCACTTCAGGGCTATTGTGGATGATGCCTTGTAGATACTTGCATATGAGATTGTATGTGAACATTTTACATTTCTCAGATGTAAACCTAGGAGCTTCTACTGCAGTCAGAAGAAACTTTGTATGATTTCAGTCTTTTAAAACTTATTGAGACTCCTCTGACCTAACGTGATCTCTTCTGAAGACTATTCTGTGTGTTTTGGAGAAGAACGTGTATTCTGCTGTCATAGGGTGAAGCGTTCTGTATGTCTTTTAGGTCTAGTTGGTTTATATTGTTCAAGTCCTGTTTTTTTAAAATAACTTTATTTTATTTATTTATATTTTATGTGGTGCTGAGGATTGAATCCAGTGCCTCAGGGTGCTAGGCAAGCACTCCACCACTGAGCCACAACCCCAGCCTCTCTGTTTTCTTTTCATCTTCTATCTAATTTGTTTCTTTTAATTTTTTAATTTTTTTTGTTTGTTTTAGTTGTAGATGGACACAATGTCTTTATTTTACTGCTTTGTATGTGGTGCTGAGGATCGAACCCAGGGCCTCACGCAGGCTAGGCAAGCACTCTACCTCTGAGCTACAGCCCCAACCCTTCTAATTTGTTTCTTTTTAGTTGTTTTTTCCTTTCTTTGAGGTGCTGAGATTGAATGCATGCTAGGCAAGCACTCAACTAGTGAGGCACACCCCTAGCCCTTGTTGTTTCATTATTAAAGTGCGGATGGTAGCACAAACCTGTAATCCCAGTGGCTCAGGAGGCTAAGGCAGGAGGATTACAAGTTCAAGGCCAGTCTCAGCAATTTAGTGAGACCCTGTTTCAAAATAAAAACAACTGGGGATTTGGCTCTGTGGTTCAATCCCTAGTACCACCACCACCACCAACAACAACAAAAGTAGACTGTTAAAGTCTCCAGCAGTTATTTTTTAGCACCTTGTTTCTCCCTTCAGTTCTGTTAACTAGCTTCATATATTTGGGAACTGTTTTGAGGTGTGTCAATATTTACAATTATTATAGTTCCTTTAAATTAATGAATTAAATTTGAGCTAGAGATGTAGCTCATTGGTAGAGTGCTTGCCAAGCATGCCCAAGGTCTTGGGTCCAATCCCCAGTACTACAAAAATAATAACAACAATAGTAATTAATTAATTGATTTTAATTGACAAAAATTATATGTATCATACAAAATATTTTATTTAAAATATGTCTACATGTAGAATGGCTAAATCAAGCTAATTAACATAGACATTATTTCTTGTACTTTCAATTTGGTCCTGATGAGAATATTTAAAATCTACTCAGCAATTTTCAAGAATACTGTATATACATCACCATTAATTGTACTATGTTCTACAACAACATATCTCTTGAATTTATTCTTGCTTTCTAACTGAAATTTTGTAACCCCCACACCACATTGTTATTAGATATTGAACCAGGGCCTTGCCCGAGCTAGGAAAGCACACTTTACCACTGAGTTATATCCCTAACCACCTCCCCCCCACTTTTTTTTTTTTTAGTTTATTTTGAGACAATCTCACTAATTTGCTGATGCTAACCTTGAACCTGTGATCCTCCTGCCTCAGCCTCCCAAATTTCTGGGATTACTCAGGTGATACCTGGCTGCAGTTTTGTATCCTTTGACCAACATCTCTATTACGGCTTCTTTTCTTTGTACTGGGGATTGAGCCCAGGGATGCTTTTACACTTTACCACTGAGTTAAATTCCCAGTTTTTATTTTATTTTTAAATTTTGAAACAGGGTTTTGCTAAATTGTCATTCTTCTGCCTCAGCCTCCCAAGGCGCCTGCTACCAGCCTGTTCCACCTTCTTGATGATTGGCTCTTTCTTATGTTAGCATATAATGCCTTTCTTTGTCTATGGTAGTAATTTTTAACTTCAGGTCTCTTTAGTGTGATGTTAGAAGAACTGCTCCAGCTCTCTCCTGGTTACTATTACCTTCAGTATCTTCTTCCATCCTCACATTTTCAACCTTTTTTCTTTTGCATACAGAGTCATCATAGGGTTGGATCCTGTTTTTGAATCCATTCTGCCAATCTCTGCCTCTTTATTGAAAAATTTATTACTGTTAAGCTAATTACTGATAATGAAAAGCCTCTGCCATTGTGTTTATTGTTTTCCGTGTGTCTTGGGTCTTTCTGTTCTTCCATGCCTTCTGTGTGTGTGTGTGTGTGTGTGTGTGTGTGTGTGTGTGTTGGTTTGTTTTTTGGTACTGGGGTTGAACTCGGACACTCAAGAAAATTTTGTATTTTATTTAGAGACAGTGTCTCACTGAGTTGCTTTGTGCCTCACCGTTGCTGAGGCTGGCTTTGAACATGCTATCCTCCTCTCTCAGACTCCTGAGCCACCAGGATGACAGATGTGTGCCACTGTGCCTGGCTGTGTTTATTAATTTTTATAGTGTATTATTTTGATTGCCTCTTCATTTCCTTTGCTGTGAATTCTTAGGTTATTGTCATAGTTTATTCTTAGGTTATTGTCAGAGATTATAATTTAGATCTTAAATTTATAACAAATTAACTTGAATTAATACTAGTTTAACTTCAGTAATGTTCAGAATCTTGATTCCTTTACAACTAACTGTATGCCTCCGTATTTTTGTTGTCATAGATTATATCTTTATTTTGTTAACAGAGTTGCATAGATATTTATATGTTTGTCTTTTGTTTAATTAATTAATTTATTTGCATTACTGGGCCTTGAATCCAGTGTTGCTCTACTGCTGAGCTATATTCCCAGTCCTTTTTTTATTTTGAGACAGAGTCTCACTAACTAAATTGCCTGGGCTGGCCTCAAATTTGTGACCTTCCTAGCTCAGCTTCCTGAGTAACCGAGATTATGTACCCGGGTCTATACCACTGCACCTGGCATGTGTTGTCTTTTAAATCATGCAGGAAGGACAAAAAGAGGAATTAAAACCAAATGCAGCAGTATTTGTGCACTGGCTATGTGTAACTCTCATGTGGCTCTTATAGTCTTGTTGGATTAGTGCCAATTTAGGGACTTGAGCCCAATCTCCCTGCCCTTGCTGTGGTCGTTCCTATCATGTCCCCCCAACTGTTTTTTTGCTGTGCCGAGGATGGAACCCGGGGCCTCAACACAAGCTAGGCAAGTGCCCTGCCACTGAGCTGCATCCCCAGCCCCTGCCGCCCACTAAGTAAAGGCTGCCTTCTTATCTTCCAAAAAAATAACAAATTTCAATAGCAGAGAGAGCTTTGTTCCTTTTTTGTTGTTGTTCCCGTATAGCTCTGTTTGCTCTTCCCTTCTTGGTGCTGTTTTTCTCATCTGGGATTTTTTTGGGCAGAGGGGGTGGTGCTGCTGGAGTTGGACCCAGGGCTGTGCGCATACAAGTGGAGTGTGCTGCCACCCAGCTACACCCCAGTCCTGTTATTGAAATTATCACTTTATATGCTTTGTGTCCCTCAAAACAGATTTCTAAGTATTGCATTGTGTGATTGTCTTTTAAATCAGATAGGAGAGAAAGGAGTTACCTTTTAGGAGAAAAACGCATTTATTTGGTCTTAGATTCCTCCTATAGTTCTCTTTATTGGTACTCTGCATTTTTTCTTGTGGACTCAAGTTACTCTCTACTCTCACTTTCTGAAGGACTGACTTTATTATATCTGGCAAGACAGGTTTGCTAGCAACTCATTTTTGTTTGCATGAGAATGTCTTAATTTCCCCTCCTTTTTTGGAAGACACTTTCGTTGGGTCTAGTAGTCTTGGTTGGCAGATTTTTTTCTTTTAGCACTCTGAATATTTAGGGGGGCCTTCCACACTCCTGGGTTTCTGATGAGATTAACAGATTAGCAGGCAGTTAATCTTGTCACAGATCCCTTGTATGGGATGAATCACTTCTCTCTTTCTGCTCTTGAAATTCTTTGCCCATCTTTGGTGATTTGATGATGATGTATCTGGTTGTGGATCTCCTTGAGTTTGCCCTACTTAGAGTTCATTAAACTTCCTGGAAGTGTAAATTAATGTTTTCATCAAATTTGGGAACACCTCAGCTATTTTTTCTTTTTTCTTTTTTTACACAATACCTTTATTTAATTTATTTATTCATTCTTTTTTAAAAAATATTTTTAGTTATAGATGGACTCAATATCTTTGTTTTTTTATTTTATTTTTATATGGTGCTGAGGATCGAACCCAGTACCTCACATGTGCGAGGCAAGCGCTCTGCCACTGAGCCACAACCCCAGCCCTATTTATTCATTCTTTCTTTTTTTTTTTGGTGCTGGGGATTGAACTCAGGGGCACTCGACCACTGAGCCACATCCCCAGCCCTGTTTTGTGTTTTATGTAGAGACAGAGTCTCACTGAGTTGCCTAGCGCCTTGCCGTTGCTGAGGCTGGCTTTGAACTCATGGTTCTCCTGTCTCAGCCTCCCTAAGTGCTGGGATTACAGGCTTGAGCCACCGCGCCCAGCTTATTTATTCATTCTTATGTGGTGCTGAGGATCAAACCCAGAGCCTCACACTTGCTAGGCATGCGTTGTACCACTGAGCTACAAATCTAGCCCCAGTCTTTCTACGGCTTAACTCTCTCACCCCTGCCGGGACTCTCGTGCTTCGTGGTACACCACTGGCCGCTAAGCTCTGCTCGTTTTCTTCATTCCTTTTTCATTTTATTGCTCTGACTGGATAATATCAACTGACCATCTAAAAGTTCACAGATTCTGGACACAGTGCACATACCCATAGTCCTCGCTGCTTACAAAGCTGAAGCAGGAGGATCACAGGTTCAAGGGCAGCCTGGGCGACCTAGTGTGAGACCCAATCTCAAAATAAAATTTAAAAAGAAGACTAGGGGTGTGGCTCAGTAGTCAAGAGTCCAGGGGTTCAATCCCCAGTACCGCCAAAAAATTTTTAAAAAAAAAAAGAAGTTCACAGATTCTTTGCTCTGCCTGCTCAGATCTGGTTGCTACCTTCTACCAAGTTTTTGATTTCAGTTGTACTTTTCTACTCAGAATTCAGTTCTTTTTCACAATTTGATATTCTCTACTTGGTGAGACATCATTCTCCTGGTTTGTCATGGTTTCCATTAACTCTTTGAGTATATTTAAGACAATTTATTTAAAGTTTATATAATGGGTCCAAAGTCTGGGTTTTCTCAGAATAGTTTCTGGCAATCAACTTGTCCCCTTCTTTCTTTCTTTCCTTCTTTTTTCCCCTCCTGTGAATGAGTTACACCTCTTGTTTTTTTGAATGCTTTATTTTATCTTCAAAACCAGACATTTTGAATATTATTATGCAGTAACTGGAAATGAGATTCTTTCCCCACCCTAGACTTTGTTGCTACTTATTGCAGGTTGTAGTTTGTTTGTTCAATGACTTTTCTAAAGAATTTTTGCAAAGACTATATTATTATTATTATTTTATTTTGTTATTTGGTACTGGAGATTGAACCCAGGGGAGCTTAACCACTGAGCCATGTCCTCAGCCCTTTTTTATATTTTATTTTGAGACAGGGTCTTGCTAAGTTGCTGAGTTGCTGATGCTGGCCTTGAACTCATGATCCTCCTGCCTCAGCCTCCAGAGCCACTGGGATTACAGGCATGCACCGCTGCTTCCACCAAGACAATATTATTATTATTATTTTAATATTTATTTTTTTAGTTGTAGGTGGACAGAATATCTTTATTTTATTTTTATGTGGTGCTGAGGATCGAACCCAGTGCCTCACACATGCTAGGCGAGCACGCTACCACTGTGCCACAATCCCAGCCCAAGACAATATTATTTTATTGTGTCATTATCAGTTCTCTTTTCCTGATGATTTGATAGTGATTTCTTTTGGTACCTGAAGTCAAAAAGAAAAGCTGAGAGGAAACCTCCCCACCCAAGGCCTTGCAGACAGGCTATGCAGGGGTGCTCCTGCAATGCTCAGCCAGGCCTTTGCCCCAGCTTTTACCTGCTGATTATGGGGAGCCAAAAGATCAACCAGAGGTGAAAGCTTAGGGTTTCGCAGGTCTTCCCCAGCATGTGACTGGCCCCGGTGTACATGTGGCTTCTTGATTCTCTCGTGAGAGCTTTTCCTGGCCCTTATACCCCTGCAGGTCTCCTTCCTGGCCTCTTCCTTCTCAAGCTCTGCAGTATCTCTGCTGCTTGTTCATCTGTCATCCCTTACCCTAGGTGGCAGTGGCTAGCATATTTGCCTTTAAATGCTTTTGACAAAAACTGACCATGAGGTCACTCTAGCCCTGAGAAAGTTCTGAGGGGAGTGAAACAAAGTTGAGGACTGAGCAAATGTCTCTGGAAGCCACCAAACAGGTCAAATGCATGAGCAAGGGCTGGGACTCCCTCATTGGTAGATCACATGAGCACAAGGTCCTGGATTCTGTCCTCAGCACTGCAAAAACAAACAAGTGACCACAGTTCTTTGAGAACAAATTCTTATCTCTGCCTCTGAGCTGGGAGGGGCAGGGTGAGGAGCACCAAGTTAAAAAGCCAGAACAGGACCTTGCTGAAGCTCAGCAGAATTTTCTTCCTTAAGTCCTTACCTAGTTACTGGTAGTTTTGTTGCTGTTTTGTTTTGTTTAGTTTTGTTCATATTTGTGGCTTTTGTTTGTTTTTAAATTTTTTTGTTGTAGATGGATGTAATATCTTTATTTATTTATTTTTATGTGGTGCTGAGGATCGAACCCAGTGACTCACGTATGACTCTACCACTGAGCCCCAGCCCCAGCCCTTATTTCTGTTTTTGAATTGGGGTCTTGGTATACTGCCTCACCTCGCCCCAGACATCTGGGCTGAGCAGCCCTCCTGCCTCAGCTTCTCAAGTTGCTGAGACCACAAGAATGTACCACTGTCCTCAGCTGTTGTTAGCTTTTTTATTAGACTTCAGAGTTCTCAGAGTGTTGATGCTGATGTTTTTGTCAGCTGCATTCTTGCATTTTCAGAGGCATAGAGTTTTGAGGTTCCTGCTCCACCATTTTTGTTAATACCGCGAGTGGGTGTTGGCATTTTTGTAGTTGCTTTCACATGGATGCATTGTCCTCTAAGAGGAATACGTACCATGTGCATGCTTATGATCCCCGTGTCTCAGGAGGCTGAGACAGGAGGACTTTAAGTTCAAGGCAAGTCTGAGCCTGTCTCAAAATAAAAAATAAAAAGGATTGGGAACGCAGCTGAGTGGTAGAGCATTCCTGGGTTCAATCCCAGTACCGAAAATAAATAAAAGGAATGAACCAGTTTAAGTCCTGGCAGCAGCGACTTTTCTCATAACCATATCAACATTTGTTATAGTAAATTTTGAATTTGGGGATTATTTAGTTATTATTTAATAATGCGTTGTGGTCATGTTGATTTTAAATTCTTTCACTGTTGTTGCATTTGAACCCTAGTTGAGTTAGTGCTTATTTTTTTGTAAACTGTCACTTTCCCTGATCAGAAGACTAGGCTCTCATCTGTGCTGCCACTGAGCCTGGTGGAGATGTCTCGTATGTGGCTTGGTCCATCGTGGCTGGGCATGGCTAGCTCCTTACACTGGAAGAGACTTGCTGGACCAGTCCCAGAGTCCCTTTAAATCACCCATCCATTCAGCAGAAATGCACAGATGTGCCAGGTCTGTACAGATGCTTCGGAAACAGTGGAGACCAGCTAGCCATGCCCCTCACCTTGTCCACAGATATCCTTACAGGGAGATGACTCCAAGTCAGCAAGACGTGCAGGGTGCCATCTCAGAACAGGACTTTCCTGCTGCGTGGTTCTGGCTTGAGTTTTGTGCAGGTTTTTAAATAGGTTAACATTCTTACACTTGCCCATCACATTCTTGAAATGAGAAGTCAGGTCTCTCTCTCACAAACACACACACACACACACACACACACACACACACCCGCCACAGTCACCTGGCCTTGGTGGTGTCCCAGTGCTCTGTTGTGAGGGGGACCTGGAGGAGGAGTCCCTCCTGGACACCGTCAGCCAGGCCTCTTCTCTGGGTAATGCAGGGGTGCAGAGCCTTAGCTTTCTTCTGGGGGTTTTCCTCACCTGACAGGGTTCCTTCCAGGACAGAGCATATCACAGTTGGAAGATGTCCAGGCCTCAGAAGACCGGGCTAGTCCTTCCTTGTAGAGAAGGTAGGTGTCCCTCTCCTGCATGGTAGAGCCCTGCCCAGTGTGGCACTGCAGGGGTGGAAAGCCCTGGCTGGGGGATTTCCCTTGCATCCTACCTGTGGCAAATCCCAAGCTGCCCCTCTCCTCACCCAGTGTGGCTTGGTGTCTGGGACTATGGCAGGCAGACTGGACATTGCAGTCTTCTATTCCATCCACAGGGGTCCAGGCAGCCACCACCATGCCCGTCTTCCTGCCTACCCTGAAGTGCAGCTTCTTGGATCATCCCCTGCGCCAGGGGCTCCTCCGCCCCTCCCGACGACTCTGCAGCCCCACCTCGGCTCCCACTCCCAAGTCACCCAAGAAGCCCAAGATGCAGACCAGCGGGGACATGTTCCCCACTGACTGGAGCCCACCACCAGTAGAGTTCCTAAACCCAAGGCTACTGCAGACCCACCGAGACACCCGGGGCCAAAGGTGGGTGGCGGCGCTGGGCCCTCAGGGCCTGAGGAGACTGCCCAAGGAGCTGGCCCAGGACCCCCTAGGCCTCGACCCCAGGGAGGGCCTGGACAGACTGGAGGAGCTGTTCTGGAATATGGCAGGCCCGGGCCAGCAGGCTGCAGCTCCAGAGAAGGATGTCCATGCTTCGGTAAGCAGCGGCCCCACCTTGGCCGCCTCCTTGCTGTCCCTCTTCAGCCATCTGGTTTCAGCTCACTACTCCAGGCTCCTCCTCTTTGCCTCCTTTCCTCCACCATACCCATAGCCTTGACGTTAGTCACCTCCCCTTGACATCCCTGCTCTGCCACATACCCCACCCTGGGGCCCTTAGGCCAGGCTGCACCTCTTTCCTTTGTTCAGCTTCGAATTCCTCCTAACAAATGTTGGGAGTGGCACCAAATTCAGTGCCATTTCTGCATGAGGCCCCTCAAGACCTTTCATGGCTAAAGTTGGGGTTATGGCCCTGGAGTAAGCAGGGACCTCAGTGCTGGGGTCTAGGTTTGGTTGACCCTGGTCCAGTGAATGGAGTTTCTAATGAAAACCTCAGTGAGGAATTCCAGAAAGGGAATAAATAAGCTCCTGGTGTAAATAGCATGTAGGGACATTTAAGATCACATGGATCCGGAGACTATTTTCTAAGAATAGAGCACCACTTGTTTCCCATAGCCTAAGATTATTAGTAACCTGAGTGTCTACCTTTAGGGAACTAATAAAATACATCATAATACCCCAAAAGTGTTACACACGCACCCCAGATTTCTTTGATATTGATATGGATGACTCTCAAGATGTGTATTTTGGGGAGAGGGTACTGGGGATTGAACTCAGGGGTGCTTAACCATTGAGCCATATCCTCAGCCCTATTTTGTGTTTTTATTTAGAGACGGGATCTCACAGGGTTACTGAACACCTCACTTTTTCTGAGGCTGGCTTTGAACTCTTGATCCTCCTGCCTCAATCTCCTGAACAAGATGTATTTTTAAACTGGGCGCGGTGGCGCACGCCTGTAATCTGAGCACTTAGGGAGGCTGAGACAGGAGAATTGCGAGTTCAAAGCCAGCCTCAGCAACGGCGAGGTGCTAAGCAACTCAGTGGGACCCTGTCTCTACATAAAACACAAAATAGGGCTGGGGATGTGGCTCATTGGTTGAATACCCCTGAGTTCAATCCCTGGTACCAAAAAAAAAGATGATGTATTTTTAACTGAAAAGAACCAAGTGCAAGATAGGGTGTGTAGTATGTACCATTGTGTTAGAAGGGAATGTCTGTGATTATATATATGATTGCTGCTTTTCCTGTCCTTGTGTAAAATATCTCTAGAAGCATTCAAGAAATGCCCATTTGTGGGGAGGGGCCCGGAGGCTGTGGGTAGAGGTGACCAGGAAGCATTTTGTTGAATGCCATTATGCTGCTTGATTTTTTAACCAGGTGAGTGTATTATCTATTCAGAAAAGTAAGCAAAAGAGCTTGACTTTTCTCCTCTGTATCTTTGTTTCTTTTCTTCCCATCCCCATATCCTGTCTCTCCAGGTTGCCTCTGGGGGCTCAGAACACTATGTCAACAGCTTAGACTACTTACTACAGGAGAAGAGGTGAGTGGAGGGATCTGCTGAAGGGATCCATGTCTGTGGGATTAGCAGCACTAACTGAGCAAATTCTGTCTGAATAAAGCAGCCTTCCCTGAACAGATACAGTGTGCCCTGTGTGTGCACGTTAATTACCAGCACGTTGGGCTGGGGATTTAGCTCAGTTGGTGGAATGCTTGCCTCGCATGCACAAGGCCCTGGGTTCAATCCCCAGCACCACACACACACACAAATACACACACACACACACACACACACACAAATAACCAGCATGTGGGACGGAGCCCGAGCTGGATCCAAGGTTGGCATCTCTGAGGCGGAGCGCTTCACCTCCCACCATGGACAGTACTCTTGTTCCAGGTGCTGCTTGGCTTCCTTATGCCCAATTCATGCCAATCTGGAGGTGTTCTGTTAGCAGGGAGTGGAAAACGGACAGCTGTGACTGTGGCCTCAGGAGTCACACTGGGCAGCACTTCCCCTGCCCTGTCCCACCGCAGCATGGAAGCTTGCTTTCCCCTCGCAGGCTGGCTGTTCACACCTGCGCTCTCACAGTGGAGCCACACCTGGTCGCAGTTGGTTCTGAACTGACTTCTGAGTGACTTCCCCACCCTCTGTCTTCAGCAGCTTCTAGAGGTGGAAGCTCAGGCTGATGAGGATTGGAAATGTGACAGGAAGGTTCAGGTGGTGTTGGGACCAGCTGCTGTTGCTGTTGGCTGAATGCCTGCTGGGGAGGTCGGCTGGCCCTGGTGCGCCCTTCGGGTGGAAAGGCTGAACCCTGCTGGCTAGAGCAGACCCTCATGCTGGGAGCAGGCCACAGCAGCTGCTCCTGTGCTGGGATTGTCTTCGCTCTTTGATGGCATGTGAGCACATTGCTCCGATGACCTAGTTATTCTCTGTCCCTTCTCCTGCCTGTTGGGTCATGTTTCTTCAGTGTGAATGGGTTGCGTTTGCAGAAGCTCAGTGTAGGAGGGGCAGTTCACTGTGGACGTTTAGGGCGCCTGCCTCGTGCTCCAGCACACTCAAGCTGGAGGCTTGATTTTCCTGGTTTCTAGCTCCGCCTTCTTGCCCACAGGTGGGTGTTAAATGCATATGTGAGACTGATAACTGTTTTCTTTTTTTTTTTAATTTTTTTAGTTGTTGATGGATCTTTATTTTATTCATTTATTATTTATATGTGGTGCTGAGGATCGAACCCAGTGCCTCACGCATGCTAGGCAAGCGCTCTACCACTGAGCTACAGCCCCAGCCCCCTGATAACTTTTTCTCTGCTTTTGTCCTTTCCTGGCCCTCTGCCCCACCCACCCCCACCCCCAGAGTCAGCCTCCCTCCTTCCTCCACTTTTGTTTAACTTCCTGAACCTAAGTATTTTCTCCCATCTAGATGGCAGATCAGGGAAGGAGCCATGTCTATGTATTTCCTCTGTGCCGTGCACTGGGCCATGAATTCAGTTGATGCTTGAAAATATCAACAGGAAAGTGAATGCTCGTGGAGAACCCATACCAGGTTGTCAGTGTGCCTGGCAGTGGGAGATTCTTGCTCTTCCTTAGCCTTTCAGGCTGTAATGACCAAATAGCTCACGTTGGGGGGCTTTGAACAACAGGCACTTATTTCAAGCTGGAAGTTCAAGACCAAGAATCTGGCTGATTAGGTTACTGGTATGAGTTGTTCCTGTCTTACAGACAGCCACCTTCTTGCCATGTCCTCATGTTGCAGAGAAAGCAAACTGTCTGGTTTCTCTTGTTATAAGGATGCTGATTCTATTGGATCAGGGTCCCACCCAGGGACCTTGTTTAACTTTTTTAAAATAACTTATTTTAGTTGTTGAGGTACCTTTATTGTATTCATTTATTTATATGTGGTACTAAGAATCAAACCCAGTGCCTCACACATGAGGCAAGTACTCTACCACTGAGCCACGACTCCAGCCCCTCGTTTAACTTTAATCACTTCCTTACTCCAAATACAGCAACCCTAGGGCTCAGGTCTTCCTCATGGATGGGCGGCAAGGCGACGCAGACACTCAGTGCGTGGCACACCGCGCTGGACTGTGGAGCACTGTTCACCTGGAAACTGAAGAGTGGACGTGGCATTTTCTAGGCTGTGGAGGCGCCACAAGAGGGCCCCTCACTTAATCTGGAGGTCGGAAAAAGCTTCCTGGAGGTGTCCTTGTCCTTGACCCTTGCAGGATAAGCTTTATTTGGAAGAAGGGTGAGCACTGTGTAAAGGCAGGTGGGACAGGCTGGGCTGTTCCTGGCCGGCTAGGATAGGAGTCCCCATGTTGAGGAGTAGGAGGAACACGGCAGGAGATGCAGCTGAGGAGAAAGGAGGCTGGATGGCCAGGGGCCTCATGAGCATAGGTTGAACTATGTGAGAATTTTAAGCAGGCACAGATGTGTTTAAGAAAGATCATGCTGGTGGCCTTTGGAGAATGGGTGGCACAGGTGAGAGAACAGAGCTGTGCAGGGCGGAGGAAGGGGCTCCCACCAGGAGACCTTGGGGGGAGGGGGAGGGACCTCTGATGGATCTGTGGCCTGAGTAGCCAGGATGTGGGGGCCTCTGTGGGGAAGAGGAATGCACACCTGGCTACGTGGCATCAGAAGGTCCATGTCACATTCACCTGGAAGGCATCTAGTTAGTGGCAATAGAAAGATCTGAGCACAAGAGAGAGGCCTGGGAGATAGAATATTTCACAATAGCCAGGGCATGCAGCGGTCAGGACCTGGAGGGGCTAGGCAGGAGCTGGGGGGCATGGACAGTGGAAGCTGCAGGACAGCTTGGTGTCCGCTCAGGGTTTGCAGGGTGGTTAGGGAATGTCCTGGGCCATTTTTTGTTGTAAGAGTAGAGTAGCCGAGCCTGGTGATGGTGAAAATCAAGCTGTTCTGGCTTACAGCACTGGAGGTCCACGAGCATGGTGCCAGCATCTGGTGAGAGCCTCGTGGCAGGAAGGCAGAGGGGCACTCGGAAGAGAAAAGGGCAGAGCTCCCATGGTAGCTTAGTCCATTCAGAGGCTCCACCCGCACAGCCACCTCTCACAAACCCCCCCCCCCACCTCTCAGTACCATTGCATTGACCATCAGATTTCAGCATGAGTTTTGGTGGAGACAAAGCATAATCAAACCCTAGCAGAGAGCAGAACCCCAGCAAAATAGTGGTGTGCAGGGGTTGGGGCTGTAGCTCAGCGGTAGAATGCTTGCCTCGCATGCGTGAGACACTGGGTTCGATCCTCAGCACCACATATAAATAATAAATGAATAAAATAAAGATCCATCAACAACTAAAAAAAATATTAAAAAAAAAAAAAAAGATAGTGGTGTGCACATGGGGCCTGTGGTCCGGGCCTGGTGAAAGTGAACAGAGGGCTCCAGGCTGCTGCAGGACAAGGGGCAAAGGGTAGGGAGAGACAGGGAATGAGCAAGGGCTGGAGGGCTCTTGCCATCTGTGGCTGGAGAGTCAGATAGTAAGTGAGGGACACCAAGAAGCCCAGGCCATGGGCCTGCCCAGCTGTGCAGCTGGACCTGTAGGAGCAGAAGGGCCAGGCTCAGGCCTAGTGTGTTAAAAAAATGATGAGTGAACTCCCAAAGTATGCGAAGCTACACGTGAGGTTGAGTGGTGGAGCCCATTTTCCTTCAGGCCTGTCGACCTCTGCTCGCTGGAGGCAGCACAGTCAGTGGATGCAGCGCGGCCCTCCCACTGCCCCCAGCCCAGACCTAGGAACCTTCCTGCAGGGAGACCAGGGCACCTGTGTCCTCTGCTTCTCAGGCCTGGCGGGTTTGTTTGGGTCCTTACAGCCTGGTGACGAGGCTCTGGCTTCTTCCCCACAGGGAACAGGCCCTGGAGCAGGAGCGGGAGAAGCTGCTGCTACTGCAGCACCATCCTAACTTCAACTCCTTGGATCTCCACGAAGATGAAGTTCCGCTCACGCCCGAACACAGGTGCGGGGCCGGGGCCTCTTGCAGATGTGGTCAGAATTTCAGCTAGCAATTTGTAGGCCACTCGTGGGCTCTAAAGCAGAGTCTTCCTCTTACAGCCACATTCATTCATTGATTCAAGAAATATCTGATCACCTGGTAGGCATCAGCGTCCAGTCTGGCCTTAGAGGACCCAGAGATCATAAAGCATAGCCCAATTATCTGCCCAAGTTCATGGGACCAAATCTCTTTAGAAAACAGCTACACAAAGCCACAATCTAACTGGAAACTGCCTTTCTAGGGGGATTATGGCCACATGACTTTTTTTTTAATCTTCCTGTCTTAGGGAGGATGGTGGCTTTGTCAGTGCTGTCATCTGGGTCAGGGCTGTGTTGGTCCTGATTTAACTGGGCCGTTGGCTGGAGGGGGATTCCGATTCATCTGTACAGCAGGGTCTTGGAGATGCCTGAGGACTACAGTTGAACTTTTTTTTTTGGTACTGGACATTGAACTCAGGGGCACTCGACCACTGAGCCACATCCCCAGCCCTATTTTGTGTTTTATGTAGGGACAGGGTCTCACTGAGTTGCTTAGTGCCTTGCCATTGCTGAGGCTGGCTTTGAACTCGTGATTCTCCTGTCTCATCCTCCCAAAGTGCCAGGATTACAGGCATGCACCACCGCGCCCAGCTCCTGGCACTTTTTATATTTTATTTAGAGACAGAGTCTCACTAAGTTGCTCAGGACCTCACTGAGTTGCTGAGGCTGGCTTTGAACTCATGATCTTCCTGCCTCAGCCTCCCGTGCTGCTGGGATTACAGGCGTGTGCCACTGTACCAGCTCAAATATATCTTTAGAGTCTACTGTTTTCCATCTGCCTTGTTCTTTGGGGCTGCTGCAGCAGAACACTGTGGACTAGGTGACTTGTGTACAACAGAAGTGTTTCTCAAGCTCTGGAGGCTGGGAGTTCAAGACCAGGGTGCCTGGATGCTCAGGCTCCACGAGGAGCCCTCTTCCAGGCTGCAGAGAGCGGAAAGAGGAGTAAGAGGGCTAGAGAGCTCTCTGGGGTCTCTTTTATAATGACATTGGTCCTGTGCACAGCGGCCCCAAACTCATGACCTGATCACCTCCCAAAGGCACCATCTCCCAACACCATTACCTTGGGGATTGGGATTCCAGCATCTGAATTTGGGGAGACACATTCAGTCTGTCACTCCATCCATCCATCCATTTGTCTGTCCATTCATACATTCATCCAACAGATGTTTATGGAGTTCCATCCTGTGCCAGGCTGTTAGATCTGGAGGATGTAGCAGGAGTGAAATGGCCTGTTCTCCGCCCTTGCGATGCTTGAGTCAGGTTAGGGAGAAGAGCAGTGAAGCCACCACGGGTGCTCAAGAGGGAGGGGCACAAGGAGGCTGGGCGGGTGTTAGGAGGAGGCGGGTGCAGAAGTCCTCCATGAGAAGGTGGCTTTAGGCAGATCCCTGAGAGGCAAAAGCAGCGAGGGGCCTGTGGTGGGCATGCCCCTGGCGTCCTGGGAGCAGTGAGAGGGGCCCAGTGGGGGCCAGGAGGTCGGGGAGGCCGACAGTGGGCACCAGTTGTACGGTGCTTCTCCTGAGTGAGCTGCCACAGCTGATCTGACGCGCATCCGAATGGCATCTTCGGGCTACTCTGTTGGGGTGGGCTGTGAGGATGGGCAAGGGCTACAGGGAGACGGCAGAGAGGGTGTGCTGAGAAAAATGATAGATCCTTTCCCCCTCTGTTGCCACCACAACCAACACAGGAGACTTCTGTGACCCCCTGCCAAAGGCAAGGGTAGTCGGGTTTCCCCAAAGTAAGCATTTTGGCAGCAGACCCTGCAGGGTGCCCTCGAGATCAACTCAGCTCTGACCTCACCTGCCTGGAGACAGTGGCAGATCCCACAGGTGGAGGGCTCAGCCCCAGGACTGCCCCCACCTCCATGCCAGTCATGACCCTGGCTGCTGTACTGTCCTCCCGACTAACCAGGTGGACATCAGGGTTCCTGCAAGCTCTCCTGGGGTTTGATGACTCACAGAACTCGGGGAAATGTGTGCGTTGACCAGTTTACTGTGAAGGGTGTTACAAAGGAAGCAGGTGGGAGGTGCAGAGTGAGGTCTGGGGGGCTCAGTGTCTAGTGCTCTCTGGGCAGCCGTCCTCTAGGGACCTCCACACATTCAGCTCTCCAGAAGCTCTGGACCCTGTCCTTCTGGGTTTTCTGGAAGCTTCATGGCATAGACAGGATTGCTGATAACCTAGCGAGGTCTGTCTGGTCAGCTTCTGCCTGGCCCCTGGGCAGACTGCCTTCCTCTAGGGTGTGGCCAGGACCCTCAGGAACCAGGAGGGTCTTACGGCCTCCAATCAGACAAGAGAGGTTACAGAATATTTCTGTGGCCAATTGGAGGCAGGGGAAGATCAGAGTTTCTTTGACCCTTGAGGGATACCTTAGGGAAGAGAGATTTTAGTTTCCACGCCCTGCCTTGGGGAGGGAGTTATGAGCTAGGAAACATGCACAAAAACCATGGGTGGGTGGAGAGGAGCAGGATAGTTCTGGATATATTTCCAAGATAGAACTCAGAGAATTTGTTGACAAGCTGGTTGGATGATATGGAAAAAAGAGGGAATCAAAGAAGGGAACCCCAAGTGCTTAGCCCCAACACCTAAGAAGGTTAGGAGTATCTGTAAATGGAGGAAGACTTAAGTGACCACAGGATAGGTTGGGGGTGGGCATGAGGTCAGGAATTCACTGGGGGAATTCCAAGGACAAGATGGGGCAGGTGGCTTGGAGTGTGAGCCTGGGAGTACTGTGTGGAGGTGGCATTTGCCACCTTGAAGCT
This sequence comes from Geosciurus inauris, assembly GCA_004024805.1. Lineage (NCBI taxonomy): Eukaryota > Metazoa > Chordata > Mammalia > Rodentia > Sciuridae > Geosciurus > Geosciurus inauris. Next base: position 62,798 of record PVHX01001917.1, read on the forward strand.
GGATGAGATTGCTTAGGGAGCAGGTACCGTGAGAAGAGCATGGCCTTCACCCCTGGAGGCCATGAGCAAGAGCAGAGAGGATGCTGAGCATCTGGAGGAAAACCAGAGGCTGAGCACTGGCATGCAGTGGTCAGATCAGGGTAATTGAAAAATGACCATTGCATTTAGCAATATAGTGGTCACGGTGACCTTGACAAGAGCAGCTCTGGTGGGCTCCTGGGCACTGGCCTGACTGGAATAGATTCATGGAGAACAGACAGAGAGGACAGGAGAAAAAGATGGGAAGTGGCTGGAGGAAGTGGGGTCAGGATATGGTGGTGGGTTGTTTGGTTAGTTGGTTGGCTTCTTTCTTTCATGGGGAAAATAATAGCATGTTTCTGTGCTAATGGGAATGCTGTGAGAGGGGGGAATTGATGTTGGGATGGAGGGGGTCTTCAGGATCCCTGTGCCCTAGCGTAACCCCCTCCACTGGCCTTGACACCTGAGTGTGATTTAGCACTGGTTCAGGCCGTGATGGGTGAAGCTTTGATAAATGCTCAAAGTCAACTGTTTTCTGTGTCTATTTCCAAAAGGGTTGTTGAGTAATAATATGTACACATGTCCTCCGGGCCCTGCTTTTAGGATCCCCAAAGAATTCCTACAATTCTGGTTGCTCAAAGGTGATTGTGAGGCTATAATCTCACCTATAATCTCAGCAGCTTGGGAGGCTGAGGCAGGCAGATCACAAGTTCAAAGCCAGCCTGAGCAATTTAGTGAGGCCTGAAGCAGCTTAGTGAGACCCTGTCTCAAAATAAAAAATAAAAAGGACAGGGGATGTGTCTCAGTGGTTAAGCACCCGAGTTCAGTCCCTGGTACCAAAAAGAAAAGGTGATCGTGAGCAACACCATGGCTGGCCATTTGTCTTTTTTTTTTTTTTTGACATTTTCTGATAATGACCTCTGCACTAGATCAAGGATCAGTAAGCTTCTACTGTGAAGTTTCTAGAGTCAACGTAGCTTTAAGCCTGTCATTCGCCGTAGCAGCAGCTGGACTCTCCTGTTGTCGGGTGAAAGCTGCCACAAGCGAGAGTCGGCGTGTGGGCCTGGCCACATGCAGTAAGAGCGTGTGCCTGCAGACATGGTGATGGCCTGGCTGGCCTGGTCCAGCTCAGGAGAACCCGCTGTACCCAGGAAGGCCCATTCTGCCTGCCGCCCAGTATGCCAACCACCAAAGCAAGGGTTTTGCAAAAGAGAAGGAGTTTATTCACAAGGCAGTCCCAAGTTTACACATGAGGAGCCCCACTGAAGTCCACCTCCCCAGGGATAGGGGCTAGGGGTACTTATGGGATAGAAAAACAGTGATCTGGAACGCCGATTGGAGGCAGGGAAAAGTGAATCATCCACCATCCACTCAGGTATCATCAGCTATACGGTCCTTCATGGGACCCACGTTCAGAAATTGGCTGTGGTAGCTGCTCTGAGCGTGAAGTTTGGGGCCCTCTGATGTCAAAAGTCACCCATTAGACACCTGTGCAGGCCCACGTGCAGATCTGTGATTTCTGCTGAGTTGAGGGAGGGAGACAAAAACTGTCTCCAGATTTCTGAACAACTTGGGCAGCCGTTACCATTGTGACCCTGTCAGATCTCATCTGTCTCAAGGTCAGTGGGGGCACACCACTTAGCTACTGACCTCTTAATGACAATAGAAGGGAGTGGCTAAAAGCAAGCACAATGAGAGCGCGTGTCCAGGCTCCCCTGGCTTTGGATGGTGGAGAGTCTGGGAACTCGTTGGGACTGGAATCGTTGTCCCAGACACGCAGGCAGAGCTCCTTGCACAGTGCGGCAGACCCCCTAGAATGGTGCTGTCTGGTGTCTCAGCACATACAGGGCCTCCCTCTCAAGAAGGCCTTGGTGGCATTCCATGTGACAGAAGCCGTCTTTCGTCTGAGCCTAGGCATGGATTGGGCTTCTGGTTCTCCACTTGCTGGATAGATAGCCTGGGAATGAAACCTTTCAAAACCTTGGTAAAATCTCTGTAGCAAGAATGATTTGCCATTGTTTCTTTCTACTGACCATGTCCAGGATGCTGTAGGTCAGGGCTTGGAGGTTTTATGGTTCCTCACTTTAGAAAGGAAGTTACCTGCCCCTCCATCTTAAAGCAGAAGATATTCCTGGCTTTGAGTCACTGCTGATTTTCTGGCCTCATGGTGTTTTCTAGTGGTGCTTAACACTAGTTAAGTGACTAGTTTCTAGTGACTGACAACAGTCAGTCACTCCAAAGTGGTTGTTTTGATGTGGGATCATTCTGATGGGACTGTTCAACCTTATGCCTAAAAAAGAAGGCGACTCAATACAAAGCCAATGGCCTGTTCTGTCTCTGAACAAGGCCGGGGAAGTGGCGAGGCCAGGGAACAGGCTGAGTCTGAAAGGGGTGCGGCCGAGGTGAGGCCAGGCCCCAGGCCAGGCAGGGCAATTAGTATTGCCACATCTGCCTGTCCTAGAAAGGACACCAAGATCCTGAGCATGTCTGCTGCGGCCTAGCAATGGCCTGTGTCTTGAAGGGATGACATCCTAAATTCTGTCTTCAAGTTAAAAGACCTTGTGTGTGTGCCGGGGTGGGGGTGGGGTGGATATTTAAAACACAACATCATCCTTTATTGCCAGCTCTAGGCTGCACAGGAAATCCTCAATTAGATGTGTAATTGTCGTCTCAGAATGGCTAATAATGTGCATACATTATCGTCAACATCACAAAAGTCCCTTTGGTTTGGGAACAGGGGTAGGCCCCCTTCACAGATGAGCCTAGATCTTATAGACTTCTAATAATTTGCCAATTTTTCCTAACTGTAAAAGCAATATAAGCTACAGTAGATACTCATAAAGCTCTAATGGCAAAGACATGAACAAGAAAGGATTTTACCACTTTCATGGCAGGTTTTTTTTTTTAATATATATGTATTTTTAGTTGTTGATGGACCCTTATTTTATTCATTTATTTATATGTGGTGCTGAGAATCGAACCCAGTGCCTGTTACTTGTGAGGCAAGCGCTCTACCCTGAGCCACACCCCAGCCCTGCATGGCAGTTTGCTGAGGCAGTTTCCAGAAGCCTGCAGATCAGATCTTCTGTCTCATCGTGGGTCCCATTTGTTTTGCCATTTCATCCTCAGCAGAGCCCTGGGGCCACTGGGGTTGAGAGGAAGATGGGTGCATGGCTGGCCAGCAGGCCGCAGGCTCCACCACTCACCTCTAGCGCCAGCTGTGGGTGTCCCAGATCCTGATGGGCCCCTGAGCTGTTCTTCCCCTGGGTTTGCTGCCCCAGACAGCTGGCCTGGCTGGGGACCTGGGCATGCGCTGTCTTCTGGTAAAGAGACGGGAAGCAGTGTCTGTACCTTATTTAGTTTTGTTGTTAAATGTATGTTATGTTGCTACATCATTAAGCAGAACCATTATATATGAAGTAAACAGAACATGTTTACTCTTCTCTCTCATCCCCCTAATTTTATCCCCTTAGAGTGACCCTAGATCACAGTGGGGGTTGTCCTGCAAGTAGATTTGTGTGCACGTCTGCAAATGTGTAGAATATTCCCCCTTGCCCCTGGTTTCTCTTTCCATAACGTTAGTAGTTGTCAACTGTTGTCTGAAAATATTAACTGGAAAATTCCAAAAATAACCAATTCGTAAGTTTTAAGTTGCATACCATTCTAATCAGGGTGATGAAATTTCATGGCGTCCTGCTCCATCTCGCCCAGGACATGAATCATCCCCTTGTCTAGTGTATCCACACCTTATACACTACCCACCAGTTAGTCAAGAAGAGGATCATCTGATCGACTGTCGTGGTATTGTAGTGCTTATGTTCATGTAATCCCAATTTTACTTAACAATAGCCCTAAACTTCAGAGTGGTGATGCCGGCTACTCAGATATGCCAAGGAGACACTGTAAAGTGATTCCTTTAAGTGAAAGGATGAACATTCCCTTATTGTGTGTTTGTGTGCCTGTGTGTGCCTGTGTGTGTGTGTGTGTGGTGCTGGGGATTGAACCCAGAGCCTTGTACATGCGAGGCAAACACTCTACCAACTGAGCTGGGAACTATATCCCTAGTCCCAAAAACCTTCTCAACTTAATAAGGAAAGAAAAAATTATTTCCTGTGTTTCCAAGATCTAAAATGGAAGAATGAATCTATCTGTGCAATTGCTAGTTTTGCTTTCACACCTCAAACCGCATAAGTTTCAGCAACAGTGTGATAAGTACTTATTTATGGAAAAAATGAGTTACAGGGTTTGATACTATCTGAGGTTCTAGGCATCTACTGAGGGTCTTGGTACATATCCCACAGGGGCACGCGCACACACACACACACACACACCCATCCTGTTCTGCAGCTTGCCGTTCTTACCAACCAAAGTACGGGAGTCAGGTGTCCATGCCAATCCATTGTGTAGAGATTTGGCTCACTCTTGGGAGTCATCCAAAAGCCTTCCCATCCCCATCCCCAATTCCCTTTTCCTTGCCTATTCATGGGCCCAGCTCAGATCTACTAAACCAGACATCTGACAGGGATAGGCAGGCCCTGCGTTTCAGCTGGCCCCAGGGGAGAGTCCAGCCCCGGCAGCTGGCCTTGAGGCCCTCCTGCTGCCCTGTGCTTCCATCCAGCCCCTGTGGCCCTTGAGTCAGTGCTTCCTTGGGCCTCCCAGGACACCCTCCCTGGCCCTGACTGCGCCAGCCCTTCTCCCTGCTCTCCCTCCTCACACTCTATGGACTGCTCTGTTGGTGGGTCACCCCGCTGGCCAAAGGATACTGCGGTGAATTTACACATTTCCTGGTTGGCCTGTGCTGACTCATCCTTCAACACCTAGCCTTGAAAACATACAGTGAAAGTTTGACCTGAGCAGAGCTCCTCGGTGGGACTGGTGCTGGGTCCCCGTCCCCTCGCCCTGAAGTAGTGTTCTGGTAGAGAGCAGGCAGGTGAGGGCTCCATATCTGCAGCTACTGGGCCCTTCATCCATCAGTAGGTGGCGCTGTCCTCCTGGTCTGCAGGGGGTACTGCAGGGCAGGGTACTCCTGGGCCATCCGGCCTTCCCTGGATGCTTTGGGCCCAGGTATGTCTCTGACCCCTGCTCCGCTGCCCCTTCCTTCCCAGGATGCTGGTGGAGAGGTTCTCTGTGTCCCTGCAAGTCATCCCACCTGTGCATCCAGGTGAGACTGTGTTTCTGCCCAGGCGTCACCCACTGCCCTGCATCTTGGACTCCTCACGTCTAAAGCCACACAACCACCTGGAAGAGTTGTTTCTCAGGTAAGTGTGTTGAGGGGTGGGGGAAAGCCTGGCCAAGCCCTGCTCCCTCTGGAGCTCAGGGATAAGGGCCTCCCCAAAAGAGGTCACCCAGAGCTGTGTTTTGACCAATGGCTGTATGCTCTTTTAGGGATACCGGTGACATAGTTATACATGTCTGCTTATAAAATTTACTAATTTAGCACAAACTGTAAGAATCCTATACCATGTCAAACATCAGGTGGTACGTTTATTTTATTTTTTTGGTACTGGGGATTAAACTCAGGGGTACTCACCATTGAGCCACATCCCCAGCCCTATTTTTTGTATTTTATGTAGAGACAGGGTCTCACTAAGTTGCTTAGCGCCTCGCCGTTGCTGAGGCTGGCTTTGAACTCACGATTCTCCTGTCTCAGCCTCCCAAAGTGCTGGGATTACAGGCGTGTACCACCGTGCCCGGCTAGGTGGTACATTTATTTGTTCGAATTGACTTCCCTCTCCCACATCTCAGTGTCGCAAACAGTCTGAGTGGGACGCATCACACAGGGCCTGGGGTCTGTGGTGCAGTCAGCCCGGAGACCAATTTCTGGGTCATCAGGGACCTGTGATGGTTGTTTCTATGCACAGCAGGGTCCCCTTATCCCTGGTTTCACTTTCTGTAGTTTCAGTTACTTGTGGTCACGTGTGGCCTGAAAATATTACATGGAAAATCCCAGAAATAAAAAAATTCACTCATTTTAAGTCGTGCCCTGTAGTGAGCAGCAGCACGGTGGAGCCTTAGGCTGTCCTGCTGCACCCCAGCTGCAGTGTGAATTCCCCCTTGTCCAGTGACTCCACACCACCTGCCAGTGAGTGTCCTCGTAAGTGTCCCTCCCATCAGAGTTGCTGTTTCAGGGTCCCAATGTGTTCAGGTGGCCTCTGCTTCACAAGAGCAGGGATGCTAGGAGTTCAGACATGCCCTGGAAACCATGAAGTGCCTCCTTTAAGTGAAAAGGTGGAAGTTCTTGACTTAATAAAAGAAGAAAAAAGTGATATGCTGCGGGTGCTGAGAGCAAAGGTGAAGTCAGACTTCCCACCCAGGAACTGAAGCAGAAATCTCTGCTGGTTCTGCCATCACGCCTCAACCTGCAAAAATTTGGGCCACAGTGTGTGCGAAGTGCTTAGTAAGGTTGGAAAAGGTACTAAATTGTAGGGTTCAGTGCTATCACCATTCCAGGCTTCCAGTGGGGGTCTTAGAACATGTCCCCCCACCCTAGATAATGAGGGACCACTGTATTTGTTGGAGACATGGCACCTCTTCAGTCTGCGTGGTGCCAACGCAGAAGCTTTTCCCTAGCCGCGGTAGGAAGTTGCCTCGTTTCTCCCCTTTTGGGGAGCACACGTATCACCATTACACATAGTCACCAACTGGACTGCTTTTTAAGAGGATTCCTAAATGATTTACCACAGTGATATCCAACACTTGGAGTTGTATGAAAGAAAAAGTCCACAGGATTCAGTGCAGTTGCTGTTTTCTGGGTACCCTGCTGGGTTGGAGGCCGAGGGAATGTAAAAAGGGCCACCACTGGCCACCCAAAAGGAGCACAGAAGTTGGACCACTTCTGTGGTCTCTTAGGGCATGTTAAGACTTAAACACAGGATTCTTACTCTCTTTTCCAGCTGTGCAGGGCTTTCTTATGAGTATTAGTCTATTTTTCATTACTGTAACTAAATACCTGAGGCTGGATACTTTTAAAGAAAAAAGCTCAAAGGAGGCTAAAAGTCCTGACAGCATAGCACTAGTTGTGGTGAGAGCCCATAGTTGCATCACCTCCGGGCAGATGGCACTGCATGGTGGGAGTATTTGAGAGGGAGGGATCTCAAGGTCAGACCCGAAGCCAAAGGGCAGTTCAGGAAAGGAGCCACTAATGACCTCCCTTGAGGCTCCACCTCTTAAAGGTTCCAACACCTCCCAACATCTTTATGCTAGGGACCAAGCTTCCAATACATGAGCCTCTAGGAAACACATTCAGTGTACCAATCACAGCATTAGGTTTATTTTATTAATTCCAAGTTCATCATATTTTGTAATACAAAGATTATTCTTAACCTTTTGATGTTTCATTTAAAAGTGTTTATCATGGAAAGTTGCAAACATATATAAAAGGAGAGTGAACAGTGGCACACACTGGTGAAATCCTAGCTACTTGCAAAGTTGAGGCAGGAGCATTCCAAGTTTGAGGCCAGCCTGGGCAACTTAGATCCTGTCTCAAAATAAAAAAAAAAAAAAAATTTGTAAAGGGCTAGGGATATAGCTCAGTGGTAGAGCCCTTGCCTAGTATGTGTGAGGCCCTGGGTTCCATTCCTAGGACTGGAAAATAAAAGAGCAGTGAAGAGCATAACCTATCTCCATGTATCCATCTCTCAGTTTAGCCAGGATCAGCTTGAAGCCAGTCTTTTTTCTTTCTGCCCCTACCCAGCAACACCATCCCCCCAGGATTACTTTCCAGGCAAATCTCAGACATACATAGTTTAATCTGTAAATATTTCAAGTTATGTCTCTAAAATATAGCACTCTATTTTTAGATATAATTTTAATGCTGCTGTTGCACTTAAAAATAGTAATTTCTTGTCATTCATTTCATTCAGTATTAAGATTTCGGTTGTCTTGCCAGGCAAAGTGGTGCAAGTCTGTAATCCCAGCCACTTGAGAGGTTGAGGCAGGTGGATCGCAAGTTCAAAGCCAGCCTCAGCAAATCCGTGAGGCCCTAAACAACTTAGTGAGACCCTGTCTCAAAGTAACAAAGGGCTGGGGATGTGGTTCAGTGGTTAAGTGCCCCAGGTTCAGTCCCTAGTACAAGAAAACAATTTTTTTAGTT
>PVHX01001917.1:71007-185981 GCA_004024805.1 Geosciurus inauris
GCACCAGGGACTGAACTCAGGGGCACTCGACCACTGAGCCACATCCCCAGCCCTATTTTGTGTTTTATGTAGAGACAGGGTCTCACTGAGTTGCTTAGTGCCTCGCCATTGCTGAGGCTGGCTTTGAACTCGCGATCCTCCTGTCTCAGCCTCCCTAAGTGCTGGGATTACAAGCGTGAGCCACCGCGCCCGGCTTTTTTTAGTTGTCTTATAAATGATTTTTGCAGGTGGTTTGCATCAGCATCTGAGCAGGCCCAGGCACTGCACCAGACAGCACAGTGCTGTTGGTAAAACACCACCACGTTGCCCTGGGCCCTGAAACCTGAACCGTTTTCCTGGCTTTTGGACACACACACATTATAAACAGCATGGTGGGCATATTCTTTCGCAGAAGCACTTGCCTAGAGGTCTAGAGTGTTCCTGGCAGCATTGTGAGGTTATTGGGTATACAAGCATTGCTCAAGGTTCACATTATCATATCGAAAAAGGGTCTAATACAGAGCTGATGAAGAAAAACTGAAGGAAAAACAAGAAGGGTAGTGAAGCTGGAGGGAGGCAGATGCTGGGGCAGTGGATGGAGGGAGGCTCCCCTGCCTGCCTCTGCCTCTGGGGTGTGCTCACAGCAGGTCTGTTCTGGACTGGCTGGTGGACGGGAAGTGTTGACAGATGAGATGCCTGTGGAGTGGTGACCCAGGATCAGCCAGCGCTGCCAAACAGGGCCAGGTGGCCGCCCAGCTTCCCTCCTCCCTCAGATACGCTAATGAGCACAGCAGAGCTGCTGTCGCCAACCCTCAGCCTCCAACCCTGTGGCTTTGGGAATCTGCACAGGGCTTTCTGGAGGAATGCCCACTGTGTAACACTGGGGTCTGACACTGTGGGGGTGGGGCTCCTGCTGGGCCATGGGCAAGGGCCACTTCCTGGAGGTCACCATTTAGCCTTGGGTCATCTTTCATTTCCTGTTTATGCCAAAGACTTCAGGTTCAGACAAAAGAATGGGAAAGGTCTTAGTGACCAACAGGACCCCTCGTGTTCAGCCAGAGGGTACCAGGTCTTGCCACACAGAGTTCACACTTTGTAAGCTGGCAGGAGATTTTATTTTCCTAGTTACACGCCTCTATTTTCTGGACTTTCTGCAGTGAACATATATAATTTTTGTTATTGGAGGGGGAGAAAAGAGTGCTTTTTAAAAAAATCACCTCTTAGAATAGAGTCACTTCTCCTTACCCTTTTTTAAAAATATTTTTTAGTTGTATATGGACACACATGACTTGACTTTTCTTATGTGGTGCTGAGGATCGAACCCAGGGCCTCACACATGCTAGGGCAAGCGCTCTGCCACTGAGCCGCAGCCCCAGCCCTTCCTTACCCTTCTGTGAAGGGGGAAATATCTTTGTTTCCTCTGAACAAAGTGGGCAATGCCAGCATAGATTAACCAAGCTGTTCATCTTGGGTTGCAGAGCAGGTGCAGGTGGGCTGGACGGCAGGGTGCAAGAGGTCTCCCCGACTGGACCTGCGCGGGTTTATGTGCAAGACAGTCTGTCCCTGGCCTGAATGTGTCACCTTGGATCAGTCCCTGGAACCAAAGTCACATGTCCTAATGACAGCAGTTGGTGCCAGCCAATTCCAAGAGCTAAAGATTTTCTTCCTTCTTTGATAGCAGTTCAGAAGGAAGTCAGATTCTCTGAGTGCAGAGCTTCAAAGGGGAAGCCCACCTATGCCTCAGGGCAGAAGCGAGCTCCACAGGAAGGGGTGAGGAGGCCTGCCTTGGAGTCCATACGTGTCCTCTGGGCACATCTGTCACTACTGGCGTGGGGGTGGGCGTGAGGCAGGGCGTTCCTCTGGGAAGGCTTCAGCGAGCAGGAAGAAGCGGGAGGAGGGTGCGTGCGTCTCCTCACCTCAGTGGCGCGTGTGCCTGCCTCTTCCCGGCCTTTGTTCTGATACAAGCACCTCTTCCTCCTGGAGGAAGATGCCAGGGTTGGAGCTGCGTGTGGTAATCCACCAGCCGTGGGCTGTGGACAGGACTCTGTCCCGCTGGCTGCAAGTGCCCTACAGAATAAAAAAGGAGCAGCAAGCTGGACTTGTTGCTGAGAGCCCTGGGCTTCTGACCGGGTGGCTCTCTTGCCTTTAAACAGAGGAAAGAAACAGAAGAGGGGTGCGGGCAAAGGCCTCCACTGTTCCTTGTATTCCGTTTAGGCATTCACTTCGACTTTCATTTGAGAACCTGGCCAGGGCCCCGACACCAGTACCGTATAAATAGCTGCCCTTGGTGTTCATCCTCCTGCCGTTGCCGGGGAGTCGTGAGGCATTTGGAGACTGCCCACTGGCACTGCTGCCCGCAAAATAGGCGAGGAGTCAGAAGCTGCAAGAATCTTCCCTTGGACATTATCAGGACCAGAAATTCCAAGGAGGTCCGAGCTTGGCCCCAGCAGCCTGGTGTGCGGAACCCCCACTTGGTCCCTGCTCATCCTTGAGGGCCTCCCCTTTTTGGCTAATTTCCTCCCCTTCCTTCCTTCTGCCCCAGCAGGCAGCAGGGGGTGGGGAGACATCTGCCCACCGTCATTGCCATCACGGCTAGGGATTAGCAGTGCTCTGAGCGTGGCTGGGCCCACAGCTGAGGCCCTCGTGGGAACCTGCCTTTACTGGGACCCTCTGGGGTAACAGCTTGGACTTTACACTCAGCTGGGCCTGCATGCCATCTGCTCTCCCTCCCCTTCTCTGCCAGGGTCCTCTGATACTGTCAGGATAACTTCTGACCTCAGTGTTGGCAGAGGCACCCACTGCGACCAGTGTTCTTGTTGTGGAGATATGACACTGGCTTTTATAAATCTGATAACTGCTGATTCTGTCACCCAAGGTTTTTGAGCCTCCACTGCAGACACCTCCCACCTCTTCCCTTTTCCTCGTCTCCTTGCCCAGGTGCTGACATGGGGCCACTCTTTCCTGCCCCAGAGGCAGGACACAGGGTCAAGGGTGTGCACAGGATCAAGGCCAAGGTTACCAGTGCTGTGGAGGACCGCCTGGCCGGGTACGGGGCCGTCTGGGTGGGCAGCACTCCCCTTGCGCTCGGTGGCCACACTCGACTCTGGGATCCAGCCGGTGTTTCACCTTGCTCCTTCCGAGCTCATTGAATTCCTTGAAAGCTGTTCCCTCCAAGGCAGAGCCAGACTGTGCCCTTCCTGGCTGTCTAGTTCCTCATGTCACAGATGAAACCTAACTCCACAGCAGTGAACTCCAAGATCTGTCATTTCTCTGGCAGAAACTGCTCTGCAAGGCCTGCGTAGCAGAAGGGAGGCTTTGCCACCTAAGAGATTGCTCCCTGGGTGCAACAGTTGGAGATGCGTTGCCCTGAGCCAGCAGGGGCTTGTACCGTTGGTTCCGTCTCTGAGAAACTGGTGGGGTACCCCCAGCCCGCAACAGAATGCCAGAGCCAGAGTCTCCTCAAAGTCTCCAGAGTGCCTCAAGGCATGGTCTCCGGCAGGGTCCTGCCAATGTGAAGGTCCCTACAGACACCCCTTAGTATCATCTGCACTCAGGCTAGAGGGCCTGTGCTTGTGCCGCACACCTTGGGGTCAGCTGACCAAAGCACCCCTGTGACTGGGCACGTGGGGTAGCACAGAGCATACCCCAGTGGCCCTGAGTGCACACGTGTTTGGGTGCACACAAGAAGGTCTGTTTCAGAGCCGTGAACTTCACGACCACAGGAACAAAGCCTCTTTCTCTTCTGAACTTAAGTGACTTAGGAAAAAAACATACAATTTATAAATTGCCTGGACATACTCAGGGAGACAGCATCTTGTCTCCGAGGGGAATCTTGGCTTTGGAGTGTCCTGTTCCTGGCAGATTAAAGCATGACGTCCTTTTCCAAAGAGGAGGAGGGTGGGCTGAGCAAGGGTGGTTCTATCTAGGGTCATGACATTAAACGCTATCTGAATGTGTTCTGCGTGGATCTGGCCACCGAAAAGAAGAACCAACATGAAATCACGTTCTTGTTTCCTGGAATCCACACAGTCGTTGGGGACGTTATGTAGAGAGACGAAGCAAATGTACAGAGACTGGGGGGCTGGGGTTATGGCACAGTGGTAGCGTGCTCGCCTGGCATGTGTGAGGCACTGGGTTCGATCCTCAGCACCACATAAAAATAAAATAATGATATTCTGTCCGCCTACAACTAAAAAATAAATGTTTGAAAAAAAATGTACAGAGACTGGGAGATCCTGCCCCAACCTGGTCAGCCTAGGGGTGACCAGGAGTTTGGGGATGCGCTAGAGTGCAGCCAGCCCCTCTAAACTGACATCTAAAGCACCTGCCACCAGAGGACCTCCAGCCACACCAGGTACATCTGCCCGTTCTGTGGAGAGCAGATCATGTAGGTCGAGATGATCTCCCAGGGCTTCTGTCCATACCAGCAGTCTGGCTCTGAGGGCTCCAGTTAGAGGGAGGGGCCTAGCAGGAAGGCCCTGACTGCACTGGCAGGTCATGGTCACTGCTGCCCCGCCCCAACCCCAGGGACAGGGAGTTTCTGAAGAATCCTCTGGGGAACCCTCATTGGTATTTCCTTCCCAGAATTTCCCCATCCTGGGTCCCTCTCTGTTACTTTCCCATCCTCTCAGGTGTCCCTTTTGTGTCAGAAAAAAATGCAAGATGGGGAGGAAACGCTTTATGTAACCAGACCCTGAGGTGCTGGTGTGGCCTGTGGGTAATCCTGCCTGCCCCCTGCGGCCCTGAGCTGGAGAAGCCTGACTCCTCCATTCTTGCCTCACCTCACCAAGGTCCCTTCCCCACCGCTGGTAAATGCCTCAGTTTTCCCCACCATCAAATGGAAAGGGTGGGCGGTACTGCCCACTCTCGTGTTGAAAACAGTGAGGTGTGTCCTTGGAAAACACTGGAGAAAAGCAAACACTTCTGACGATGGCCTGGGTGGTTTGGCATCTTGCATCATGTGTGTCTAGTGTTCCAAAGTGCCTCCTGGCAAAGCTGAGACAAGAGCTTTGTCGCATGTCTCCAAGGCAGGTGCACCACAGGCCTCTGCTGCACAAGTCTGCTGGGCCGGCACGGAGCCTTCCCCAACCTCACCCCTCTGTCCCCACAGCTCCCCAGTGGCACAGCAGCTCTCTTTCCTGCACAATGGCCTCCTGAGCAACCTGTACCTGCACACCTCTGACTGCCCCGTGCCTCTGCTCCAGTGGCTGTTCCAGGTGAGGAACTCAGACGTGCCACCAGGTGGCAGGAGTGTGGCAGCCTTGTGGCCCACAGGCCTGCAAGCGGGAGGGACCAGCCACTTAACCTCTCCTTGCCTGGAGTGCTGTGAGGCTGGTCCTGTCCAAGAAGAGGGAGGAAGGTGATGGGCATGAATCCTCACCTGACGTGAGAATGCCAGGTTTGGGACATGCAGGGACCCGCCTGTCTCGCAGAGCTGGTGACCGCCAGGGCGCTGTGCTCCATACCCCCAGAGTGTGCCTCTTGAGGTGTTGCCTTTGCCCCCAACCCTGCAGCACCCTTGGGGGGAGGGTGACTCCTGAATCCAGAGGGGGAGGTTCTTGGGGAGGGGGTGTGGAGTGTCTGCAGTGTCCGCTGTGCAGTGGTAGGTGGGCTGGGAAAGCGGGAGCAGCTGCTGCCTTGCCCCAGTCCCCCTCCCCTTGGCTGCTGGAAGGAGTGGCCTTAGGAGAGCATGCAATCTGCCAGGGGCTTGAGACCTTCACACTGAGAGTCAGGGAGAAGCAACAGAGCACCCTGGAGCCAACCATGATCTGCATGCAGGGCATGAGGATGCGGCCTGGCCTTGGGCCCCACCCAGGGCTGTCCCTGTCTGGGGATGGGCAGTTCACAAGTTCCAGCTGGTCCCAGTGCTGCCAGTTGGAGCCTGGAGCCCAGCTGTAAATCAGAGCCACCATGAGGGTGGATTGTTCAAGGAACTCCTTAGCCTGCTCAGGCTGGCCGCCTTCCAGAAAGCACTCTCGCTACTTCTCTCTGGGATCCTGCATGGCGCTCCTCCCTGCCCCCAGGAGAAGGGCACCCAGCTCCTGTGGCCCTTATGTGTGGCTGTTGCCCTCACCCCCAACCCAGGCCTTGGGGGATGGCAGGCGAGGAGCAGGGAACAGTGTGGTCATTATTCTCTGCCCCCGTCTGTGCAGCGTCTCTCTGTTCCTTGCACAGTATGTGACAAAGTGCACAATTGGGCATTGGGAGACACAAAGAACCCCTCTAAGGCAGCACCCACAGAGGGTCCCTGTGTGACCCCGACACCCTGTGGAGCGCCCTCCCACAAGGCTCAGTCTCCACAAGGTTCTGAGCCTCGGGCCCTGGGGGCATGAGAGAGCCCTCCCCGTCTCTCCTCCCACCTCTGCCAGGTGGGGGTGGAGGGCACAGGGGTGGGTGAAGGGGTACTCAGCCCTGTGGCCCACAGCTGAGGTGCGGGCTCTGGCGCTGCCTTGCCATTTTGTCATCTTGGGTGAGTCACCTGGCGTCAGCTCTGTGGGTACACTGGGCCAGCAGCCCCATGTGGGGGTTAAATGAGTAAGTCCTGCAGACCACCCTGCCCTGTGCCCTCCCCGCCCATCTCTGCTCAGGGCCTGGGAATCATCCGCAAGGAGAAGCCAAAGTCCCCATGTCTGCCCTGGACTGAAGCCCATCAGTGAGGGGCACACAGGACCTGGGAGCATTCTGGGGGGCACTCAGTACCTCCAAACTCGTGCACTTAGCAAGGGCTTTGGCGGAGAGGGGCAGTGGGATCCCGGGGCAGGGATGCGGCTGGACCTCAGGAGGAGCTGGAGCCAGGGACAGGGAAGGACAAGATCCTAGGTCACTTCCCTCTTCTCCAGGCTCCACAGCCAAGTAAGGCTAGGCCCTATTCCCAAATCAGAATCTCCAGGAAGGAGAGAGTGCTTGGCCTAGGAGAAGCCACAGCCCCGTCCAGTCACAGGCCACTGGAGGAGAGGATGGCAGCAGGGCTGGACTGTGTGTCCTTGAGGTTCATTCTGAGAACTAGGGGCCAGGACGGGCAGACGCTTCCTCTATGCATTCAGCTGCTTCCTCAGAAAGGACATCCTGAGTTCTCACAAGGACTCAGTTCTCCTCTTCCCAGGGGCTTCAGTGGGTGTCCTACTTCAGTGGGCCCTGGTCACCAGGCTGTGGCCTCAGTGCTCTTGGCCTGCATGGGGCCCTCACATGCACCTGCCAGTGGGCCTTGCTGGGCCCACTGAAGTAGGTAGCATTTGCCCTCAGTAAGTTCGTATTCTTGTGGGGAGACATTAAAACATTCAGTTTTGAAAAGGTGATGAGAAGGGAGGAAAAGAGGACAGCCGCAGCCTAGGCCCCGCGGCCGTTCTGCACACTTCCTGGGCAGCTCTCTTGGGCCATACTCTGCGGGAGATGGTGGCAGGCTGGCAGATGCTGAGCAGCAGGTGATGGACTGCAGGAGAGATGCCTGGCAGTCACAGCCCAGGGCCGCCTGAGAACCAGGGACCCTTTAGAGTCATCCTAGTCAAAGCCAGGGGCCCAGCACTGACCAATTACCAGATGCAGGCTGCCTTTGGAGAGGGGCATGACCTTGGGCCAGGCACATCCTCCAGAGTCAATGCCGCTGACCTCAGCTGAGGGTCTCCTGGTCCCTGTGGGAACAAGAGTCTCAGTCCCAAGTGGGGAGCATCCACAGTGCTCGCCATCGCACTGAGCAGCCCCACGCAGGAGCCCCACTAGCCGAGGCCTGGCCTTGTCTGCATGTCCCCAGACTGGACGGCACTCGTGGCGGGTGGTGTCCGTTGCTCATCTCCGTGCCACACTCTCTCCATGGCCTAAATCCCTAGCACATGGCCCTTGGGCTCAAGGGGCATTCACATAAGGACCCCAATGAGTTTGAGTTAGGGGGGCAGTCACCCTCAGTTGTTTGAAGATCAGTGCCCAGTGCCCAGGACCAAGCCAGTGACAAGTCAGTGCAGGTAAGGTGCTGACCTGGGCATGATGGGAAAGTCACAGTAGGACCAACCCAGTCGTTAGCCAGCTGACGGGCCAGTGCTTGCAAGCCCTTTCTCTCCCCTCCACTGACTTCTGCCTTGGAGGGGACGTGGCTGTGACCACAGGGAATGAAGGGCAAAAAGATCAAGACTCCACACAGGTCATGTGGAAGGAGATTTCAAGTCACACACACCTGGACCTCAGTTCTGGCATTGCTGCTTACTAGCTGCGCAGCCCTAGAGGAGTTGTTGGACCTCTCTGAGCATGGTTTCCTCATTTGTAAAGTGGCAATAGTGACAATATCCTCCTACCACTTGAACTTGTGAGGATTGAATGGTATTTATCTAATATGAAGTAACAGAGTTTTGCTACAGTTACTCCGTAGGAATAACCTTTTGTCCTCCTCTAGCTGCTAACATGGCCTCCAGAAACATCTTCAAGAGCCTTCGCCCTCCTGTGGGACCTCAGTGTGGATGGGCTCTTCTGTCAGTCCGGTCAGTACTGGGGTGCAGGGCGGAGTAGCTGAGCTCTCAAGTTTGTGTAACACATGGCTCTGGGTGTCCCTCGAGCCTAGTGGTGGGGACATTGCATCACCCAAGGTGGAGACATCAGGCCATCTGTCTTTGGCTCTGGCTCCAGCACTAGTAAAAAGCTGAGCTGACCGGCTCCTTGGCACCTTGATCTGGTTTCAGATGCAGGTCACCATGGAAGTCCAGGGTGACCTCACAGACCCTGGGGGTCCTAGAGCAGTCCAGGAAGCTGGGCTCAGACCAGGCAGACCTCAGATCTAAGGAGACCCCTTGCCTCCAAGGTCTTGCAAAGGTCCAGGTTTTCTTGGGAGGGTTCCAGGAGCATTGCCTCAAATTAGAGTGGCCTCTGGGGTGGGGGTGACCAAGGGGAGGGCCCCAAAGTGCCCCCCCCCAGCCCTCTGCTGACAGTGCATTCCTGGAGCCCCGGGTTTCTCTAGGCAGCAGCGGGAGCCTCGAGTTTGTGCCTTGGGGATGGCATTTGGGGGGCGTGTTTCGTTCAGAGTCCCCAGAAGCAGTGACTTTTCTCCCTTCCCAGCTTGTCTGCAGCTGGTACCTGAACCTAGACACTTTGGCACCAAAAAAATATCATGTAACCAGTTGAAGTTGCTTACAGCAGGTGGCGAGAGGGATTCGCAAGTGCCCAGACCCCGCCTTTGCCCAGCCATGGTCGCCCACCCTCCTGCCAAAGCACGACCATGCACAGCGTCTCAGGCCAAGATCATAGCCTGGCACACCCTCAGCCCCCAGCCCTGTGAACGTCGTATTGTGCTTCTCTGCTTTAGGAGTTGGCTGAGCTGGGGGCCATCTGTCAGTTGGAGCATTTCAGACGCCTCCGCCCCCTCCCCCAGGGAACCTCTGACTGAGGTTCTCTGAATAGCAGCAGTCTCCATCCTTTCCCTTTTCATAACCTCTGCCCCTGCTGCCTGGGCTGCCCTTCGGAACCCCTGGGGCCGGCTCTGCGGCATGCCTGCCCTTTCAGGAACAGAGGCCTCCCTGTCCTGCCCTTCTTCCTACACAGGCAAGTGTCTCTTCGACAGAGGCAGGGGACAACCCACTCTCCATTGCCTCTTGCCCCATTGCCCCTGATTCGCCCTGCATCAGGAGGGGCCAGAAAGCAGCTCCTGAGCTCCTGGTCAGCTCACCTCTGCTCTCCCAACTCCAGAGCATTTTCTGTGGACATCACTTAAGAGCCTGGTCTGGATTCTCTTCCCTTGCCCAGTGGAATAGAGATTAGCCTAGAGAATTCCATGCCTGAGGTTGGGATCGCCAACAATTCAGGGCAAGTAGAGGCAGGATCCATAAAAGAACTGAAGTAGGGACCCAAGCAGAGATTTGCAGACTGATATTTGCTGCAACATTGTTCACAAGAGCAGAGAGGTGGAAGCAACCCACATGTTCATCAGTGGGGGATGGGTAAACTAAATATGGTATGTGTGTGATAGAATATCATTCAGCCTTTAAAAGGAAGAAAATTGTGTCACATGCTACGGTGTGGATGGGCCTTGAAAACCTTGTGCTAGCTGAAATCAGCCATTCACAAAAGGCCAGGTGCCTGTGATCCCACTCACATGAGGTCCCTGGAGCAGTCAAAGTCTAGAGACAGGATGTGAAACAGCGGCTGCCCAGGGCCAAAAGAGGGAGATGGGAATTGTTAAGTAGGTGCAGAGCTCTAGTCGGGAGGATGGTGGTGATGGCTGCCTGCCAGTGTCAGTGTCCCTCCCTGCCACACCACGTGCTTAGAAACAGTTCTAGAGCCTGAAGGTAAAGGCCAGTGGTAGGGCTCGAACCCAGGGTCTCGCCCATGCTAAGCACATGCCCCGCCACTGAGCTGCACTCCCAGCCCAGGAAGCATCTCTAAGGTGGAACTAGATCCAAGATGGGTACAGAGGGAAGTTGTGCTCCTCAGGACTTGCCTATAGCAGGGGTGTCTCTGGGACTGCAGAATCAGGACAGAATTGCAGGGCTGCTCTCCCTCTGCCTGCCCCCCATGCACATGTGTGTGTCTTCAGGTCGGCCTAACCTTTCTCCTATAAAACTGGGGATCTGGGAACTCCTCCCTGTGGTTTGTGACAACTGCTCTTCCCAGGCTGTCACGGGAGGCTCTGATGCAGTCGCGAATGTCTCAGCCCACTTCCTGAGTCAGGGAGAGCTGACAAGGATCCACCTTGAGAGAAGTGACTATTGGAGAGCTGCTCCAGTGCCAGGCTGAGGGCCGGCCCACTTCACCTACGCTAAGTTCTGGTGAACTCAGAGGAGGAGAGATTTCAGACGCTCCTCGTAGCGGGGAGTGTGCAGCCATTTATTCGGCACAGGTGCGCTGAGGGGCGCCTGTGTTTAGGCACCTCACTGGATGCAGAGGGAGATCCAGGAATGAAGGAGACACAGTCCCTGTCCTGGGACGGCATGGTCCATTGGGATGGCATGAAACAAGCCACTCAGGAGGCAGAGGAGAGGGGCGTGACTTGCAGCTGGTGGGGCAGGTGCACAGCGTGGCAGGTGTCAGGACATGCTTGTAGAAGAGAGGGATGCTTGAGCCATGGCTGGAGCGACACAGGAGGCAGGGAGGGCAAACCCCCTTGCCTACTGGAGCTCAGAGGCGAGAGCTCCTTCCCGGGCCAAAGGAGCTGTCTGCACCAGTTTTGGTACAGGCGAATGTAGATCTGGATCACCAGATCTTTCTATTTTCAAGAGAAGTCATGTTTTAGTTAGGATCTGTTCTGAGTCTGAGTAACAAACTCCCGATGAAGCAGCATGGCTTCTTAACCACATGTGGCAGGTAGTAGGCAGGTGGTTCCATGGTGTGTTCAGCAGATCCACACACAGCATCGGGCTCTGGCCTCTGTGTCTACCCTTTCCACCACTTCCCCGCAGGGCTGCAGAATAGCTGCCACGGCTCCAAGCATCATTTTGTTCTTGGCACAACAGTATTCAAGGTAGAAAGGAGGTTATCATTTTGCATACCTTTCTCTTTTTATCAGGACATTCTTTCCATTTTGTTTCATTAGCTTGTGACAGAATTGGGTTACAAGCTTTAAAAGGTACTTGCCATATTTTCCAACTGTTGGTGCCATTTGAACATCCTGGCTCTATCTGAAGAATTTCCATCCTCAGGAATTCTACCCCTCCAGGGCAGAACCCAAGGAACTCGCTTTTCCAGACTCCTTTCAGATAGCTAAAGCTTTAGTTTTTTAATTAATCCCTGAACTGTACAGTATAACAGTTATATACATAGCATTGATATTATGTTAGATATTGTAAGTAATTTAGAGATGATTTAAAGAATACTGAAGAATGTAGTTAGTTTATATGCAAATACTATGCCATTTTATATAAACACTTGAGCATCCTTAGACCTGCAGAAAGTCCTAGAATCAGTTCCCCTCTAGACAGCAAGGGATAGCTATATTTTCTTGACCATCTCAAACATAGTTATAATAGTCACTTTCACATCCTTTTCCACAATTCTAATGTCTGGTGGTGGTGGTGGGTTTTGGTACTGGGGATTGAACCCAGGGGCACTCTACCACTGACCTACATTCCCAGCTCCTTTTTATTTGTGAGGCAGGGTCTTGCTAAGTTGCTGAGGCTGGCTTTGAATTTGCAATCCTCCTGCCTCAGCCTGCCAAGTAGCTGAGATTACAGGTGTGCACCATCACACCTGGCAAAATCTGGATCATTAAAACTATTACATGAAAAACTCAGAACAAAAGTAAACCTTTCTTTAGAGTGATGAAAGAAGTCACCCTCGTCATCCCAGTTACTGGACTCTGAGAGGTTCCACTCCCTTGCTCTTAAATCTCTTCAGGTACTTTCCAGAAATGCTCATGTAGAAATGCTCCCTGATTGCAACTCAGCTTCCCTACCTACCCTAACACTCACTGGGGCCAGTGCAAGTGAGAGGCCTGAGCTTTGGCTTAATTAGCTTTATGGGAAGCTAGCCACTGGTATGTAATAAACCTGTTTTCTGCTGAAATGGCCAGAGCTGTTTCTGTTGCCTGCGGCTCAGAGCTCAGTCTGCTGCAGTACCCACTCTTATCCCAGTCTCTGCAGAAATAGGTGGAAGAACGTGACTCTTCAACTGGGGTGGACTGACTCTCCCTGAGCAGATGATGGCACAAAACTGGGGTTCCTTTGCACGGAAGAAGTGGAGGGCGACATGGCTTTTGGACTGGCAGCCCACAGAATATGCCACAGCTAAATACACATATTAATGTGAAATCTCCTCTTAGAACTAGTTGAGTTAAAAAAACAATACCAAAGAGGCAGGAAGAGTGGGCTTCCTCACGAGGGCGGAGTGGGACGGGGCGGGGCACTCCCAGTGAGCCTGT
Organism: Geosciurus inauris; assembly: GCA_004024805.1. NCBI lineage: Eukaryota > Metazoa > Chordata > Mammalia > Rodentia > Sciuridae > Geosciurus > Geosciurus inauris. The sequence continues at coordinate 83,816 of PVHX01001917.1, forward strand.
GCTTGGAGTGTGCAAGATCCTGTCAAACCCCAGTACCAAACACGCTAGCAGAAACAGGAGGAGCAAGGGATGGCTGGAGAACAGCAAGGACCACCAAGGCACCAGGAAGCTTTATTAATATTTGACAAGATCAGGGTGGAATTGTGGTTGTTCCCCCCACCCCCCACCCCACATACTACACAGTTGATCCTTTTATAGTGTATAATGCTGTGGTTCTTAGAACATTGATGGAATCATTCATCTGTCACTACTGTCTAATTCCAGAACATTCTCATGACCCCCCCAAAGTAACTCATACCCTTCGGCAGCTCCTGCCCATGATTCCCTTCTTCCCCAGCTCCTGGCAACCTTGGCCTGCCTTCTGTCTCTGTGGGTTTACCTCTTCTGGACACTTCCCATGGAGGGAGTCGTGGGGTGTGCGCCTTTCATATCTGGCCCCCTTTCCTAGCCAGGTGTGTTCAGGGTCCAGGCAGGTCCCAGCACTCCGTTGCTCTCAGGGCTGAATATGGTCCCGTTGCACGGGTGGGCACATTGTGCTGATCTGCTCATCAGGGGACAGGCACGTGGTTGTTTTCCCCTTCCGGTGACTGTGACTTACACTGTCGTGAGCACCTGCATACGAGTATTTGGATATACGGTTTCGATTTGGTCCAGTATATTCACAACAGAATTGCTGGATCACGTAAATAGCCCTGTGTTTAACCTTTGAGGAACTCCAGGCTGATTTCCAAAGTGGCTGTATCATTTAACATTCCCACTAACAGGGATGAGGGTTCCAGTTTTTTCTCACACACGTTTGCTGCCATCCATCTTTTTTATAGTAACCCTCCTGCTGGGCGTGAAGTGCTATCTCATGTGGTTTGGAGTTGCATTTCCAGGATGACAGGGTGTGTCTAGCATCTTTTCATGTGCTCATTGGCCATTTTATTTTACTTTTAGACAGGGTCTGGCTAAGTGGCTGAGGCTGGTCTTAAATTCAGGATCCTCTTGCCTCAGACTCCCGAATAGCTGGGACTGATTGCAGGCTTGAGCCACCATGCCTGTTTCCTGGTTTTTTGTTGACTTGCAGGAGTTCTGTGTGTATTCTGGATGCTGGACTGGTACCAAATACGTGACTTCCAAATGTTTTCCCTCATTCTGTGGGTTGTCTTTTTACTGCCTTGATAATGTCCTTTGATGCACAAAAATCTTTTAATTTTGACAAAGTCCAGTTTATCTAGTTTGTTTCTTTTGTGGCCTGTGTTTTTGGTATCAAACTTAAAGACACCATTGCCCAATCCTAACTCATCAAGATTTTTGTCTGTTTTCTTTCAAGTTTCCTAGTTTTAGCTCATAAATTTGGGTCTGTGAGCCCTTTTGAGTTCCTGTTTCCTCACGGTGTGAGCTAGGAGTCCAGATTCATTGTTTTGCATCTGGATATTTAATTGTTCCACCACCACTTATTGAAAAAAAGTCTTCTTTTGCCCTGGAAGAAAGGTCTCAGCACCTCTGTTGAAAAACAATCGACCATAAATGTGAAGGTTTATTTCTAGACACTCAGTTCCTTTCCACTGATGCGTATGCCTGTCCTTACGCCAGTACCAAAGATTCTTGTTGTCAGTTTTGAAACTGGGAAGTATGAGTCTTCCCACTATATTCTTTTAAAAATTGCTTTGGTTATGCTGGATTTCTTGCATTTCTGTATGAATTGCAGGATCAGCTTATTCATTTCTGTAGCTGGAATTTTGATCTTGGTTTTCCTGTGTCTGTAGATAACCCAGGGTGGGATTGCCATCCACCTCAGTTTGTTTCGTGCTGCTGTGACAGAAGTCCACAGACTAGGGAAGTTATCAACAATAGACGTTTATTTGGTTCACAGTTCTGGAGGTCGGAAGTCCTGGATGGAGGGGCTGCTTCTGGTTAGGGCCTCTGGCTGCAGCCTGACATGGCGGAGGCATCACAGGGCAAGGCTGTGTGTGCGAGGGAAGGAGATCAGATTCATCCCTTCATCGGGACTCCACTCCTGAGATGACTGACACAGTATCAGTGTTCTGTTTGTGATACATCTTCCCTCGAGGCACTTCCTCCCAACACAGGCATTGAGGGTTAACTTTGCAGCACATGGACTTTGGGGGACTTGGTCAAACCACGGAACCATCTTAATGTCTAGCCTTTCAGTCCACAGACACAGGATGTTTTTCCATTTATGTAGGTCTTCTTTAATTTCTTTCAACAGTTCTCTGTAGTTTTCAGAATGCATGTGTTACAGTTCTTTACTTAAATTTATTTCTAAATATTTGATTGCTTTGGTGCTATTATAAGTGGGATTATTTTCTTAATTTCCTTTGCAGGTTGTTCATTGCTAGTGTGTAAAAGCACAACAGGTTTTTGCATATTGACCGTGCATCCTGAAACCTCGCTGAACTGGTTTATTGATGGACTCCAATAGTTTTATTTGCATGGGGGTAGAATTTGATTTTGAAAGCAGACATATTCTTGGGCAGGTAACTGCTTGAGAGAAATGGCCTCATGTTTCTTTTTTTTTTTTTTAATATTTTTTTAGTTGTCAATGGATCTTTATTTTATTTATTTATATGTGGTGCTGAGAATCGAACCCAGTGCCTCACACATGCCAGGCACGCCCTCTACCACTGAGCCACAGCCCCAGCCTGGCCTCATGTTTCTGTAACACACACTTTGCTGAGCTAGTGCAGAGCTGATCACCCTGAGTCAGAGCAGCGCCCTGGGAGCCCACCACTAGAGCGCAGACCAGGGAGACAGCACTCCTGTTGGCCTCTGAGACACCGCCTGGCTTCTCCCCCACTCCGTCCTGGGCCTCTGGTATCTGTGGAGGAGGAGAGGGATACAGCTCACAGAGTGACTCTGCCAGAACATTCTTTGGATATTCTGAAAGTGGGCGAGAAGCTCAGCTCTGGGAATGAATTTGCTTCATTCTCTTAACAAGGTCTTGGGACGCTTTGTTCTTCATCCCTTGGTCCCCACGCTTTTCCCTTGGCCCCTGGAGCTCCAGTACCCTTGTCTGGGGCTTTGGGCTCATTTGCCGGTCTTGGGATTCTTTTGCAGATTCATTCACTGCACAGTATTGTGTTCTTTTTGGTGCTGGGTTTTTTGTTTTGTTATGTTTTGGTTTTTGGTACCAGGGATTGAACTCAGGGGCACTCACCACTGAGCCACATCCCCAGCCCTATTTTGTGTTTTATGTAGAGACAGGGTCTCACTGAGTTGCTTAGCACCTCGCCATTGCTGAGGCTGGCTTTGAACTCGCGATTCTCCTGTCTCAGCCTCCCTAAGTGCTGGGATTGGTGCTGTTTTAAGTAGCATTGGAGCGCTTTCGTCATCAGGTGGTTCTTTGCCAGTGCACTAAAATGCAGTTGATGCTGCTCCCGGACTTCATGGCCTACAACCTTGATAAACTCTGACTCTGCTGGGAATTGTCATCAGAAGTGGATATTGTGATACTGAGATGATCAAATCATTTTTCTTCTTTAGTTTCTTAATACTGATTTTTGAATGTTTATTCATTTATTTTTGCATTCTGGAACAAATCCCACTGGTCATGCCAGGCTAATTTTTTAATGTATTCTGTTTGCTTAAATTTTGTAGAAACTTCTGCATTTAAGTTCATGAAGAATATTAATCTGTAGTTTTCTCTTTCTGGTTTTGGTATCAGGGTAATGTTGACTTAGTAGACTGGGATGAGAACAGTTACCTCACCGCCTCTGCCTGGACCACATGGTCAGGGCAGCCTCCCACAAGGGTGGCAGGAAGTGCACCATTTAGAGCCTCCTGGGTGGAGGCCCCACATGTGGACAGCTGCCCTGGGGCTGCTGGACACCCTCATTAGCGGATGGCAACCCCAGGCCTCTCCTGGGTTCCATGGGGCCAGTCCCATTGCCTTGGCCCAGAGAGGCTGGCTGGGATCCAGGTTTACCACCCCAGCTGCCTGCTCAATCCCCCGTTGCTACTGTGAGAATGTCACATGGACCCAAAGGGGTAGGAAAACACTCGAAGGACCACCCAGGAGACCCCTTGGCCCGGCTCCCTGGGTGCCATCCTTCACTTGGCCTGGCCCTTTCAAAGGGTCCAATTAGTGATCACAGTAACTCACTTCATCATTGATCTTTGTTTTTATTTTTTATTTATTGATTGATTGATTGGTACCTGGGATTGAACTCAGGGGCACTCGACCACTGAGCCACATCCCCAGCCCTATTTTGTGTTTTATGTAGAGACAGGGTCTCACTGAGGTGCTTTAGTGCCTCGCCCTTGCTGAGGCTGGCTTTGAACTCGCGATTCTCCTGCCTCAGCCTCCCTAAGTGCTGGGATTACAAGCGTGAGCCACCGCAGCTGGCTTCATCTTTGTTTTTAAAACATTATTGTCAGATATGATAATAAAAATAATTTAATGGAAAATAAGAGGTAACATTTCAAGAGCGTTTAATTTGGTCTTTGTCTTCTAATCAGTATAGCCCAACAAGCAGATACAATTATGTCCCCATTTTACAGATAATCAGGGCCTGGAAAGCAGAGGATATGCTCTCGTGAGCTCCATGCGGTTTGTGTGATACACACTGTCCCCTGCGTCGTCCACCCACCCGTCCAGCTAATCAGACCCACGCTTTCTCTCGCTGTCTCTGCTCAACCTCATTGCCCTGCTTGTCCTCCCATCGTTCCTCTGCCTCGGGGCCTTTGCATGTGTAGACTGAAGGACGCCTACCTGTGAAGCTCTCTTCCCTCCCTACGGCAGCAACTTGTCCCTTCCTCTAGCTCACTGGGCTCCTCCACAGGCCTGCCCAGGACCCTGCCTTCTACTCTCAGATCCCATCTTCTGCCCTCTGTGGCCCAAGTCACAGTTGACGTGTGCATCCTGTGATTGATGTTGCCTCTCCCTGTGGGCTGTAGGCTCCGGCGCAGGGAGCATGTCTTGTGGGGTTTTGAGTTCCGGCCGTCTGTTGGGCTCCTGGCAGTGACATGAGCCCGACGCACTACAGGGCTCAGCAGTTATCTGAATGAGTGAGTGACAGCGCATGTGTTGCCTGCAGCAGACATCAGCTGCTCCCGTCCTGTGTGGACAGTCGGCGAGGAACTGCACATGCTGGCCAAGCTCGGGTGTGCAGTCTGGTCCTCCAAGGGCAGGGAGCGAGCCTGCTGGTCTGTAGGGACAGTCGCTCCTGTTTTACCCCAGCTCAGCACCTACAGAGCATTCAACTCCTAGCACTGGGAGTTTTTAAAAACTTGTGCTACTTCTGCACACCTGGGGCTGAGAAAAGCTCTGGGTTTTGAGTCTGGCCCAGTGCACAGACCTCTCTTGCAGGGGTCTGAGAGAGACAGGCAATAACTGGGTCTTAGCTCATCACATTAGCTCAATACTCTCAACCCACCTTTTGAAATGAGAAGGAAAGGCTAGGCGTGCTGGCGAATGCCTGTAATCCCAGTGACTCAGATGACTGAGGCAGGAGGATCACAAGTTCAAAGCCAGGCTCAGCAAATTTGTGTGACTTGAACTTTTATTTTATTTTTTGGTACGGGGGTGTGAACCCAGGTGCACTTTACCACCGAGCTACATAGCTATATCCTCAGCTCCTTTTTATTTTTTGTTTTGAGACAGGGTCTCCCTAATTTGCTTAAGGCCCCCACTAAGTTGCTGAGGCTGGCCTCCAACTTGCAATCCTCCTGTCTCAGCCTCCCTAGTCACTGGATCACAGGTGTGTACCACCTTGCCCATCTGGAGAGCACTTCTTGATGTGTGCCTTACAGACTCTGATTAGACAGTGCTGGTGGCTGCTCCAGGACTCAGCTTCCAGCTATGGCGATTTTTAGCTGTGGCTGAGCTTTACAAAGTACTGATGCCTAGGTCCTGCCCTCTGAGATGGATCCAAGGTGCAGCCTGGGTGGGTTTTAAAACCTCCTCAAATGATGCTGGCGAGCAGCTGGGACTGGGAACCCCTGGGCTCCCAGGCATGGGCACTGGGCCTCGGGTGCAAAGCCACAAGCTTTAGGTGTGGGAGGGTGCTGAGGCTGGCTCCATGAATTGACACCCACCCACCACCCTCATCATCTCCTAGAGCACATGAGGGTGGCCCATGTGCTGTTCTGGAACAGAGGCCACTGCTTTCATTAGCTCAGTGGTACCCAAGCTTGTCTGCATATTAGAATCACTTGGGAATTTTTTATAATTCCAAAACCTAGGCCACACATAATTACGCCAGTTGCTGGGAGTGGTGCACAGACAGCAGCAATGTCTGAAGCTCCCCAGGTGATTCCAAGTGTGGTGACAAGTCGTGAGCCCCCCTGCATTTGTTCTCAGCAGGGTCCTTGATCCCTGAGCAGAAGAGGGCCCTGCCAGGGTCTGCTCCTCCGCCCAAGGCGCTGTGTGGAGCGGCCTCTTCTGTTGCTTTGCTGATTGCAGTGCTGGAGATGGAACCCAGGGCCTCTGTGTGCTAGGCAGGCACTCCACCACCAAGCCACATCCCCAGCCCTTTTTATATTTTATTTTAAGACAGGGTCTCACTAAGTTGCTCAGGACCTCCCTAAGTTGTTGAATCTGGCCTTGAACTCGTAGTCCTCCTGCCTCAGCCTCCCTAGCTGCTAGGATTACAGGCATGCACCACCATGCCTGGCAGCAAACTTTATTTTTTTAGAGCAGTTTTCAGCTTACAGAAAAATTGATAAGAAAGTACATAGAGGGGCTGGGATTGTAGCTCAGCGGTAGAGTGCTTGCCTCGCATGCGTGAGCCTCTGGGTTCGATCCTCAGCACCACATATAAAGCAATAAAATAAAGACATTGTGTCCATCTACAACTAAAAAAAAAAAAAAATTTAAAAAAAAAAAAAAAAAAAGAAAGTACATAGAGCTCTCACACACGGCCCTCTGCTCTCACCCACCAGTGTCCCCTGTTATCAACATCTTGTGTTAGTGTGAAGGTTTGTTATCATTGATGAAACAATATTAATGTTACTATTAACTATAATCTGTGGCTTAAATTAGAGTTAGGTTGTGCAGTTTTGTGGATTTTAACAAATGCCCTGATATGTGTCCCTCATTCCTGTATCATACAGAAGTTTCATTACCCTAAAAGTGCCCTTGGGTTCTCCTCACACATCCCATCTATACCCCCACCCAGTCCATGGCAGCCACTGTGTTTTTTAAGTTTTTCCACAGTTTTGCCTTTTCTGGAATGTCGTACTGTTGGAGTTGTATAGCATGTAGGCTTTAAAAACCAGCCTCTTTCACTCAGCAGTGAGCCATTTCAAGTTACTCCATGGCTTTCTGTGTCTTGATAGCTCATTTCCCTTTTCATTTTCCTTTTGGTCCTGGGGATTGAATCCAGGGCCACTCAACACTGAGCTATATCCCTAGCCCTTTTTAAAAATTTTATTTTGAGAAAGAGCCTCACTAAATTGCTGAGGCTGGCCTTGAACTTGCAATCCTCCTGCCTCAGCCTCCTGAGTAGCTGGAATTACAGGTGTGCACCACTGTACCCAGCTCTCATTCCTTATGAATTCCTGAATAATATCTGATACCATAGTTTGTCTATTCACTATTCAAAGTCATCCTGGTGACAATTTTTGATAATTACTAATAAAATTGCTATAAACATTCACATGCAGCTGGGCACAATGTTGCACACCTTTAATCCCAGCAACTCAGGAGGCTGAGGCAGAAGGATTGCAAGTTCAAAGCCAGCCTCCAGAAACTTAGGCCCTAAGCAACTCAGTGAGACCCTGTCTCAAAATAAGAAAGGGCTGGAGATGTGCCTCAGTGGTTAAGCTCCCCTGGGTTCCATCCCAGCACTGCCACCACCTCCACCCACTGCCAAAAAAAAAAACCTCCTGCAGATTTTTGTGTGGACCTAAGTGTTGAGTTGCCAGAGTTTATGGCAGGAGCATATTAGCTTTCTAGGAAACTGCCCAACTGTCTGCAGAATGGATGACTGGTGCACATTTCCACCAGCAATGAAAGAAAATTCCCAGTGCTTCCCATCCTTGCCCGCATCTGGTATTTTCTATTTCATTTTATTCCAGAGATGAGTTATAGTCCAAAAAGTTGAGGTTCATAAATGCACAGAGAACCTGGAGTCAACCGTGCATTCAGGAACACTACTAGCAAACTGGTTGTGTCTAGATCTGTCTCAAATTCTTTTTAAACTTGGGAAGGTGGTTTGGTACTAACTCCCAAGGCACACAGAGGAGCCCTGCATTCATCAAAACAACCCAGGAATGCATACTTAGGTGGCATAGTGGAAGAGTGGTTGCCTGGAGTTGAGATGTGATGTCTGGGCCTCCAGCAGCCATTCTGGACCATGGGAGCACCTGGAACATGAGAGGCACGTGCCAAGACGGCAGAGTGGAGAGATGGGCACCAAGATCCTGCAGGCTCAGGCCTGTCCCTGCACCAAATGTGGTCCACCTCACTCCAGGCCTCTTTTTTCATCACAAAGACATAAAATCCTAGTCTCTTTAAACCCAGGTGGGTTTTTGCTTTTTATTTTGTTCTTTATAGCCTACTCTAATTCCAGAAGGTGTGAGTCGTTCTGGTCTGGTAGAATACAGCTCTGTCCTGCATACGGGGGCTGGTCTGAGCTGGACCTCAAGGCTTGCCGGTGTCGGGTGACACAGGCAGTGGTATGAGTTACAGCGGGCAGGAGAGAGGAGAGGTGGCCCAGGGACAGCATCACCTTCCCCGGCACATGGTCTCAAGAACAGATAGGCCAGGGCCTCCAGAGATGGGGTGGAGAGTAGGGTGGGTGGCAGCAAGGCAGGGGGTTGTTGGCTGGGGCACAGACAGAGGCCTGGGGCTCAGGGCGAGTGTGGAGTCCAGGGAAAATCAGGCCCCTCGGAGCTAGCGGTAGGACAGAGAAGAAACAGAAAGAACATTCTGAAAGAATGTAGGTTCAGACCAGGAACAGGGAGGAGGTCGGGATTCATAAGCACCCCCCTGGAAGAGCCAGCTCGATGTCAGGAAGGACATGGCGCCCTGTGCCGTGCTCACACTGAAGCTCAGGTGGTGGGGGGGGTGTGGCTTTAAAACCCAGATTTGATAGGCACCTAGTGAATCTGATCACCTGCAAGTGTTTCTGCAGAAATCTTAGAAAAAGCTGGCGATAATGATGCCATATCATGAGCCTTGAGGACACTGAAGTCATTAAGGTCCCTGAAAATGGCTACAACAAATAGTGAAGGAAAAAAAAAACCCAGACTCGAAACCAGGTGTGCTGGCACACACCTGTAGTTCAGGAGGCTGAGGCAGGAAGGTGGAGAGCTCAGAGCCAGCCTCCACTTGAGTGAGGCCCTAAGCAACTTGGCAAGACTGTTTCTAAATAAAATTCTAAAAGGGCTGGGAATGTGGCTCAGCGGTTAAGCACCCTGGGGTTCAATCCCCGGTACCAAATGAAAAAAAAAACGACTCGAGGGCTTGAAGTGAAGCTAGTGGTAGAGCACCTGTGAGGCCCTGGGTTCCGTCGCTAGCAACATGCACACAACTAAACTAAAAAGCACCTGGTACAGGGTTTTGCCTTTTCACTGAGGACATAGATCCCTTTGATAACGACACACTGTCTTCCTGAGACAGGAAGGGCCTTCTTCCCTTTGCCCTTCACCCTTGCCCTGTCCCGCCTCACCCGCCTCCACCTCTGTCACCTGCTCCCTGAGCCGTGCAGCCCCTGGCCTCAGCCTCCGTGAGGCTCTTCCTCCTGTCTGCAGCCTGGTCTCCAGCATCCCCCCAGGCCATCTTGGCCAGCTGGCATCACTGTACATGAAGTCTGCATGTGTGTGTGGTGTGTGTCCCCCACCAGACTGTCCGCTCCCCAAGAGCAGGCGCCTTGCCAGCTCTGCTCTCTGCTGGGTCCCCAGAAGATTCAGGACAGCGCCAGTGTTCAGTTCCCGTTTTCTGGGTGAATCAACATTTTAAATGACTGAGGCTGAAGCCGATTGACCAGAACCAGCGCTACCAAAACAAGTTTAAGTACAAAGTGCCGTGTCGCCGGAAGTTCAGTAATTAGCGTTGGGATACAAAATAAGCTTTAGGCCTCCAGTGACTGCTGTGAGCCCCCACCCCAGGGAGGATCAGGACTCAGTCTGGAGGCCAGCCTCCTTTCCTCCAGGAATCAGCCCAGTTAGGGATGAAACTCAGTGGTAGAGCACTTGCCTGACATAGCAAACCCTGGGTTCAGTCCCCAGCACTTTAAAAAAACTGATGGAAACCTTCCCTCCTCCTGTGGCACTGTAGGGTGTCGGGTGGTGACAGAATCAGGACCCAGGCAAGTGGCACTAGATGGCCTTCCAATGCAGCCAGCCCCAACACTCATTAGCTACTTTCCTTGGGGTGGCTCAGGACGGACAAAACTAGAAGCCTGCAGCCCGAGGATCCGCTCCACTACTGACACACCTGCAGGGCCCAAGCAGCACAGGGAGGGATGCAGGCCCAGAGGGGGAGCGGGAGCCAGGCCTGGGAGCCCCAGGGCCAGTGCACGTTCTTGGAAATGAGTGTGGATTTGCCATTTCACATCAGCTCTGCCAGGAGCAGCAGTCAGATAGCTTCTTCCATGGCAAAGGTGAAAAGGTCACCTTTCTTTCAGGCCTGGCGCTTACTTTCCCCCGCAGAGCATTAGTCCCATCCCAGGAGAGGCACCTAAAGGCTGCCTCCAGCCTTGGCCTCTGGACAGAGCCCAGCTGCCAGGGGCTGCCTACGCTGGCATTTTAAAAGGCTCAGTGCCCGGGCGCTGCCCCAGCACTCAGCCCAAATAGCTGCGTCCTGTGTGCGGAGAAACTGGGGGCCAGGGCGGGGGTGCGCTGGCAGCTTCACGTCTGGGTCTCCTTCTGTGTCAGCACTCCAGAAATTTCTCATCTGGGACAAACAGTGCTGAGGAAAAGCTGAGCACATGGCCTACTTACAGGCAGCGTTAATTATGGGCTCGGGGTGGGATTTTCCTGTCATCGTGTAACCAGCTTCCAGGGCTGTTGACAGGGACTGATTTATCCCAAGGCATCTGGGCAACCTCTGAAACTACCCCCACCTTGGCCAGGGTCATCTGCAGTACGGAGTGATCACTGGGTGGGGGAGAGGGGCAGGGGACAGTGCCAGGCTCCAGCTTGGCCCTGGTGGGTGGGTACTCTTCCCTTCACGGGGCTTTGCAGCAGACGCACACCTGTGGGTGGAGGTGTGGCCAGACAGGCCCACTGTCGGGTCTGAGGCTGCTGCCAGGCCCCACCTGAGGGAGGTGCACGTCCCCTCCCTGGAAAGTCCATCTGCCACCTGCACATGCGTGCACGAGCCCGAGAGGCCCTGGGCTCCCTGGGCCCTGCACGCTTCCTCCTTCAGCTTGTTGGTGAAGCAGGCCAGGGTACTGTCCCCACTCTTTTACTTGTTGCCTGAGAGGGAAAAACAAAAACAAAAAAAACCAAACGAGAAAGTTCTTTCTCCTTCAAGAGTCTAATTACTTGTTTGGTGAGTCCTGACCCGTATACGTTTCCAAAGAGAGACACTCGATGCCTGCAGAAGAAATGTCCCTGGACAGTTCTGAGACCCTCTGCCCACGTTCTGCTGTCTGTCAGCACCGCAGCCAGGCGGGGCTTGCTAAAACCCCTGGGTGGAGGAAGCCCTGTCCCTAGTTGGCCGGCCGCTCCCTGCGCCCTGTGCTTGCCTCTGGTCTCTGCCCTCGCCGCTCTTTCATGCTGCCCTGACTTTGCCATGTCTGCCCCACTGCTGGGTGGAGTGTCCTTCCCATACCCTGTGACCAGTGCCTTGTCTGGCCCTGCTGTCCCCCCAAAGTCAGTGCCCAGTCAGCCCCCCCTCCGAGCACGTTCTGTAATCTTCACCCGCTTTGGTTTTCGGCAGATGTGCCCAGTCGTGTTGGTTTACCTGTCACGCTCCTCCCTCCTGGTTTGTGAGCTTCTCAGGGTCTCCCTGGCCCCCCTTTTACCCTCCTCACCTGGCTAGTTTCTGCACACAGTGGGCCCTGAAGGCAGAACTCTCCAGAACTCTCACCCTCCAGAAATGGCCGTGGTTTGACCAAGCACTACTTGTGCCTCTGAGCCCCTTGCCTCAACAAGGGTCTTGTCCATTGTCAAGTCCACCCTTGGACAACACTGTTCCCCACACAGCCAGCTTGTCACATGACTGCTTATAGCTCCCCACTTAGCTGTGAAGTCTAGGCCGGGCTTTGTTTCGGATTCCCTTCATTGGCTCAATCATTCATTCATTCAGCTTCCCCTGTACGCTGGCCACTCCTCTGGGTCCGTGGGGATGACCACCACAGACATGGCCTCTGCCGCTGTGCAATTTGCGCTCCAGTGGTGAGACGGGCAAGAAACAAGTGAATTGATGAATAAGACAACATGGAGGAGTGGCGAGCAGGGGGAGACGGGACTCTACCTCCCAGTGGGGACGTGGGGAGCTGCTGTGCAGAAGAGCCACTGAGATGGGCTGCCTCGATGTGGCCGTCTTTGGAGGATATGCTGACCACACTGTTTGTTATTTTTCTACTCCCTTGGCCATGACAATGTCCTTAAATGGTCTGACAGGAGAAGGGCCCTGTGTACACACAGCTTTTCCTCTGTGTTGCTGTGGGCACACTGTCCTCTGTGTCTTGCCAAATTGGTCTAAAGAGGCTGTACCCATAGTTCACTGTTGCCGAGAAGACAGGGCAGCAAGGGTGCTGCTGGCAGGCAGAGGCCCAGGGAGCACCCCCATGGGGCAGTGAGGGTGATTACAGAGCCACAGTGGGCTTTATCTCTGGCAGCAGAGAGCCTGGAGGTGCTGAAGGTAGTGTGGCCTTCTTTCTTTTATTCTGTTTTTTGAACTCAAATGATTGTCCTGCCTCACGCTCCAAGTCGCTGGGATTACAGGCAGGTGGCTCCATGCCTGACTAGAGGCTAGTGTTTTCTACACCTTAAAGTTTGGGGCCTTTGGCTCAGGACTCTCCATGTGTGTAGCTGAGCACCCAACGGCTGCCCAGCATGGATGGTCACGGCGCTGTCTCCCTCGGGCGCTTGCCCTTGCCTGAGGCCGCACCTTGCAGACTGATAACATGCACAGGCTCCCAGAGCTCCAGCAAGTGTCCCATGCCGCCGTTGCTTCCTGTTGGTCGATAGCACCCATGATGCCAGAGAAAGCAAGAAGTAGCTGCCTTGAGCCAGACACTGCCATGGCCAGCCTTCTGGAGAGGGGTGTGTGCCCTGTCCTCCTCTCCCTGAGCTGACTCTGCCCTCCTTTGTCCTGACAGATGAAGACATGCGCTTGTGGTACCCCTCGTTGCAGGAGGTCATGGAGGCATTCCACAGCCTGGGAGCCCACAACCCTGCCCTGTACCCGCTGGGGCCCTTCCAGCACGGCAGCAGGTGGGAACTTCCCCTTCCTCCCTTCCTCTCTGCTACTTTGTCCCTTTTATTCACCAGTTACTGGACTTGGCCTCTAACCCTCAAGGTGGGGAACTTCAGAGCCGTCACACATGCTCACCCGGGAGTGCAGGATCCATCAGGGCCAGCGCGCACTCCTGTGCTCCCGGCCTCTGGCCCTGGGAAAACGGGGTGGGTGAGCCTCACCGCTGCATCTAGTGCTTCTTTCTGTTACTTGCTGAGTAAGACCTTGCTGCCCCACCTCCCTGGTGGCGTCCAGACTTCCCTGCCTAGTCAGGATCTCCCCATACGTGTTCTGGTCTCGTTTGCCTTGCTTCAGGCCTCTGGTTGGGCCCATTACTCAACAGCAGCTGGTGCGCAACAAGGCAGAGTTTCACCTGTCATTTCCACAACGCCTTTTTGTTTCTTGCATGCCCCCTTTGTGCCTGGGCTGGGTGTGGTGGTGATGGACAGTGATGCTAATTTGCATATGCGCTGTCCCTGCCCTTTAGGGACAGAGCCACACAATGCGCACATAATTGTCATCAGCAGACAGTGGCCAGATCCAGGTTGTAAAAGTGTTATGATCTTGCTCTACAAATCACGGCACATCTCACTTCCTGGAGGATTCTTTGAGGAGCTTTGGCCACGCATCCGGCTAACAGTCCCTCCCAGGAGGTGTCTCGCCCTGGCTCCTGGTGGCTGGCTGGCCAATGTTCCTCTGCAGGGAAAGCCGGAGCTTCCTTAAGAACCTGCTCCACGACTGTTCAGTAGTCGTCTGCAGCCAGCCAGCCACACTCAGCTCTGCTGTAAACACCCATGCGCGTGCCAGCCTGCTGCACCTGCCCCTTTCCCTTCTGGAGCTCGGCATCCCATGCCTAGTGTGAGAAGCCACTTGCCACCTCCTAATGCAGGGCTTCAGTCACACCCCTATCTCAGATGAGTGGGGGAAATAGGAATTTCACTGCAAAAAGCAAATGCACATGGAGGGGCACCAGTGGAGGGGATCAGAAGAGCTACTTCCAACTGCCTCGATGAACCCTGGGCTCCACCTGAGAGGTGAGAGATGACCCTGGAAACTGTCCATCACCAGCTTAGACTCCATGCTCCAAAGCCACTTTCCCCTTCCCCTCCCTTTCTGGTACTCCCAAGATGTGACTATTTCCTGCCCTTCACACTCAGAGCAAATCTGTCCCCAGAGGCCACAGGGGGCAGGTGGGCTTTAGAACTATGACCCTTTTTTTTGGTACCCAGGATTGAAACTAGAGGCGCTTAACCACTGAGCCACATCCTCAGCCCTTTTTTAATTTTATTTAGAGTCAGGGTCTTGCTGAGTTTCTTAGGGCCTCACTAAGTTGCTGAGGCTGGCTTTGAACTCACCATCTTCCTGCCTCAGCCTCCCAAGCCACTGGGATTACAAACACACGCTACTATGCCTGGCTCTGAGCTGTGGCCCTTTAAGTGCATCATCTCAGCACCATGGTTCATGAACCCCTCCAGCTTCACCAGGTGCAGGGAGCCATGCTATCCTCGGGCAGAGCTCAGAGCTGCCAGTGCTACTTGTTCTCATGCCCACACATGCTGCTTTGACCCCCTGCCTTCTTTCCCTGGACCCCAGACCTTAACCTAGCTGTTGATGCCATTTCCCCAGGAAGATTCCAAGCTGTCCCAGAGGATCAGCTGATGGTCACGGGCAAGTTCCCTGCTTGGGCTCTGTAAGAGCAGGCTGAGGAGACCCTGTCTCTACATAAAACACAAAATAGGGCTGGGGATGTGGCTCAGTGATCGAGTGCCCCTGAGTTCAATCCCTGGTACCAAAAAAAAAAAAAGTAGGCTGAGGTCCACTTGCCAAACTGTTAGCCGGATGCGTGGCCAAAGCTCCTCAAAGAATCCTCCAGGAAGTGAGATGTGCCGTGATTTGTAGAGCTGGGAGGTTTTTCCAGGACCCCTTGGAGCTGGGAGGTTTTTCCAGGACCCCTCCCATGTCCTCCCTGGGACAGGTGAAGATGTTCAGGTTGTTCCCTGGGTGGCTGGCTGGCTGTTGCTGTGCTTGGGAAGGCCTTGGGTGGTGTCATAGAGTTGGAGGACAGCTCCTCCAGGGCAGGAGACACCAGGAAGGCTCCAGCACCTCCCCCCAGGGCACAACACCATTCAGGGAGGTAGGCCATGTGAGAAACATCCAAGCAGGCACCCTCTGCCCGTGGCCTGCTCATCCTAGCTCCTGACCACGTGAGAAGCTTGCCTTGTGCCAGCTGGCTCCATGCCAGGCATTTTTCTTCTCTGATGACTTCTAGGGATGTCCTCATCTAGGACTTCTCAGCAGCACAGGTGCCTCTGGGTCATCTTTGGGGAAGAGGGAGCCTCATAATGGCCAAGGCTGGAAGTGAAGGGCTGTTTGTGCACACGGCCCTATGACCCAAGTGTCTGATTGCTATGAGGAAGACATGCCTTTCACTATTTCTCCCCCCCACCAGGTCCTGAGGACTGAGTCCAGGGTACTTTATCACTGAGCCACATCCCCAGCCCTTTTTATTTTTTTATTTTTAGACAGGGTCGTGCTAAGTTACAGAGGTTGGCCTCAAATTTGGGACCCTCCTACCTCAGTCCTCCAAGTCACTAGGATTATAGGCGTGCCCCATGGTGCCCAGCCTCACTGTATATATGTGTGTGTGTGTGTGTGTATGTGTGTGGGTATGTGTGTATATATATATAAATAAAATTTGGTACCAGGGATTGAACCCAGGAGCACTTAACCATTGAGCCACATCCTCAGTCCCCAACCCTATTTTGTGTTTTATGTGCAGACAGGGTCTCACTGAGTTGCTTAGCGCCTCACCATTGCTGAGGCTGGCTTTGAACTCGAGATCCTCCTGTCTCAGCCTCCCGAGCTGCTGGGATTACAGGTGTGCGCCACTGTGCCTGGCTGGCTTTGAACTTGTGGTCCTCCTGACTCAGCCTCCCAAGCTGCTGGAATTACCATCCCCAGCCTCACTCTTTGAAATCCATCACCACGTTTCACCTGAACATGCTTCAGGATTTTCCTTCAGAAGGATACAGACCTTCCACAGCTGAATCGTGCAGATCATCCGATGTCCACTTGTTGAAAATAAGTGGCCCCCTGCACAGTCACAAGGCTGGGGATAGAAAACAGGGCATGTTGGGGACAAAGGGGCAGAGGAGAAGGAACCAGAGCATTAGCACCCTCGGGAGGGGGCTTACGGCCACACTGCCACACGGAATGGGCTCATCAGTTGCCCCAATCTCACCTGGGAACACGGACCATCCAGCTATGGCTGGTTGCCCAAGGCTGCTTCCTGACCACAAAGCCAGCTGACAAGCCCTGCTCTGATACACGGGCCTGGCTGTTAGGATAGCCCTGTGCAGAGGCCAAACAGATAAATGACAATTAGCACATTGAAAGGACATCCTGTCCAGCACAGGGCAGTTGGTAACTGGCCTCTTATGATGGTGTAATTCGATCCAGGTAAAATTAGCTTCTCTGCCCCCTTCCATTAGCTTGGCAGCCATTCCTCACCATGGCAGGGGGAACAACTGCAGTTTGGTGCAGACCTGCGGGAGAGCACTTTGCTTGCTGCCAGGTAGCTCTTGGTGGTGGCAGCAGGGCTCATACACTGCCATCTTCCTTCTGGATGTCACAGCATCGTATATCTGGAAGGCCGCTGCACTCAGCAGGACTAGCGCACCTTCCCAAGGAGGAGAGGGCGTGGCCACAGCCTCACTCCCTTCACCAACTCACACTGCCTCCTGTCCTCCTCCCTTGGCGACAACAGACTGTCTGCCCCACCCTGTGGGAAACCTGGAGGCATGTCCCCCATTCCTGTGCACCCCGTACCTGCTCACAGACTGGCATAAAACAGGATGACCCCTCACACACTGAGTCAGGCCCACCCTGGGCCCGGATGTGCAGACTCCAGCCTCACCCATTCTCTGGCCCTAATCAATGCTCAAGTCTGGGAGAAGGGCTGAGCCCAGCCCAGCCTCCCCAACACCAACTTTGGTTCATTGGCACCAGCTTTCCAGATACCTAGGAGATGGCTCTCTCCTCCTCTGAGTAGAAGTACCAGTGCCAAGAAGTAAAGAAGAGCAGGGACTTTTCCCAGTGCTGTGGGCACAGCGGCCCCCCATTCCCATGGCCAGGGTGGCTACACCACAGCCGTCACTTTGAACAGCACTGTTACCACTAGCATATCAGTCACTGAGAACCCACTGTTACCAGGAACCATGAGCTAGTTCCTAAGAGCAGAGAAGCGGATGAGATGGCAAACTGGAGCCTTCTTGGAAAGTCACTTACTTCAACATGACCAGGCAGGTGTGGTGGTCCATGCCTGTAATCCCAATGATTTGGGAGGCTGAGGCAGGAGGATCACAAATTTGAGGCCAGACTTGGCAACTTAGCAAGGCCCTGTCTCAAAAAAAAAAAAGGGCTGGGGATGTGGCTCAGTAGTTGAGTGCCCCTGGTTCAATCCCCAATACAAAAAAAAAAAAAAAAAAAATTAATATGACCAGTGTATGTTTGTCAGAAACAGAATAATTCAGTGAGGGTGAGTGTGCTGTCTTATCCAGTGAGCATGTGCCTGGAAGCTCATGGGAAGGGTGACATGACTGTGCTGTTCACTGATGTCACCTTTGCCATAAGAATCTCACCACCCTCAGTGTGACCCTTGTCTTTAAAGAGGGGATTTCATCACACAGCCCTGGCCCCTGGACCCAGCTGCAGCTCAGCAGATCCCTCCCACCACTAGGGACCTAGCTGTGCTGTGTCTGTCCCAGATAGCTTATCACATCGGAGGCGACACCCTGAAGGGGTTTTCCAGAGTTGTTTTTATTCTGAAGTTCTCCTCACTTGCGGACTTAGAAACTCACCTACCTCAGCCCCAGATGGTGAGCTTTTCAGTGCCTCATCGAATCCCAGAACCTTAGAAAAGAGAACTCCAGAGGAAGACCCTTGTGGGCAGGATTGGGCATGATGGCTCTGTTCTCAAGTCCCAGAAAACCGAGACTGGAGAGCTCGCCTGAATGGGAAGCTTGTGAGAGCTGGCCCCACAGTGGTCCCTACCCACCAGTGTCCGCACTCAAGGAGACCCTGCCCCACCCAGGCACTGCCCTGTGTGACCAGTAGAAATCAGCAGGAGTGATGGATGTCACTTCCAAGATCAGGCTAGTAGGCTGCAGCTCTGCCCTGAGCGTGCTCCCGCGTTCCAGTTCGCGTTCCAGCTCGCACTCTCGCTCGCTCTCACACACTTGTGCACATGTGAGCACACACGCCACTGGCTTTGGGGAGCCTTCTTATGTGGAGGAGCCCGTGGAGCCAGGAGCCAGATCCTGCCAGTTGATGGCCCAGGGAGCAGGCCCAGAGGCTGCTGTCCCAGCCCAGTCATGCCCCAGATGACTGCAACCCCACCCCGCATCTTGAAGGCACGGGGACAGACCTGAGCCAGAACAACCAGCTGAGCTGTCCCGGTTCCTGGCTCTCAGAAACGGCCTAAGAGGCCAGATGCTGACAACCTGCTGTCGGTATGGCCAACACCAAGCGGTGGTGACCTTGGACAAGTGGGTCCTCTGCTTCTGTCCCTGCTCTGCCTCTGCCCTCCCCTCCTACCCTCTGCTCTTATACCCTTGTCACCTGTGTTGTCCTTTCATTTTACCTTAGACTGCTTGAAGGTGAGGCCAGCCTGGGCTGGCTGGAGCAGCAGGACCCTCCGCAGGAGGTGGCCTTGGACCTTAGCCTGAGCTACATCTACAAGGTGAGTCAGTGAGTCAGGCCTTAGGCCTGCCCTGCAGGAAGCACTCTGGCACTTAGGGTGGACCTGTTCAGCAGTTGCACCTAGTGTGCTGGCTCAGCACGGCTGGGGCACCCTGCACTGCTGCCACCCATACGACAGAGACTGCCCTCTGGCACCTGTACTGCACTCACCGGCCCCACAGGCCTCATCTGGGCCTCGCTGCTTATTTTCTCCCCCTCCTACCAGCACAGCCAAAGGGGCTCATGGTGTGGGTCCCTCCTGACCCTCTATCAAGGAACCAGATGCCACAGTCCCTTCTTCCCCCATCATGCGGCCCCTCCCCAACCTCTTTCCTTCCAGTTCCTGACACTGTGTGCCCTAGTGAAGCCGGGGGCCTATACCGACGCGCACCTCTTGGGTCTGATAGAGCTGCTCTGCCGAGCCAGCCTGGACGTGGGGCTCCGCCTAATGCCCAAAACTGACGTCCAGCAGCTCCTGCTCCTGCTTCTGGAGAACATCCGCGAGTGGCCGGAGAAGGTACCGCCAGCGCTGCATCTGACCCCCAGGGCTCTGTCACTGGCCTCCAAGATCCCCTGGCCCCCTGGGTGGGCTGGGTGGCAGGTCATAGTAGTAAGTGGCCCACCAGGTCTCCGCTGTCCCCACAGCTCCAGCCTCTGTGCTGTGCCCTCAGCTGGGTGTCTGACCACCACCACAACCTGCTGGCCCTCGTGCAGTTCTTCCTGGATGTGACCCCCCGGGGCAGGTGGGTGCTTCTCCCTCTGCCGCCTCCCTCCAGTACTCATCCCCAGAATCCTGCAGGATGCCAGCAGCTTCCCCACAGCACCAGGAAGCCTCCTGCCCAAGTCCTGAACCCTGCACCCCACCCCAGGAAGACCTAACAGTACAGCTCACTAATGAGTTCTTTATATATGGAAGAAAGAAGAAAAAAAGCCTGATTTTTTTAGAAATATAATTGTAGATGGACAGAATACCTTCATTTTTTAAATTTATTTTTATGTGGTGCTGAGGATGGAACCCAGTATGTAACAGGTGCTAGGCAAGCACCTTACCACTGAGCTACAGCCCCAGCTACAGCTCCCTGATTTTCTTAATATGGTCTTTCCTTCTTTCCTTCCTTCCTCCCTCCCTTCCCTTCCCTTCCCTTCCCTTCCCTTCCCTTCCCTTCCCTTCTTTCTCTTCTTTCTCTTCTTTCCCTTCTTTCCCTTCCTTCCTTCCTTCCTTCATCCTTCCCTTCCCTTCCTTCCCTTCTTTCCCTTCCTTCTCTTCCTTCCTTTCTCTCTTCCCTTCCTTCCTCCCTTTCTTCCCTTTCTTTCTTTCTGTACCAGGGATTGAACCCAGGTTGCTTAACCACTGAGCCACATCCCCAGCCTCTCACTAAATTGCTTAAGGCCTTGCTACGCTGTTGAGGCTGGCCTCAAACCTGTGATCCTCCTGCCTTAGCCTCCCAAGTCTCTGGTATTACAGGCATGTGTCATTACACCCTGCTCAGCATGGTCTTTTTTTTTTTTTTTTTTTGGTACCAGGGATTGAACTCAGGGGCACTCGACCACCTAGCCACATCCCCAGCCCTATTTTGTGTTTTATGTAGAGACAGGGTGTCACTGAGTTGCTTAGCGCCTTGCCATTGTTGAGGCTGGCTTTGAACTTGTGATTTTCCTGTCTCAGCCTCCCTAAGTGCTGGGATTATAGGCGTGTGCCACCGCACCCGCTCAGCATGGTCTTATTAGCAAAGCACTGCTTTGTGCACTTAGCTTCTGCTTGCAGTGCCCCACCCTCTTTCCTTTGGGGCTTCCTCCCCAAACTTTAGCTAGCGGTTCCTTCTCGTCATTCAGACCTCAGCTCCTCACCCCCTCATGCCGCCCCGCTAACACTCAGTTCATCTTTCTGTTTTATCTCTGCCATCAGTTGTCTTAATATTCGGTCGCTGCCATATCTAGAGCAGTGGAATGGTGCTTTGCAAATTTTCTTTTTTTCTTTCCTTTTTTCCCTTCCTCCTGGGATGGAACCCAGGAGCTCTGCCCCTGAGCTAGCCACAGCTCCATCCTTTCCTTTTTCCATCTTACGTTCTTGTGCCGCTGGCGCCCTGCATTGTCAGTTATTTACAAATGACAAATAAGGTGAACGGGGAAACCCAGCCTGAGAGATAGGACCCACTGGCTGGACTTGGCCTTGTTTAGCCCCATCTCTCCACCTTCTTCTCTGCTTGGGCCACAGTGACAGGCAGCGCCCTTCCCTGCCCTGCCCTGAACAGACTACTCCCCATCTGTCCAGGCCTGCTCATGCCCAGAATGATGCTCCTGTCCACCCCAGCCTTCTGTAGGCACCTGCCATTGGGGATGCTCCCCTGCAGCCTTCCAAGGGTGGCTGCTGTGGAGGCTTGGAGCTTGCTGCCTCCTGCTACCCCAGGGCCCAGCCAGGTAGATGCTGTGCTCATAGAACAACCCCATCATGAGGTCCTGCTGGGCTCAACTTCAGACTTCTTGCTGTGATGCTGGTTGAGGAGAGGCAGCATCTCCATGGTCTTGAAAGGGAAGCTTTTGCTCTGTATTTGAAGATCCAGGCTCCTGAAAACCATTAGAGGCCCCAGGGGGCACGGTTTCCACTCAACCCAGATCCTGGGATTTCTGTTCTTTTGATATGAGGAGACTGAGCCCTGCCTGCCTCCCAGCCTCCCTGCCTCCCTGCCTCCCTGCCTGCCTCCTCGCCTCCTCTCTTTCCCACAGCTCATCTGCACTGTTGCCCAAACCGGAAGCTGCAGTCCTAGAGGTTCTCCCATTATCCCTTTCATGTCCAAGTCC
This sequence comes from Geosciurus inauris, assembly GCA_004024805.1. Taxonomy (NCBI): domain Eukaryota; kingdom Metazoa; phylum Chordata; class Mammalia; order Rodentia; family Sciuridae; genus Geosciurus; species Geosciurus inauris. The sequence goes on from PVHX01001917.1 coordinate 105,714, forward strand.
TGTGCTTTCTGCCTTATGAACCCTAAACCTATGTCCTTTCTTATAGTTACCTCTCGGTGTTAACTCCGTGACAGCTGGTACCTTGCCAGGGTCACTCTAATCAGCCACTTCCTTCCTGCCCCTTCCTGCTTTCACGTCCCTGTCTTCATCTGGAAGGCAGCGGAGACATTCTGTCCCTTCCTCCTCCCACAGACTGCTGCAGAGACCTGCAGACACTTGTGATTATGATTCTGTGCCTGGCCTCCCTCCCTCTGGCCTGCATGACCAAGTCCAAGTGCCTGAGGCTGCTGTCCAAGGCCGGTGTGGTTCCACCCAATTTCCTTTTTGCTTTGACAGGACTACTATGTTAATGGTTGGTTTTGTGTGTGTGTGTGATGAACTTCATTCTTTTTCAGTTTTATTCCCTACTGTGTATGAAACTGAGGTTAAATAGAAGAAATAAGAAATACGTAGGGAGCTGGGATTGTGGCTCAGTGGTAGAACACTTGCCTAGCATGTGTGAGGCACTGGGTTCGATTCTCAACACCACAAATAAATAAATAAATAAATAAATAACAACTAATAAAATATTTAAAAAAAAAGAAAGAAAGAAATACATAGAAAGGAGACATAAAGGAAGCACAAAGGAAAAATATTTTTTTGCAGTACTGGGGATTGAATCCAGGGGTGCTCTACCACTGAGCCACATCCCAGCCTTTTTTATTTTGAGACACAATCTTGCCAAGTTACCAAGACTGGCCTCAAACTTGTGATTCTCCTGCCTCAGCCTCCAGAGTAGCAGGGATTACAGGTGTGTGCTGCTGTGCCTGGCCAAGAAATAGCTCAGTGGTTATGTAGGTTAAGTGCCCCTGGGTTCAATCCCTGGAGCCAAGGGGGAAAAAAAAAGTTCTACGTACTTTCCAGGCCTGTCACTCCCAAATTCCTGGGAAATCTGCCAATCTACCTGTGTACTATTAATGAACACCCCCATAAATAGATCGAGTAAAGAGAAATATGATATTTTGAGAAACCTGTAACTTATGGAACTTTCCAGCACTGTCTGTCAATCAGATAATGAAGACAATGAGGCCTAATACCTTGGAGATTGACCAGACTACCATAAACGGTCCTGATATCACCAGACTGATACCATCCTACCCACCTTCCAGACCTCCCCTCACCAAGTTTCTTTTCAAAGGAGAGCCCGTGACATGATGTCGCCTGAGATTCAGAATGCAGTGTCTGTGCGTGAAGGGGGCTCAGGACCTACCCTTCCTCCCTCAGGGAGGGCTCTTTGGGTATGACTTGGTCTTGTGGCATTCCTAGCTGATCTTGGTCCTACTTGAAGGACATCTTAGCTAAGGAGAAACTTCCAAGCCCCCAAAATCTCTCAGCTCCACCTGTTCCTCACCACCTGATTTCTTTTCCTTCTGCCTGATTTTTCTTGGCCAAAACTTGCCCCTTCCACAGACTTAGGGCCTATATCCGCCAGGGTCTGCCTCTTGAAGGCCTACAATAAAAAAGGCTGGGAACCCCAAAAAGACATCTCAAAATGGCCTGCATAGGGCTGCGGATATAGCTCGGGTAGAGCATCTGCCTAACATGTGCAAGGCCATGTGTTCGATCTCCAGCACCAAAAGAAAAAAAGAAGAAAAGATAAAAAGACTGCCCACATTCCCTTGAATCTGTATTTCTTGCTTTCCTCCAAAGACATCTTTTACTCTTGAGATGGCCCTCATTCCCCTTTCCCCTGCACGAGTATTCCTTTTCTTTGCCCCCAGAGGCATCTCTTGAGATGGCCCACATTCTCCCTTGAATGTGTGTCTCCTTTCCTGAGTAAACCTTCATCTGTTCCTCCAGCCCATGCTAAAATCCTCTTCTCTTTTTAAGCCCACACCCCGCTGGTCCTGCGTCAGATCCCCCTGTTCTGCAGGAACTCCTCCCTCAGAGCCCTCTTCTCCTAAGATAAAACGAGTCCCCAAGTTCTGAAAGCCCTTTTTTTTTTAATTTTTTTTTCTAGTTGTAGATGGACACAATGTCTTTATTTTATTGCTTTTGTATGTGGTGCTGAGGATCGAACCCAGGGCCTCACGCATGCGAGGCAAGCGCTCTACCACTGAGCTACAATCCCAGCCCCATGAAAGCCCTTCTTGTGACTGTGCATGTGCACAAGCTTTGGTCAGATACTTCCACAAGATAAACTCCTTGATGGGAAACTGCAGTCCTCACGTGTATACATTTAAGATTTGGCCTCCAGGGGCTGGGGCTGTAGCTCAGTGGTAGAGCGCTTGCCTCACAGGCGTGAGTCACTGGGTTCAATCCTCAGCACCACATAAAAATAAATAATTAAAAGATGTTGTGTCCATCTACAACTAGAAGAAATTAAAAAAAAAAAAAAGCTTTGGCCTCCAAGGAGAGCTGGACCAGTTACTACTGCTACCAGGTGGCCACCAAGGCACCTGTGTCCCCACGTTCTCCTTCATGCTGAACATTCCCAGTGTTTTAGTTCCCATCAAACCCCCGGGGTGAACAGAAAACGTCATCTGTGGTTCTGGTTTTGCTGATGGTGGTGGAATGGATCATCTCTTCATATATTTGTTGTTCTTTCCTCTTTCTCTTACTGTAATTACCTTTCGATATTCCTTACCCATTGTTTTATCAGGTGATTTATCTTCGTATTAACTTGTGTTGATTTACCTGCTGCTGATTGCATATGTTACAAACACCGTTTTTTCTCCCAAGGTTGTAAGTTCTCCTTTCTAAACTGTTAAGTGTGGTATCTTTCAGTGAACCAGGATTTGGGGTGTTTATTTTTTTTACTTTTTCAATTTTTTTTTCTTCTGGTGCTAGGAATTGAACTCAGGCCTCGCGCATACTAAAGCACACACTCTAGAACACGTTGGTATTTCAGGAAACTGGCATGAATGAATTAGAGAGCTAACTGGGTGTGTTTTTTTTAGTTTTTGTTCTTGTTTTGGTACTAGAGATTGAACTCAGGGACACTCGACCACTGAGCCACATCCCCAGCCCTATTTTGTGTTTTATGTAGAGACAGGGTCTCACTGAGTTGCTTAGAGCCTCCATTGCTGAGGCTGGCTTTGAACTCGTGATTCTCCTGTCTCAGCCTCCCTAAGTGCTGGGATTATAGGCTTGAGCCACCGCGCCCAGCTCTAACTGGGTGTTTTGCTCAATTGAATGCTTGCCATGAATAGGAAGGCCTTCCCCTCCCTGAGACCACAAAAAAGTCTTTCAGTGTCTACTGACAGGAATTTGTTCCTATCCTGCTCCCAGGTGGAATCTGTTTTTCCTCATTGTGAACAAGGACTTAACTTGATTTTTCCCCACTCCTGAAGTGGACACAATAGTGTGTGTGTGTGTGTGTGTGTGTGTGTGTGTGTGTCAGTCAGTAATCTGTAGTTTGCCAAGAGAGGTGAAGCTTTCTTTGTCATAGCCCAGATTTATGAGTTGCCAGCCATGTTTATCTGTGATCTGGGGAATCAATGTCTTGCAGGGTCTCCTTGTAGCTCCAGGGCCACTTAAATGCCAAGGAGTGAAGGAAGGAGTGTCCCTCACCTTTCAGACAGACACATCAGCAGGACAATGCCCTGGGCCAAGATCTTTACTAGGAAAGAGAGTTCTTCATCTGGATGAAGTGGTTTATGTGGAAATGTGATTTCTTTTTCCAATAGATAAAGCATTCGAGTGATATTAAATTCAGAAGGTACTAAGGAGTAGATAGATACTGAAAACCAGCCCCCCACTGAGCCACCCTGTCTCTGTGCCTGCGCCCGCACATGCATGTATTCCTGTGAATTCTTTTCACTTCAAGTTTTGTTTTGGCAGTCGTTCCAAATTGCGTCGTAAAGAGCTTCTGATTCTGTTTACGGCCTTGCTGCATTCAGAGTGGTCTAGGGAGCACAGCCCCACGCTGCCTGCGGTGCCAGTGTTGGAGGAGTTTGCTGGCTTCCTTGTTCTGCCCTGGTTGGTGGCAGCCCCACTGGGCTCGATGCCCAGACTGACCCCAGGAAGAAGGGTGGCTTGTTGTATGAGAGGCTGTCACTGTCAGTCTGCTCGATTCGTTAAGCACAAAGCAGGAACTCCCACTGACATTCGTGCGTTTGTGCAACACACCTCCAGCCCCGTCCTGTTGATCAAGACTCCATTCAGATTTAAGGAAGCGTTGAACTTGACCATGAAGAATGAAAGTAAACAGAAGAGCAAACCGCCTGAAATAGGGCCAAGGAAGAGGAGGTTGGAGGGAACTCTGTACCAGGAAGGTGGCCCCACAGGGTCACTCTGAGGAGCTGCTGGCAAGAGCAGCATGCCTCTCCAGCTTCTGTCTCAGAGCAGACCCCTGCAGCCACTTGCAGGAGTCTCTTCGGGAGGAAGAGGGAAGCCAGGGCTGCTGGGGTCTGCTGAAAGCTCATGTTCTTGGACTCCAGGGACGAGACCCGCCTCCCTCACCATCTGTGACTGCTGATTAGCCTTCCGCTTTGCCATGGCCTTCACAAAGAGAAGAAGACAGACCCACCTTACACAGACTGCCCATTCGGGTGGAGGAGTGGATGAAAACTTCCTAAAACAAGTCACAAAACTGAGTCTCACTAAGCTGCCAAGGCTGGCCTCCAACTTGAGAGCCTCCTGTGTCAGCCTCCTGAGTCTCTGGGATGATTATAGGGTGCACCACAGCATACATTAAAGAGAATGATATTTCATCTAGAATCAAACAGTGGCCCAAGGGTGCTGAAGCCTCAGATCATGGAGTTCCTGTATGAAGGCCCCTGGCCGTATAGAATGAGGCTCAGACACCCTCCACCCTGCCTCAGTGGAAGGACATCCTGCCGCCATGCTGGGAGGTGTGCAGATGGGCCCCGCTGGCTCCAGGGGACCTCTGGAGGTGGGAGGCCTTCTGGGAGATGGGGGCAATGTGCTTGATGTGCTCCCCACCACAGTCCTAGGGAATGGTGTGTGAACATTTACTTGGAAAAGGAAACTCTGGTTTCTAAGTCCTAAGAATAGATCACACTAAGCAGCCTCGTTGGTTGCTTACAGGTTAGCCAGAGTCAGTCTGGAGGCACAGTAGAAGGCACGTCTGAGTGTTCCTTGGGCATTTGACGAGGCTGTCGTCATATCCCAGGCACAGCATCAGAAACGTGGGCTGAAAGTTGGTAGAATTAGGTGGAATATCAGAGTCCAGCCTCAGGGCAGGCCCTGTGGCCACCCTGAGGTCCATCTTCACTGACAGGTCAGCCAGGGCAGAACCAGGGTCTTGGCTGAGGCCATTAGTGGAACACTGGTCAGATTCACAGATGACTTGAATATAACTGACAGCAAAGTGGAGATCCCAGAAGATCTCGACAGATCGTAATGACGGGCTGAGTCAGAAGGAGAGGCCTCGCTGCACAGTTAAGAACAGGATCTGGGAAATGGGGTTTGACAGCAAGACATGCGAAAAAAGACTTGGGCTCAATCTGTTAACTGCTTCGCATCCTGGGCTGCCAAGAAAATGAGTGTCAGCCTCCAGCCTCTGTGCAGTGCGACTTGGTTAAGCGGGACCCAAGCAACCTCGGGGTCTGGGAGGGTACAAAGGAAAAAGGCCAAAAGAGGGAAAGCAGGGGCTCTGGCGCCTGGAAGGGGGACAGCGTCAGGAGCACAGCAAGCACTTTGAAGGATGTGGAGGCCCAACCCTGCAAGTTTCTAAGGCACAGAACCCAGAAGCCCAGGGGAGAAGGCGCAGGAGGGCAGATCTTTGTGAAACGTGGGAACAGCTTTCTTTGTGGAGTTCAAAAATGGACTGGGCTGTCTTGGCAGATGGAAGACTCTTTTGCTAAGATGAACATTTGGTGGGGTGCAGCCAGGGCAGTAAAGTGCACAGCTCTGTGGCAGGACCAGGGGCCCCCGCAGTGCTGCCTGCGCCTGTGTTTTTGTGGCTTTTCCACGATACCAAGGAGGGAGTTGGGTGCCCTTGACCATGGGCAATTTTCTGTCTCCTCATAATAGGCACCAAGGAAAGTTGTATAGGTAGATGCTCAGTGCATTGGCAAAGGCCACCTGTGTGCTGCCACTCGGCCACAGGGCACAGCATCACCTACTCCCCAGAAGCCCCTCTGGGCCCCTCGTGGACACCCTGCACCGGAAGCCACTTTCCTGTACTCCTCCATTAGGCAGACTGGTTCTGCCTGTTCCTGAACTTTTCTCTGTGGGGGACTGCAGTGTTGGGTCTTGTGTCTGGAGTCCTCCTCAGCTCAGGTTTTGTTTGGGGCATAGCTCCGGGTTCCTGTGAGTGGTTATAGATGGATCCACTGCTTGGGTTGGTGGCTGACTGTATCCCGCGAGTCCTGCTGTCCATACTGTGTACACCCCCACACGAGTGCCCACACACTCTGGTGGCCCTGGGATTGCAGATATGCAGCAGGGGCACGGGGCTCCACCCACCCGTCTTCACCCCACATTTCAGTCAGTGTCTGACAGGTCAGTGTCTTGGCCTTCCTGGGTGCCCCTGTAGGGTGCCCAACCCAGTGTCCCTTGTGGGAAGTGCAGGGACAGCACTAGACTGACAGGGTGCCTGCATCGTCTCTGCTCTGGGCTCAGAAAAGCCATTTCCAAGTTTCCCAGCATGTTAGGCTCCTCTGAATGCTAATCCAGTGTCCTGGTCTTTCAGAAGCCTGTGGAGACAGAGGGTGGAGGCCTGGCCTGGCCTGGCCTGAGCCTACTTGCCTTATATGACAGTGGCTGGGAGGACGCCAGTGGCCCATGCGTCCTTTGCCTGCCTGGTTTGAGTTCTGGGGAGGCCTTGCCAGAGGAGGTTGGGCAGTTTCTCAGGGAGGACAATCCTGCAGCCAGCCGTCTGCCCCTGCACACTTGGGCTGGTGTTTGAGCCCCTTCTTTCTCTCCTCTGTAGAGTAAGCTCTATATCTAGGAAATAAAGTGGTTCCCTGCCTTCTCCCCATGTCTCCATGAGAACTGAGGATGTGGGATGGTGTGGAAAAGCTGGGTGGACTGTCAGGAGGACAGGCAGTGGGCAGGTGCTGGTGCGGTGGCAGCTGGCCACTCTCTGGTGCAGTTCCTTGGCACCCACCCACCCCCTTGGTGCAGCTTCTGGATCGCAGTCCTGGCCTGACCCACCCAGCCTGCCTCTTCCTTTCTGGAACCACCCCCAGCACTGCGGTGCAGCCTGCCAGCTCTGGTCCTCTCCCCTAGAGCCCCTCCCCGCCCACGGCGGGTGACGGAGCTCCCGCGCAGGCCTGGACTTGGGATTAATGAAGCCCAGATGCAGGACTCCTGGCTCTGGCATCAAGCTCGCTGCAGAGCAGCAGCAGCATGAGGGGCCATTTACCTCCCACCATGCTCCCAGCCCAGCTGCTGCTGCGGCTCCCAGGAACAGCTGGCTGGTAGAGGAAGCCTCTGAGGGCAGGGCCTGCAGGGGAGGGGAGCTGAGGGTCTCTGTGGGCCACACCATGGCTCAGCCAGGGCATACACAACAGCCCTCAGCAGAAAGGGGTCAAGACTAAAGGGAGACAGAATCAGGTCCCAAGCTTTTCACTGTTGAGTCTTCACAGTTCCAGATGCAGTGCAAACATCACACGGGACAAGCATGCTACAAATGATTATCTTTCATTTGTCTGAGATTCAGATTTAACGGGCAGCCTATATTTTGATTTGCTAACTAGAAGCCGAGCATTTCTTTGCCCCTCCCCTTTTTTTTTAGTACCAGGGATTGAACTCAGGGGTACTCAACTACAGAGCATAGACCATAAAGCATTACGACTGAATCTTCACAAGTCACACACATGACACCAGCACCCAGATCAAGAAATGCCACGGGAGCCAGGCCTGGTGGCACATGCCTGTAATCCCAGCACTTAGGGAGGCTGAGACAGGAGAATCGCAAGTTCAAAGCCAACCTCAGCGATAGCGAGGCGCTAAGCCACTCAGTGAGACCCTGTCTCTACATAAAACACACAATAGGGCTGGGGATGTGGCTCAGTGGTCGAGTGCCCTGAGTTCAATCCCCGGTACCAAAAAAAAAAAGTGTGGAAGGACCTGAACCTGTCCCGACTGCTGAAATCCACCCATCTAGAGCTTCATGTAAATGGATTCATGCACTTCTGTTCTTTGGTGCCGGCCTGCATGGGTGATCCATGTTGCTGGAGGTCGTCATAGTTCATTCATAACCACGACTCCCAGAGCATTTACCCAAGGCACTTCTGCAGCTGGGCACATTTCAGTACCTCTGTTTTGGTTCCTGTGTACCTAGGAATAGGACCGCTGGGTGACTGGGAGAGCACGTGTGCATCTGTAGTAGACCTTGCCGGATGGCTGGCTGAGTGAAGGTTCCCTGCACCCCACCAGCATGGCAGCCCTCTGCCGTGGGCTGGTGCCGCCTGCTGCTTTTTCTCTTTTCTAATCAAGAGCGCTCTGCTTTGTTGATCTTTCTGACTTTCCTGTTTCCTAAGCAAATTAACACAGTCCCCTTGAGTTTCAGACCCCACATTAGGGCCGCTGATCTCAAACTGCCCAGCCTCAAGAGGGCTTTGAGGAAGCTGTTCCTGCCTTCGCTTTCCATCACAGACAGCAGTGGCCCTGGGGAAGTTGCTCTGGAGTCTTCAGCATCAGTTAGAGAGTGACTGGGTTCAGTGGTGGCTCCCCAAGTCCTCCCTTAAGGAAACATCACTTCCAGGCAGGCACCTCCCACATGTCACTTGTTTAGTCTTTTGGTTGCTTGTGATATCTTTCCAGCAGTGTGGCTGAGGATGCCTGTGGGGTCCCTCCAACAATGTTGCTGCCTGATGGCATTTCTCCTCTAAGAAATCAATTTAGTCCACGCATTTTTTCATCACGTTTCATCTTCCAGATGTTTCCTTTTTTCCCCTGGTGGTGGTGGCTTTCCTCAGGAACTGGGGACTGTGGTAGAGCCCTTGCCCAGCATGCACGAGGCCTTGGGTTTGATATCCAGCATAACAAAAAAAAGAAAGAAAAAATTCATTTCAGTGGCTAACAGCTGCCTCCCCTGGGGACAGGTGTGTGGAGGGACATTGAAGGTCATAGCCTCATGGTGGGGATGGACTGGGGACAAGGCACGAAGCGCCATGGCCTTGGGAGTCTGGTGGGAGAAGGGCCCACCTCGTCGCCCTATCTCAGAGTCCTCAGCCCCGCGTCACTTGCCCCTCTCCAGCCCACCGCCATTCTGGCCGTCCTCTGCTCTCCGCTTCCCTCCTCTCATCTTCCCTGGTGCTCAGGGACCTGTGGAAAGCAGAGGCCCAAACATGAGGTGCGAAGGCCTGACGGGGTGGGAGTGGGGGATCCATCCTCAGGAGGAGCCACTGTTGGCTCCGTCCTGGTGGATGGCTCGGCACTGTTGCTGGCTGACTGCCACCTGAGGGACTGTGCTGGCTCACAGTGGCTCACAGACCAGATGCTCCTGGACGGGTGACTTCAGGCACCCTTGGCTCTGGGCATTCCAGGGCTCTGCTTCATGCTCCTGTCTCCTCTGGCCTCCCTCTTGCTGCTTATTCAAGCTGTCCCACCGGGACACAACATGGCCACTAGCAGCTGCAGGGTCACCTCCTGCCACCTTAGTGGTCCTCTGGGAAGGCACATGCTCTGCTGACAGTCCAGGGATGCAACACACTCAGGCCCACCCTGGGAACCAGGTTGGGGCAGGGCAGGGCAGACCAGGGGTTCCAAAGGAACGTTCTGTGGACGCTATGGAAAAAACCCACAGACTTGCTGGGCACGGTGGCACATGCCTATAATCCCAGCAGCTGAGGCAGGAGGATCACAAGTTCAAAACCAGCCTCAGCAACTTAGGGACTCAGAAGAAAAATGGTCCCCTCTCCATGGGTGTCCTGCCCCTTACGTGGGCTCCCCAACTTCCAGCCCACCCTCTTTTAGAACCCTGCTTGGGTTCTCTGATTCTTCTCTCCCAGGCAGCTTCGAAGCCAGCTCAGCCTTGTGGTCATTGCCCGGATGCTGGGTCAAGAGGAACTCCCTCTCTGGCAAGAGAAGATGCAGGTGAGTCTCTCGTGTTGTCACCTTTGCATTGCTATGACCACAATACCTGACACGAAGAACTTAGAGGAGGAGGAGGAGGTTACTGGGGCTCCTGGTTTCAGAGGTTTCAATTTGTGGTCGGCCAGTTCCATTACTTTGGCCCTGAGGTGAGACAGAACATCGTGGTGGAAGGGCAGGCAGAAGAAAGCTGCGCAGCTCATGGCAGCTGAGAGGCAAAGAGAGAGAAAGAGACCAGGGTCAACATATGCCTTTCCAGGGCACATCCCCAGTTACCTGCTTCCACAGCCTACAGTTTCTGCCCCCTCCACCAGATATGCATCCTTCCAGGGATGAACCCACTGATGAGGTCAGGGCCCTTACTGTTCAATCACTTCCCCAAAAAAGCCCCACCCACCTCAGAACATTGCTACATTGGGGACCAAGCCTTCCAACACTTGAGATCTGGGGGAACATCCCAGACCCAAACCATAACACAAGTCTGCCTCAGACAGGAAGGCCTGTAGGTGGCCGACCCTCCCCAAGGCCTGCTCACTCCTGAGTCCTGGCTAGCACCCCAAGCCTGTACCCTGAGAGCTGAGCTGGGTTAGAATGTTGTTCTTAAGTTCTTTCATTCAGTGATTACTGGGAGCTGGGTGTGTAGTTCAGTGGCAGAGCACTTGCCCAACTTGTGCAAGACCTTGGGTTCAACCCCTAGACCTGCAAGGATGCCATAACACAAACCTAAGTCCCAGCTACTCTGGCTGAGGGGAGAGCATCACTTGAGCCCAGGAGTTTGAGACCAGCCTGAGGCCAGCCTGGGCAATGCAGCAGTATTCTGCCATCTCAAGGGGAAAAAAATTGTTTGCCTGCCTACCATGTGCTGGATGCCAAAGATTGAGCTGGGAGCCTATATTATAGTTTTTAAAAATATAAAACATACATAATGTAAAACTTATCACCTCAACCTGTATTTATCATCTAAACTCCAGTTTGGTTTTTGCGTTTTTGCCATGCTAGGGAACCAACCCAGGGCCTCGTGCATGCTAAGCAGGTGCTCAACCACTGAGCTACATCCCCAGCCCTTTTTATTTTATTTTTGAGACAAGGACTCATTAAGTTGCTTAGGCTGGGCTTCAAACTGGGGATCCTCCTGCATCGGCCTTCCGAGTTGCTAGGATTGCAGGCATGCATCACCACACCCAGCATCTTTTAATTTTCATTTTTTTGTACTAGGGAGTGAACCCAGGAGTACTTTACCATTGAACTACATCCTGAGCCCTTTCCATTTTTTATTTTGAGTCAAGGTCTTGCTAAATTGCTAAGAGTCTTGGTAAATTGTCTAAGCTATCCTCATTTGTGATCCTTCTGCCTCAGCCTATTAGGATTACAGGCCTGTGCCACTGCACCCAGCTTAATTTTTTAGGGGGGCAGAGGGTACTGGGGATTTAACTCAGGGGTGCTTTACTACTTTTACTTGTTATTACTTCTTTATTTTTAAATCAAAATATAATTTTTTAAGATCATACATAAAACCTACATTCATGGGTATTTTAGTGATCTGTTTTGCCACTGTGACCTATTTTTTATTTTGAGATAGGGTCTTGCTAAGTTGCTTAGGGCCTCACTAAATTGCTGCAGCTGGGCTCAAACTTGTGATCCTCCTGTCTCAGACTCCTGAGCCACTGGATGGATTACAGTTGTGTGCCACCATGCCCAGCTGCTTAAGTATTTTTAAGTATAGAGTTCTAAGCATTTTTAAGTGCCCAGTTCAGGGGCATTAAGACATTCACATTGTGCAGTCATCACCACCATTCATCTCTGATTTTTTTCTTCCTAAACTGAACCTCTGTACCCATTAAACACGAATGTCCCATTTCCCCCTGCCCCCCAACCCCTTGTTATATGACTTTTTGTAGGTGGAAAAACCATGAAGAGGAAAATGAATGCTATTAAATTAGAGCTACTCTCCTCCTGGCCCTCCCCCCAATGTGGCACATCCCCTGGCAGCATGGTGGTTAGCTGTCTTCCCCATTCTTCTGAGAGGCTCTGATGCCAGTCCGCTAGCATCTCAGAGGCCCTTAAGGCACCTGGGATGGGGGCAGAGCAGATGAGGGCATCTTACCTTCCTGGGGACCCCCTGGAATTCTGAAGCATTGTGGAGGTCTGGCTGAACCACCCTCCCACCCCAGCCACCCCAAGGGGGCCAGGCACTCAGCAAAGGCCGATTATCTCTAGACATGGGGTCTGCAAGGGAGGAAGAACAGAGGGATTAATAGTGTGGAGACAGGCATGGTGTAATCCCACCTGTAATCCCAGTGTTGGGGAGGCTGAGGCAGGAGGTTTGTGAGTTCAAAGCCTCAGCAACTTAACAAGGCCCTAAGCAACTCAGCGAGACTTTGTCTCTAAATAAAATATAAAAAGAGCTGGGGATGTGGCTCAGTAGCTAAATGCCTCTGGGTTCAATTCCCAGTTTGAAAAAAAAAAAACAAAACATTGTGAGAAACAGTGCCCAGCAGGCAGGGGCAGGGGCAGGGGCAACAGAGACACGGCAAGTCAGAAGGTCCCCAGAGAGCTCGGATGGCAGCCTGAGGGAAGGACATTGGCTGTGGCAGAGGGGGTCACAGCCCCGCAGAGAACAGACTGCAGGAAGAAAGTGGGGGTGGGAAGCAGGGCAGGGTGGGGGCAGTCACGCGGGCGCAGTGCTGGCAGTCATTGGAAAGGTGGCCATTTTGGGTTTTAAAGTTTAGCCTTTGTTTTTGTTTTTCTTTTTGTACTGGGGATTGAACCAGGGGCACTTAACTACTGAGCCACATCCCCAGCCTTATTTTCTTTTATTTTGAGACAGGGTCTCACTAAGTTGCTTAGGCCTCACTGAGGTTGGCTTCAAACTTGCCATCCTCCTGCCTCAGCTTCCTGAGTCGCTGGGATTAACAGGCGTGCACCACCACACCCAGCTTGATTTGCTTTTTATTGGCCAGAGATTGTACAGGGAGGTGAGGGAAGCTACAGGGAAGGAAGGCAGGTGATAGGGGGACAACCCTGACTGCTGCCTTCCCCAGAGAGAGCTGGCCCTGGAGAGCTCCGCAGCTGCCAAGGGCCCAGATCTCGAGGCCTGTCGGGGACTGAGCCAGGTCCAGCCTGACTGCTTCCCAGCTCCAGGGCCTTTCCACACACCAGGTGCCCACCTGCCTGTGTCCACCACGTGCCCCTCTGCTCTGTAGACAGTAGCTAACCAGCCCGTCCTGGGGTCTGCCCCAGGCACCAGGCGCCGACAGGCTCTGGGGAGACAGCACCCAGACGACCTTGGTAGAGAGGGTGAGCAAGCTGGCTGCGGCCGCAGTGACTAACTCTGCCCGAGGACAGTGAGGCAGCTTCTGAGAAGGTGCCCTGAGCCGGGTCTTGAAGGATGAGTCTGTGCGTGTACCACAGAGGAGGAACGAGATCCAGAGCAGCTCCAGGGAGAGGAAGGACCAGCAGGGCCTGCCCATGGCCTAGCTGTGGCACTTCCTGTCTCTCCCTCCCAAGCCCTGGCCACTCCGTAGCTTTCCTCTGGGTCGTTGGGCTGCCAGGTGCTCCACTGTCCAGCCTGGCCTGTCAGATCTTCCTGAAACATGGTTTCAAAGGGCTGCCTCATCCTATGACTGCCCACATCAGCCACGGGGCCCTTGCACACCTTCTCCACAGCTGCCCAGTGGCACCTGTTTGCAGCCCTCTGCACAGGCCAGCCCAGCCATCCCCTGCATGCGGACTTGGCTATGCACTGACCCCTTCTCCATTGCCACCTATCACTCCCAGCCCCAAAGAGTGGCTGCCACAGACTGGCAGCACTCACCATGTGCTGGGTGCTGTTCTCAGTGCCCACTGCTTGTAGCGGCCCTGGACTGCAAGGACTGCTACTCTGCGCCGCGTCCTACAGATGGAGCAACGAAGGCAGGGAACCTCCCTAGGGTCATAGCAGGGAGGCAGTGGAGCGGGATTGGAGTCCCGGCCTTGACCACAGCAGCGTGCCACCGCGGCGTCTCCAGCCCCCACCCCAGGTCTCAGCAGCCTGGACTGTGCCTGGGGCTTCATGCTGGAGACGACCAGCTGGCCCTGAGCTTTCGTCCTGGGTCACAGGGGAACCAAGGGCCTGTCCCCTCTCCCCCTGGCCCTCTCAGTACACACTGCTTGGTAAAGCTGCTTAGCTGATGGTGAAGAAGCTGCGAGGTGAGAACAGACTGGCTCCAATAGAAGCAGAGGCCTGTGCTTAGGGGTGGGCCAAGCCATTCCCAGAGCACCACTGGGCAGCAGGAGTCTGCCATGTCCAAGCTGCTTGGTTCCTCAAACTGGTCTGTCAGGCCCCAAGAGCAAGACAAGTGCTGGAACTGACCTTGAGGGATAGGACTTCTGTAGGTGCTTGGGGTGCAGCAAACCTGAGGCTTGCATTTGCCAGGAGAGTCCCAGGGTCCAACCAGTAATCCCCGTTCTTCTGTTGAATACTGGGAATGTTCCAGAAACAGCAGTGTTTCAGCCTCATGCCCCAGTGTGCTCCAGGCACTGATCTGGGCATGGAAGACAGAGCAGAACAGAGTTTGGTCCCTCCCTTATGACATTCACGGTCTAAGGCCAGGCAGACACAGGCACCAAGAAGGCAGTCTCATGTACCAGATGGTGAGGTGCACTGGGAGGAAAATGAGAGAGGTAAGGGGGAGGAAGTGCTGGGAGCATGCTGCTATTAAGCACCAACAGAGAAAGGGACCTTTGCACATAGATGTGAAGGAGGCAGGTGGGTCTCTGGGAAGAGCACTCCAGGCAGCCGGGATAGCAAGTGCAAAGGCCCTGGAGCAGGCCAGGCCTCTCAGGTTACAGGAAAACCAAAGAAGCCAGTGCAGCTGAAGCAGAGGGCTCCGGGTGGGCTAGCAGGAGTCAAGGTCAGGTAAGGGAAGGCTCATCTATCCAGAGCCTCAGGCCACCCTGAGGGTTTTGACTTCTCTGCCAAAATGGGGAACCCCTAGAGGGTTTGGAATAGAGGAGAGAATAAGCAATTTGTAAACTCTTTAAACTTCCTCTGGCTGCTGCACTGACTCTAGAGCATGTTCAGGGCAGGGGGTCTGCCTCTTTGCAGTAAGCCTGCATGGGGGATAGCAGCATGGGCAATGGGTAGCCAGATGCAAGGTGCACTTCCCAAGAATAGGATGCAAGATTTGAGAGGAGAAAGGGAGCATTGGAGGAAGAACTTGGCATGGCCGGAGGGAGACAGACGCCTTTCACCCAGCCAGGTGGAGCAGGCTTGGGAGGAAGTCAGGAGTTTGTTTCTTATCCCAGGACACCTCTCCCAACACTACCAGCCTCTTTTGTCAAGCCATGTCTTCCAGTTTGGAAAATGGGTTTCCAGTAGTTGAAATCAAAGGGCATGAAAGTTTTACATCTAATAGGGAAAGTTAGCTGCAGTCCTGACCTGCTGTTTAGTCATTCATTTACCTAAGAAATACTTACTAAGCAAAACAGTGTGCCAGACTCGGTGCTGGGCTCTGGGCCACTGCAGTGAACAAAACTGCCCTGGGGCTGGGCGCAGTGGTGCATGTCTGTGATCCCCACGGCTCAGGAGGCTGAGACAGAAGGATCATAAGTTCAAAGCCAGCTTCAGCAATTTACGAGACCCTAAGCAACTCAGTGAGACCCTGTCTGTAAATAAAAAATTAAGTACCCCTGGGTTCCATTCCTGTACCAAAAACACCCTTGGGGAGCTGACATTCTGGGGCCAGGAAGCAGATAATAATACGAGTAATAAGCAGCTAATTTACGTGGGCTGGTAGGTGGTGATAAATGCTATGGAAAGAAGAGGTGAGGGGTAGGGGACTGCAGGCAGGTGTGGCCAGCATGAGGCTGCAGGCCAGGTGGGAGCTCAGCTGGGCAGGCCTCCTGAGAAGGTGGGCTAGAGCCAAGGCCGTAAGGAGTGGGCAGCTCTGCTGGGTCTGGTCAGAAGCCCCTGCAGGGGCCCAGGCTTTAGTGAGCAGCAGCAGGTCATGGGACCACCTGGGGCCTTGAAGACGCTTAAGATTTGGGCTGCTCCACGTACAAATAGGAGCCTCTGCCCAGATTTGAGGTAAGAGCCACTGGCTGGGTAGCCTCCTCCTCTCACCAGGCAACTGACAAGGCGGTGGAGGCCTGTCTTGGGTGCACACTAGCTCCTGGCCCTAGGTGTCTGCCCTCATGGGCTGAGTGTTTGCTGAGGTAGCTCCCAGCAGGAGGATGGGTGGGGGTGGGGAGGGTGCTGGTCGGCCCCAGCCCCACTGGGACCCATAGGGTCCCAACCAGCCCTGATCCTGCAGATAGTCCGTTGGTAGGAGAGCAGCTGGCCAGAGTGACCTGAGCCAGAAACAATGGAAATGAGCAGTCGGAGCCACGGGGGCAGCTCAATGTTTTCATGGAGGGCAGGAAAACAGCAGTGAGCGAGCTTGCCTTGCCCTGCCCCACCCAGGGTTCCCGCGAGCCCAGAGGGTCCCACCCAGCCAGGGAGAGGCTGGCCTGCCAAAAGGCTGCTGGGGGCCGCCAGGCCCCGCCCTTGCGCTTGCACAGCTGTGAGCTCTGGGCAGGCAGGGCTGCCCTGGAAGCTGTCCCCAGACAAGGAGGCTGAGCAAGGCAGTGCAGCTCTGGTGTTGGTGCAGCCCCAGATGGAGCCTCTCTTCACCCAGAACCTTCCCCTCTTTCCTGCCTCCTCACACTTTCAAAGGGGATCAGACACAGGCAGAAAAGCCCTGGCCCTCTTCCAGGAACCAAGGCCTCCCGAGTCCTAGACCCCAACCCAGCTGCTTTTGTGGGCTGTCTGTGCCCGCAGCCAGCTGAGGTGCTGAGCAGGTGTCAGTGAGTGAGTCAGAAGAGGAGGCCAGGTGTGCCGGCTGGCCAGGCCCAAGCAGGGAGCTGGGCCAGGGGCTCAGCTCTAGCCCATGGCCACACTGCACCTGCTAGATCTAAGGAGATGGTGCCTCTGCAGACTATCCTGGCTCTACTTCTGCACCTGGCATCCTCCCCCACCTCAGGGCTGCACGTGACCCAGAGAGGCCAGGCACTGGGAGCCACACCACAGGTTAGCTCCAGGGCATCTGGACAGGCTTCACTGGGCCCCACTGAGGCTGCCGGAACCCTGAGCTTGGGCTGGGCCCAAAGGAGGGGCTGGCTGCAGACTCATGGATTTAGGCAGGTCACATTCCGCCTGAGGCGTTCAGAGCCTGCCTGTTTGGAGGGAATGGGCAGTTTCTTCAAAAACAAAACGGGAGGAGCTGGGCTTGAGGGTGCAAGCCTGTGCCTGTGATCCGAGCTACTGGAGAGGCTAAGGCAGGAGAATCACAAGTTCAAGACCAGACTGGGCAACTTAGCAAGACCCTGTCTCAAAATAAAAATAAAAAGGGCTAGGAATGTAGCTCTGAGGTAGAATGCGCCTGCCACACACACAAAAAGGACTGGGGCTTGGTGTGCTGGCCCACATCTGTAATCCCAGCAACTCAGAAGGCTGAGGCAGGAGGATCAGGAGTTCAAAGCCAGCCTAAGCAACGTAGTGAGACTCTGTCTCTAAATGAAATATAAAAAGCCATGGGAATGTGGCTTAGTGGTTAAGCACCTTGGATTTAATCCCCAGTACTGGAAAAAAAAAAAAAAGGAAATTAAATATGTAAAGGTCTGGGAATGTATTGCACACCCCTGAATTTAATCCCCAGTACCACCAAAAAAGGACACACACATACACACACATACATATAATATATATAATGCATATCAAAAAGGAAGATGTGTCAGGATGGAGGTGATGAAACAGGCAGAGAAGATGATGACGATTGTGGTCATCACTTGATGATGGACAGGCGGGGCTCATGGTCTCTCTTCTTCATGTATATGGGAAATGCCACAGTGACAAGTTCAACGAAAAGAAAGAGACAACACCCTCTCTGCCTAGCTGGCAGAGAAGGAGCAGCTTGCCTGGGCAGGGTCCTGCCCAGTGGCAGAGGACCGAGCTCCCGCTCTTGGTTCTGCTGGGAAGTGGGTGAAGTCCTTCTACCTCGGGAGGTCTTCCAAGTTCATCTGGTTAAGGAAAGACTCACCCTGTGCCAGGCACCTGTGTGTGAGATAGAGACAGTCATTCAGTGTGATCCAGGTGAAAACACTCAGGGTCTGAGAGGCCACACAGGTTATATGTGAGAGGTGGACTCAGGTCCTGTGACCCGTAGCTGCCGGCTGTAGGTGTCCCCCGAGCACCCACACAGTTGCTCAGCGGCTGCTGCCCTCAGTGTGTGACAGCCTCCTTCTCCTCCCCAGCTGTCTTTGCTCAGTCAACTCCTGAGCCTCATGAGGCCATCATCCCTTGGGCAGTACCTGGGCTCTGAGCCCTTGCCACCCTGCCAGGAGCAACAGCCAAAGGCCAGCACCACACTAGACCACAAGGTGAGCACCCAGCACCTGTCTGCTTCCACCAGGGCTGTCTTGTCTGCTTTGCGCAGCCTATGGGACCTGCAGCTGCCTGTCCTACTTGAGCCCCAGGCCATGGCGGAGCAGAGACCAGCAGGCTGCTTCCTGTGTTGAGGGGAGGTGTTCCTCAGCTCTCCCAAGTCTGTAATTAGAGCCCTTGCCCACCCACACATGTAGGTGCAGGGCAGTGGGCACAGGCGTGCAGGCCAGAGGTCCACCGTGCGTCTGCTGCATCCCCTGTGGCCTGGCTTCGTTTGCTGTGAGGCTCTTGGTTAGCTTTGGGGGACAGCTTGGAAGGGATGGGGGAGCAGAGATGCTGTGTGGGTGGTGTGGGTGGTGGGAGCACATTTAGAAGAAGGGCAGGAGGCATCCTTATGTGAGGACACCCCCTCGTTTTCCTTTTCACAGGGCAGGGCTAGGGCCAGACTCCCTGCTCATTTTCACTAATTCTTACTGAGGCTGCGTCCTTGGCCTCCCCACAGTTCTTCCTAATTAACTTTCCAGACATCACCCAGTTTTCCTAAAAGCCACAGCTTGGCTTTTGGATTTGGAAACCAAGGGCAACGAGGTACCCAGGGCTGGGAGGTTGTAGGGTAAGGAGACTGAGGTGCATGTCAGAGCAGAGATGGCGGTGGGTAGGCTTCAGAGAGGGCACTGCAGGCCCACCTTCCTGGGGCACAGGCTCCCCTGTCTCTGGGTACTGGGGGTCAAGAATGGAGATAGGGATCTTCTAATTCAAGAAGGCAGCAATTCCAAAACCCTGTTCAGAGGTGGATGTTGAGGATCCAGAAGTCCAGCCTTTGGGCACCGTTCTGCAAATCAGATAAACAAATTAATTACTTAATGAACACAAACGAACCATTAGGAAGATGTGAGAGTCCCCAGTGCACTCCCCTTCCAGGACACACAGGGAAGCTTATCTTTCAGATGTGCCTAATATTAGTGCATTTACGAGGCAGCAGCCTCCCTGGAGAGCGTGAGCTGCCCGCACCCCTCCTCCTTTGCCAAGTACTTCCCAGGACACAGGAGCTGGTTATAGAGGCTGCCTATTAGGCCTCTAGAAAGGAGGCAGGGCCAGCCTCTGGGGGTGGTCTGAGCAGGACCCAGGAGGCCTAGGTTAGGAGGGAGTGATGAGAGAGAAGAGAAGAGGCCATGTCTGGTCTGGCAGAGTGAAGAGTGGCCTACAGGCTCCTTGGGGGTCAGCCCCATGACTTCACCCAGCAGAGGCAGGGTTCCCGCCAGGCTCCAAGCTTCCATTTGGCTCACCTTATATATGAGTCTGCCTGTGCAACAGCCTGGGGTTGAGGGGAATGAACTGGCTGAGGCACCCTTCATTTTAAGGTGGAGGAACCTGTGAAATGCGCCCCCTGGTTGCGGCCATATTGGGAATGGCTGGTTTGGCCTAGGAGCTCAGAGGGGCCCAAAAGCAGGGTGTGCTGGTGAGGGGGCAGCAGAAGGGGCAGGCAAGGTCACTGCAGCACTCAGGACCCCTGGACAACCACAGAGCCTGCTGGCTCCCCTCCACCTGGGCTGTGGCGGTGAGGGAGAGGAGGGCAGGAGGGGGACAGGTGGAGCCGGCGGGGTACCAGGTGAAGAAGAGTATGAAGTGGCCGAGCTGTGTCCCCGGCCTAGGCGGCCAGGCGCTATTCTGACTGGGAGGGGCAAGGTGGGGCGATGACTGGGCGGCCTCCCACCTCAGCCGACTGACTCTTCATTAGGCCCCAGTGTTTCATCTTCAAAGCGGAGATGGGGCTACTCACCAGCCAAAAAGCCGCCGGCGTCATCCACCCTGTTTTACAGGAGTGGTGGTCTGGGTGAGGGCTTAGCCTTTTATCCCCAGAGCTCAGAGTCTTCCTCTTCTGGCCCCCTGAGTGCACAGGGGAAACGGAGGCAGGGGAGGGTCACCCCGAGGTGACCTCGGGTGCAGGAAGTGGCTGCTTTTCCAGGCCCTTGGGGCTGCCATGCTGAGCTGCCTGCCCATCCCCCGGCCCAGCTCCTATTCGTGTCTGGGAGATTTCCTGCCCTGCTCCTGGGTCACAGTCCTCCTCCGGCCTGCAAATAAACACTTCTGCCCAATCTTCCCCCTGTCTCCCCACCTCCTCTCTCTCAGGCCTGGCCTGGCCTCCCTCCTCCCTCTAGGAAGAAGCCCAGGGCACGATGTGGCTTCACCCAGCACTGTCCCTGTATGCACTGAGCTGTGTAGCTGGACAGCGGGCACAGCCACATCTCTGTGCATGGCATTCCACTTTGCCACTAGATGGACAGAAGGAACCAGCAAGTGGGTGGTATTATAATCTCTCTCTCCTCCTCTGAACTCTCTTCCATTCTGCTCTACTTATCTGCTCTCCTGTCCACATTCTGGCAAGTGCCACATTCTGCACACCTGCTGACCAGTGACTGGCTCCGAGTCTCTTAATGTCTTGGGTCACCAAGTCCTGATGGAGCTCTGGGCTTCAGAAGTGCCACCTCTATAATGAGAGAACCAGTCACAGGGCATTGTTGGTACTTAAGAAGCTCCTGCCAAGGAAAGCGAGCCACCAAGTACTTGAACAAAAGAAGCAGTGGCTCTTCCAGCTCAGCTCTGTGTGGTGGCCAGGAGGAGGGGAAGATGGAGGGGAGGCAGGCCACCCGGGTTCCTGCACGTTTGTCCTAGCTGGGTCAAAGTCACTTAGCAAGTCACAGCAGACCTTGTAGAGGGGGGAGCTTCCATAGAATATCCTGCTTAAGAAATTGATTAGCAGGGCACACCCACGCCTGCGATCTCAGCAGCCTGGGAGGCCGAGGCAGGAGGACCACAAGTTCATGAGCCAGCCTCAGCAACTTAGCAAGGGCCCAAGCAACTTAGCAAGACCTCGTCTCAAAAAATAAAAAGGGCTAGGGATGTGGCTCGGTGGTTAAGCATCCCTGGGTTCAATCCCTGCTACCAAAAAAAATAGAAGTAAAAAAAACAGGCAGGGTGTGCTGGGAATGCAGGTCGGTGGTAGAGCACCCCTGGATTCAGTCTCAATACCCAAAAAAAGGGTAAAGGAGTGAAGAAGAAAAGAAACGGGTCATTAGAATACTTTCTTTTGGCATTTTAAAGTGTGCCTGCCTGCCCTGATGCCTGCCTGTATCCCAGCTACTGGAGAGGCTGAGGCAGGAGGATCACTTGAGTTCAAGGCCAGCCTGGGTAACACAGTGAGACCCATCCCAAAAATAAATAAAATTAAGTACTGAGCCCTTTGGCAGTTGTCAGTGGCCCTTTGCTTTCCTGATTTGAGCTGAGCTCACTCAGATAAGAATAAACATCTGGTCAGAAGATGCTCAGAGTCTGGCACAGCCCGGCAAGAGTCAAGTGCCCTGACTGGCAGAACCAGGAGAGAAAGGCCCTTTGTACAGAGGAGACCGTGTGGTGCTCCAGGGCTGGTCCCTCATGTTCCCCTTTGGCCCACAGTTCAGTTCTGCAGGAGACAGGTGTCTTTCCAGGCCTCTGAGACTAGCCTTTGAGCCCCCAGCAGTCTCACATTGCTCCATCCCAACTCCACTGCCACCGTCTCTTCACGGCACCCAGCTCAGCCTTCCAACCTAAAACCAGGGAAACTGGTTGGCTTTTTTTTTTTTTTTTTTTTGGTACCAGGGATTGAACTCAGGGGCACTCGACCACTGAGCCACATCCCCAGCCCTATTTTGTGTTTTATGTAGAGACAGGGTCTCACTGAGCTGCTTAGTGCCTCGCCGTTCAGGAGGCTGGCTTTGAACTCGCGATTCTCCTGTCTCAGCCTCCCAAAGTGCTGGGATTACAAGTGTGAGCCACCGCGCCCGGCTACATTTTACATGTTTTGTGTATATATCCTTTTTTTTTTTTTTTTTTTTGATGGTGCTAGGGATCAAACCCAGGACTTTGTGCATGGTAAGCACACACTTTACCACTGAGCCACACTCCAGCCAGATGCTATATTGATGGCAGTTTGGGGTTGTTTTTTATCCCCTTAGAGATTTGAGAGGTAAAAGGAATGAGGATCTTGATGGTGAGATGGAAGTTTTTCCCCAGTTGGTTAAATTTGAGGCCTAGGAGGAAGTCACTGTCTCCTGTTGTATGGGAAGAAAACGAAGCCTTGAGGGAGGTGGGGGGGGGGCCCTCCCAGAGTCCTGGCAGTCCACAGGATTACAGATTACACACATCTGTAATCCTGCTCAGGAGGCTGAAGCGGGAAGGTTGCAAGTTCCAGCCTAGCTTGGGCAATTTAGCGAGATAAAACTTTTTTTTTTATATATGTTTCTTTTAGTTGTAGATGGACACAATGTCTTTATCTTATTGCTTTGTATGTGGTGCTGAGGATCAAACCCAGGGCCTCACGCATGCGCGGCAAGCGCTCTACCGCTGAGCTACAATCCCAGCCCCGAGATAAAACTTTTTAAAGGGTCGAGGGTACAGCTCAGTGACAGAGTGCTTGCCTAGCACGTGGGAAGCCCTGGTAAAGAAAAAGAAAAGGAAAAGGTGGGATCAGGAACCTGTCTCCAGTCTCCCTAAGTGCCTCTTCCCTACCTGATGATGTTCTCAGGGGATGACAGCCTGGGGCACCCTCAGCATCTGACTGTCAGGGCTGCTTCCTCCAGGTGGGTGCCTGGAGGGTCCCCAGCTCTGTCTCCTAGGGCCTGGCGAGGGCTTGTTTGTGGAGGAGACTAGTGAGGTGATGTTGGGGGTGTTCCTGAGCTAGGCGATGCTGGCTGGGGGTGAGCCCCACCTACCTGCACAGACTCCTGGCACACCCGTAGCTCTCTCTATAGGGCTTCTGCAGAGCGTGTGGGCCACTGTGTGAGTGAGTGCATGGTGTGCATCTCCTGTGAACCCTGTGCTATGCTGCGTTGTGTTGAAGGAGCTGGCAAACAAGTTTTGCTGCTTTTGCTTAGGCTGCTGCAACTGCAGACTGCAGCTGCCTGTCCCTGTGCCCGAGTGACCCTGCCAAGAGCTGCCTTAATGGGAGGTTGTAGCGGGGAGAGGCTCAGCTCTCGCTGCAGGGGCAGGGCAGGGCGGTGTGCTGCCCTACGGCTGCTCTGAGCTCGCCTCTGCCCTCTCTCGCTGCCACTCTCAACCCCAGCAAGGGGACATGTGTTCCCTCAGGCTTGACTTGAGCACAGGCTTCTGGTCCTGTGACCCCCTCAAACACAAGGGCCCAGAGCCTCTGCTGACCCCCGTCTGTACTTTCTGCTTTGTTTCCTGAAAGCACCTGTCCTTCCCTCCTGCCCCTTACCCACAGCACTGGGCACCTGGGTCAGGCCAAGGTTAGGAGGTTTGGGAGGAAACTAGATCAGAGGAACAGAAAGTAAACATTCAGGACTCCTGAGTTCCTCCCCAGCTAGTGGTGGGTTGTCTTACTTCCTCCAGAATAAGGAGCATCAGACATCTTTTTTTTTTTTTTTTTTTTTTTGTACTGGGGATTGAACTCAGGAGCACTTAACCACTGAGCCACATACCCAGCCCTTTTTTATATTTTATTTAAAACGAGGTCTCACTACGTTGCTTAGGACTTGTTTAGTTGCTGAGGCTGGTTTCGAACTCTAGACCCACCTGCCTCAGCCTCCTGAGCTGCTGGGATTACCAGTGAATGCCACCATGCCCAGCTCATCAGACATCTTTTTACATAAACCTCAAAGAGGCAGGCTCTGGAAAACTGGCCCTGCTGAGATAGGGAAGATGGCTGCAGGTCTGGGGACTGGTGGCCCAGGCCAGCTTTGGCTCCCAGGAATTCTGACTTCTTTGCAAACACATGAGCAGGGCTTCAAGTGCCGGGGCCGAGCCAGGAGGGTAGGCTGAGCTTCTTTTTTTTTTTTTTTTTTTATAATTTTTTTTTAATATTTTTTTAGTTGTAGATGGACACAATGTCTTTATTTTATTGCTTTGTATGTGGTGCTGAGGATCGAACCCAGGGCCTCACGCATGCGAGGCAAGCGCTCTACCGCTGAGCTACAATCCCAGCCCTAGGCTGAGCTTCTTGAGCAGCTTTTGTTCAAGCCTGGGCAGTGGAGGGTCCTGCCTGTGGCAGCGTCTGGGTCCGCTCTCTGCCTCACCCCAGCTAAGCCAGTCCTCTAGGCAACCCCTTAGGTTCTCTCCCCCTGGACAGGTGATTCATCAGCTTCTGAACTAACACTCTACCTAGGTTTCTCAGTCCTTTCAGAACCCCTGGATGGCTCGATGGCTCTATGGCTCTTCCTCCCATTCTGACCTGTCACATCATACCCCAAACCGTGCTATCCAAAGCCTCTGCCAGCTGGCCCTACTTCATCCACGTGGGTATAGCCCTGCCAATCAGATCGTGCCGCTGAGACCCAAGCAATGGACATCTTTCCCCAGAAACCCTCCATTCCAGGGCCGGCGTCTCTGCTCCTGCTGGCCCTCCTCCCTGCAGTGCCCCGCCTCCTCTCCTGTCCTTGGGTCCCCATGGCCATTACAGCCCGCCCACTCGGGCTGTGGCTTGGCACTTGCTGCTCCACACACTTGAATCAAGGAGTCTGTGAGGCCAGGTCCAGAGTCCATTTCCATCTCATCCCCAGGCTCCCATTGAAAAGCCTGGCCTGAGCAGGTGCCATGACCTAAGGGATGCTGCCCGCCCTCTGCACCGAGCCCCACCAGCTGCCTCTTCTTCCTTCCAGGCTGGCACCAGAGGAGCAGGGCTTTCTAAGCTGGGCGTCCTGGCCTCAGGAAGACTGGGAATGGGTGGGGAAGGTCCCCCCAAGCCAGGCACACCAGAGCCCTCTCAGGTGCCCTCTGCCTTTTCACCTCTTCTGTGTCTTCTGCTCTGTCTGCCAAGCATCTCTAGTGACAGAAGCGTTAGGCCCAGTGGCTGCAGGTCAACTCAGCAGGCTTAGCAAGACCCGGTGCCATGAAACCTTGGCATCACTCTGTCCACCTCTGGGCTCTGACCCTTGGAGCATTCCCAGGCAGTCTCCCTCCTCTCAAAATAAAAAATAATTTGTTGTGAGAAACAACAAATTGTGAGAAACTCCAGGCTGACCTCTTCCTTAGCCACTCGAGCCAAGGGGAGAGAAAGAGCCTGTGTCCTAGAGGCCCAACCAAAATCCCAGAGTCCAGTCTCATTGGCTGGGCTTGGGTCATGTGCCCATCCCTAGGCCAGTCGTGTAGCCAGGCTGGCATATGATAATTGGCTGGACCAAGTCACATGAGCTCCCCTGGAGTCAGCAGTGAAGACACCACCAGAGAACAATCTGGCCTAAGTGCTGGATTCTCTTACAGAGGAAGCGGGTGGGCCCTAGATGCCCCGGAACCTTGGATTCCATAACACTGCCTGTTCTTCTGTCGTGGGTGATAGCCCCATACTCTCATCTTCCCAGGAAGCACAGGAAGGGCCCTGCTTCCCAGGCTCCAGCCACGCCAACACTCCAGGAACCAATTCAATGAGAAAGAGGACTGACTGGTATTAGGTTTGTTTTTGTTTTGTACCAGGGATTGAACCCAGGAGCGTTTAGCCACTGAATCATATCCCCAGCCGTTTTTTATTTCTATTTATTTATTTATTTATTTATTTATTTATTTTTGGTACTAGAGATTGAATCCAGAGGCACTCGACCACTGAGCCACATCCCCAGCCCTATTTTGTGTTTTATGTAGAGACAGGGTCTCACTGAGTTGTTTAGCACCTCGCTGTTGCTGAGGCTGGCTTTGAACTCGCGATTCTCCTGTCTCAGCTACCCAAGGTAGCTAGGATTACAGGCGTGCGCCACCATGCCCGGCTATTTTTTATTTTAAGACAAGGTCCTGCTTAGTTACTTAGGGCCTCACTAAATTGCTAAGGCTGGCTTTGAACTCGTGATTCTCCTACCCTAGCCTCCCGAGCCGCAGGGATTACAGGCGTGCGCTACTGCGCCCAGCAGGTATTGGCTTTTGAGGAAGCCACTGCTCTATGAAAATGGCCATGTGGATGCCTGGCCCAGTTTCCATTACCCCCTCACACGGCCCCACATGCTTACTCCTGCACTCACCCCCACATGCTGATGTGCTCATGCACACGTGTAGACTCAGATGTGCACTGAGATTCCTGCCGCTCCCTGGGCCACTGGCAGAGCTTGGCTTTCCTGTCCAGATCTGCCTGAGTTCAGGGTCTATAGTCCCAGCTGGAGGAGCAGGAAGAGCCTCTTGCCAGGCCCTGCCTGTGGTCTCCTTCACCCTACTGCCAGCAGGAAGCTGGGGAGGAAGGGTGGGCTGGGTGGGAGCCCTCTCAGATCTTTGCCTGCAGCCTCTTGGTTTTTGCCCCCCACAGACATGGACAAGGCCACACTGTGTGACATGACCTCCCAGAAGCAGTACAGGAATGAAAGGCTCTCCACCTTCTTGCTCTTGTCCCAGCTCCTATCTGTCCTCCCCCCGCCCCAACCTGCTCTACCATGGCCTCATAGTTCCCACCCTGCCCTCAGTACCAAGAGCAGAAGCCAGGACTGCTCAGGGTCCAATCTCAGTGTCTGGATAGAGCTTAAAAGAGAACTGCCCAGCCAGGCGCAGTGGCTCAAGCCTGTAATCCCAGCACTTAGGGAGGCTGAGACAGGAGAATTGCGAGTTCAAAGCCAGCCTCAGCAACGGCGAGGTGCTAAGCAACTCAGTGAGACCCTGTCTCTACATAAAACACAAAATAGGGCTGGGGATGTGGCTTAGTGGTCTAGTGCCCCTGAGTTCAATCCCCAATACCAAAAAAAAAAAAAAAAAAAAAACTGCCTTAAGCAACTTAGCGAGACCTTGTTTCAAAATAAAAAATAAAAGGGCCAGGGAAGTGGCTCAGTAGTTGAGCACCCCTGGGTTTAATCCCTGGTACCAAAAAAAAGAGAGAGAGAGAGAGTAAGGATTGCATAGGTGACAGTGGTGGCACATGCTCATAATCCCTGCTGCTCAGGAGTCTGAGGCAGGAGGATCATAAGTTCAAGACCAACCTAGAGCCAGGCGCAGTGGCACAGGCCTGTAATCCCAGCACTTAGGGAGACTGAGACAGGAGAATCGTGAGTTCAAAGCCAGCCTCAGCAACGGCGAGGCGCTAAGCACCTCAGTGAGACCCAGTCTCTACATCAAACACAAAATAGGGCTGGGGATGTGGCTCAGTGGTCGAGTGCCCCCGAGTTTAATCCCCGTTACCAAAAACAAAACAAAACAAAACAAAAAAAACGACCAGCCTAGACAATTTAACGAGGACCTGTCTCAAACTAAAAACTAAAAATGGCTGAGGATGTAGCTCTGTGGTAGAGTGCTTTTGCCTAGCATT
Organism: Geosciurus inauris; assembly: GCA_004024805.1. Lineage (NCBI taxonomy): Eukaryota > Metazoa > Chordata > Mammalia > Rodentia > Sciuridae > Geosciurus > Geosciurus inauris. The sequence continues at coordinate 133,367 of PVHX01001917.1, forward strand.
CATGAGGGTCTAAGTTAGATGTCCAGTACTTAAAAGAGAGAGAGAGCTGGGCGTGGTAGTGCACGCCTGTAATCCCAGCAACTCGGAAGGCTGAGGCAAGAGGATCACAAGTTTGAGTCCAGCCTCCCCAATTTAGTAGGGCCCTAAGCAACTTAGCAAGACCCTGTTCTAAATAAAATACAAAACAGCGCTGGGGATGTAGCTCAGTGGTTAAGTGCCCCTGGGTTCAATCTCTGGTACCAAAAAGAGGAAGAGAGAGAGTGGGGAAGAGAGAGAGAGAGAAACAGATAACCGCTGTGAGGAGTTTGGGCCTTTGCACTTTCTCTCTGGGAAGCTAGGAATGCTGGTGAAGTGCTCATTCCTATTCTGAGGAAATGGAGGGTGTGGGTGTGTGCTGGTCTCCCAGGTCCTCCTGCAGCCTGGGAAGAGACCTCTGCCTCTCCTCCCAGCTGGACCCTAGAGCAGCTTTCATCCAGCAGCTGAACCGGAAGTCCTGTTCCTGTGCAGATGATCCCAGCCTGTCTCCCGTCACCCTAAAGTGGCCTTGTCCCTGCTTTGTGCTCAGGGCTCCGCCCATTCCTGCACCAGGTCACTTTGATTTGCAGAACTGGGTGTCCTGCCTGGCCAGCCCCATGGTGAGTGGGGCAGGCCCTGCCTGTGACGTCTGCTCTTTGGCCTCTCGACCCTATCTTCAGTGACCCTGGGTAGGAAGAGGTATTATGTCATAGGCTTCATTTCCTAGTAGTTGGTCATGTGTCCTTGTCATTTCCTTCTTGCTAGGACTTATGACTGATGACCTGTGCTGGGCAGAGTCACTTCCAAAATCAGCCTTTCTTTGGGAACAGAACTTTGGGTGCAGCCTTCTACTCCTTTCAGTACCTGCAGAGGCCATGGTCAGAGAGTGTAACCTTGGATGGGAGCTACCTAGGCGAAGGTCATACAGTGTGCTTGCCAGGACAGGGAAGAAATGGCATCCTAGCAATCAGCATGGCAGGTGCCACGGGCTAGGACCAGTTCAGGTGTGGAATGCCCAGAAAAATGCGTGTCCTCTGGTCTTGTGTCCTAGCCAGACCGATGAGGCCTGGCGCTCTCGCCTGGCTGAAGCTCTTGGCCTGAGGCCTGCAAGTAGCCCTGCCTCAGGATTGCTCACCACTAATAGTGATTGTTGTTTGCCTAGGAAGTAGTGGAGTGCCCAGACCATGCCCTTGGGGCTTAAGCTGGAAAGGACATCCCCATGCATCCCAGGAGCAGCCCTGGCCTCAGTCCTGCCTGAGGCCCTTAGATCCTTGATGCAGACTGCAGAAGCTTGCTGTCTCTTGAGGGGAGCGTCCAGAGTCGGTCCCCTTTAGAAATCTTTCTCACACACACACACAGCTTCTCCATCCAGCTGGGGGAGTCTGGTCAGCTGTGTCTTACTAAACACAGAGTCAGGGTCATGCATGTTGGGGACCTCTCCAAGCCTCAGCCTCCACATCTGCTGAAGGTGGGGGTCACCAGGCCCTCTTTGCTTGTTCCCCTGAGTCAGGATACTGAAGCGATGCTGTAGGTTTCAATTTAATAAGAAAAGGAGAAGGAATCATGGCCCAGCTCACGCCTTAGGTCTGAAATGGCTCTCAGCAGGGCAGCACGGCATGTCTTGACAGAGTACGCTGGCTCTAGAGCTCATCTTCAGCACACAAGCTTTCATCCCTCCCTGAGAGCCCCCCACCACCCCCACTGTGGCCGTGATGACACCCAGGGTAGAATTCTCCTGGAGCAGGTGAGGCTAGGCTGGACCTCCAGGACTTCGGCTGGATGTGCTTCCCCCTGTGGTGGTCACCACCCAGAGCCCGTGGCAGGGAGCCAGGGGCTCTCAGCAACAGCAGGGATACCTGCGGGGTAGACCCATAGGCCCAGCAACATGGCAGGGAAAGTCACAGCTGGGTCAGCTTCAGGTGGCCCCAGCACGTGGCGAGACCTGCTCCCAAAGGCCTCTTGCCCGCAGCAAGAACGCCATCTGCCCCCCCACCTCACCCTGGCAGCCTCCAGGGAACGGGCTGGCTTTGAAGACCTGCCCAGGGTAGGAACCGAGGGGGGAGAAACCGTGCTGCCTGGGCCAGAGCAGGCGTCTTCCTGGGAGCACCCCGCCCACGCCGCCCTTCTCTGATGTAAGTAACGGGACACAGCCCACTCCCTTGGCATTAGCTAGAGGGGACTTTCCTGTAAGATGAAGTTCCTGGGAAATGTCCACCCTTTTTCCCTTTTGTATTAAGACAAAAGTTCAACGGGAAGAATCCCCCTGGACCTGGGAGAGTTGGCCCCTGGTTTCTGGAGTCAGAACCAGCTGGAGCAGAACACAGAGACGTCACCCTTTCCCAGCTGGGTGACAAGCCTGGTGGCTGTCTGCCATCACTCATTCGGCAGTCCTTCCCCAGCAGTGGGGCAGGCCCTGCTTTGAGGCAGGAGAGGCAGAGTGAGGCCTGGTGCACGGAACCTCTGAGGAACCAGCCCTCCAGCTCCAGGCAGAGACCCAGGAAGGAAGTGCGGCCTCGCTGACAGCATGGTCCTGCCTTGTCCTGTGGGCATCGGGTCTAGGCACGTCCATTGGTCCCATTCCTGGCTTCCCCAGCCTCTGTCTCTCCCCACACTGTTGGCTGAGGTTTCCTGTGTCCCATTTCGCATTGGGGCTTCCCAGCCTCTACTCAGGCCCCTGTGGGAGGAGCTGGACTCCTGAGCCAGTCAGCGCCCACTCCAGCCAAAGCGCCAAGCCTGGACAAACCTGGTCCCGCCCACAGGGAAGGCTGCCCACAAGCCACACTGACTCCTCCCACAGAGCCCTGGAGGGGGCTAGTGTTCCCAGTGATAGAGAACTTGTTAAAGCAGGTGGGGGCTGCCATGGCCACCCCTTCTTGCTTCTTAAGACAAAGCCTGGTGTCTCTGGTGCCAGTCAGGACAAGAGCAGGCTTGCTAAGTTCAGGAATTGGTCACACTGTGACAAAGCAGGAAGCCTGGCTCGAGCTCGCATCTGGCTGCCTACTCTGTGCTGCCCCAGCGCACCGTGCCCGCCCTGTGCTCCTGGCCCACCTCAGGTCACCAAAGCAGTGGCGCTTCAGGAAGACATTCAGATTCTGCCTCCCTGACCTTCACAGGAGTGAGAAGTTACCTGGACAGAATAAGACCCCTCTCACCTCTGAGAGGGAGGTGGGGGACAAATGCTGGGGCTTGAACCCATGGCCTTGGGCATGCTAGGCAAGCACTCTGCCACTGAGCCACCTCCCTAGCACCCACTCCCGTTTAAGTTTGGGGGGGAGGGTACTGGAGATTGAACTCAGGGGCACTTGACCATTGAGCCACATCCCCAGCCCTATTTTGTGTTTTATGTAGAGACAGGGTCTCACTGAGTTGCTTAGTGCCTCGCCGTTGCTGAGGCTGGCTTTGAACTCGCGATTCTCCTGTCTCAGCCTCCCTAAGTGCTGGGATTATAGGCTTGCGCCACCGCGCCTGGCCCATTTAATTTTTTTAAATATATTTTTTAGTTGTAGATGGACACAATACCTTTATTTCATTTTATTTACTTTTATGTGATGCTGAGGATTGAACCCAGGGCCTCACACGTGCTAGGCAGGCGCTCTACCACTGAGCCACAACCCCAGCCGCTCCCCAATTTAATTTTGAGACAAGGTCTCCCTAAATTGCCCAGGCTGGTCTTCAACTTAGGATCTCCTGCCTCAATCTCCAGGGTACCTGGGATTACAGATGCTCAGAACCACCATGCCCCACTGTTCTGTTGTTTCGCTGTGGTGCGGGTGCTGGGTTTGCTGGGCAAGAGCTCTACCTCCAGCCCGGGACCTTTTTTCCAAAGCACTCCTGGGGATCCCAGCTTTGGCCATGATTTCTTTCCCCCTTTAAGTAGGATCTAAGTCCAACTTCAGCTTGCCCTAGTGTAGGCCCAACTCCGGGAGCCTCTGGAGCACAAGGGGGAACCCACCAGCCTCTAGGCTGCGGCAGGGTCCCCCCTGCCCCCATCCCCTGCCATACCTTGGGAAAAACAGTTTATAAAATGTGTTTTTTTGGTACTGGGGATTAAACTCAGGGGCACTCGACCACTGAGCCACATCCCCAGCTCTATTTTGTGTTTTATGTAGAGACAGGGTCTCACTGAGTTGCTTAGCGCCTCGCCGTTGCTGAGGCTGGCTTTGAACTTGCGATCCTCCTGTCTCAGCCTCCCAAAGTGCTGGGATTACAGGCGTGCACCACCGTGCCCAGCTCTAAGATGTGGTTTAATACAGTTTTTCTCTAGGACTTGCTCCCTAGGCTCCCCCTACCAAAAAAAAAAGTCGTTTTTCTGGGATTTTCCCTGCAGATTCAATTATGGGAATCAGTGCAAGAAGGAGGTTGTGAAACCGGAGCTGCGTGCCTGTTGGCTTTTTTCTTCCAAGTAAATTCCCTCAGCTCAGGGTTAATACCTCTGACAGATTTCCCTCCTCCTCCTCCTCGGTATTCCTCCAGGGCATTCCTCAGATCCCCAGTCCCGGAGTCCCGCCCTCTCCAAGCCTCCTCCCAGGCCAAGAAGTTCTGCAGCTTGGCCTCTTTAGTGCAAAACCTCCACCATTGACCCAGGGGCAGACCTTCCAGTGCTGGGGATATTTACAGGAGAAAGGTGTTTACAAGTGAAAGGTCTGAGGGGTGCAGGGTCTCCAGGCCCCTTTCTCTGGCTCACTGCCCTGTACCTGTCCGTGGCCTTCACATACTCCCTGCAGCAATCCTGGGGTGCCTTCCCCAGCCATCCTCCTAACCAACGGCTCTTGTGGGCAATGGATGTTTTCCTTGTCATTCCCTGCCACCTGTCACCGTCAGCTTGCTGAATGCCAAGTGCTTTCCTCTCTCGAAAGGGGGCCTCACCCAGGAGTGGTGGTATGCTCCTGTAATCTCAGTGATTTGAGAGGCTGAAACAGGAGAATCGCAAGTTCGAGGCCAGCCTCCACAATTTAGCAATGCCCTCAGCAACTTGGCGAGACCCTATCTCTAAATAAAAAATAAAAAGGAGCTGGGGATGTGCTGCCTTAGTGGTAAAGTGTCTGTGGGTTCAATCCTGGGTATCAACAAAAGGGTGAGACCTCAGCTTCTGTTCAGGGTCATGTCCCTTGTCCCACACCCACCACGAGACCAGTTAGGTTCAGCCAATTATGGGCAGTGTCTTGTAACTTAAAAACAACCAGCTTGCATTATATTCTGATTCTATGAGTAAAGCAAACACATGGTAGAGAAATACTCTTAGGGGAAAAAGGGAAGACAGGAACTGGAGATGTAGCTCAGTGGCAGCGCGCTCGCCCACACAGCACCACCCAAAAGAAAAGAACAGAAAGAAAAAAAGGCAGATGAAAGCCCGCGTCCTGCAAGCCCTGGGTCCACTCTGCTGTCTTCCACCCCACCTGCAAAGCCACCTTCCAGCGCCGTGCCCCCAGGCTGCCCCGCCCTCACCCCTCCGCCACCATTGGCTCCCTGGCCGTGGTCCCCAGGTGCCCACTCTGTTTCTTGCGTCAGCCCTCAGGATCTGTCTGGTGTTGCCATCTGCCCACCTCCACCCCCACAGGGCCATCTTTGCCTCAGATCCTACTGTTACTTTGAGGCCCACTTGAGCTTAGTCACTTCCTCCCTGAAGCCTCTGAACTGCACCCCCAGTGTATCCCCCCCCCAAAAAAAACCCTGGAAGGACCCTTTCTCCTGGTCCACGGGAAAGCTGAGGTTTGGTGGCGGTTGACCAAATGATTACCTTTGTGAAGTCGTTTCCTCCCTGAGTGGGAGAGGCTGTGTCTTAGTCTAGGGACAATTCAGACCAAGAGGTCTGAGCCTGCTGTGCAAGGGGACAGCAAGCCACTTGCCAGGACTGCAGAAGGCTGCATGGAGCCCCATAGCTGTGAGTCCTCCCTAGCAAGGCCAGGCTGGAATACAGGGGACCCAGGGAGCCTCGGGGCTCAGCACTCAGGGAAGTGGCAACTCACTTGGGATCAGCTGGGCTGGGGCACTAGAGCATCCAGCACACAGGCAAGTCAGGGACCAGCAGGTGGAAGCTGAGCTGAACAAGCTTGGGAACCATCCACAGGGGCAGCCCACCTGGCTGGCACCCTGACTTCCCCGGCTGTGTCTCTGGACCTTCCAGGTACAGTGCCCCCAGGCCTAGTCAGCTTGAGCCAGCTCCCTCCTGGGCCTCAGCCACAGTGCTGACCAGGCTGGGTCTTGGGCAGATATTGCTGTGGGAGCCCTGGTGGCCTCTGTCCTCAGGATTTTGTACCATGTATTCGGTTTCAAGATGGCTGTTCACAGTGCCAAGTCGGTGCCCTCAGCAATGTTCCTGGCTTCTGGGGACGTTCCTAGGTCAGTGCAAGGAGGCTGCTTCTGTTTCTTGGGTACTACCCGGTGCTCCAGGAAGGGGAGACTGATGAGGGAAGGGGAGCCGGGGAACCAGACAGGCCTGGGCTGGTGCTGAGCTCCACTTGCATTATCACCAAGACAGAGCCCTGCCGGCTATGCCGGGCCTCCCCCCCATCCTAGCTTGCCATTGGGGCTGTTTATCTGCCACAGGTAGGTGGCAGGTTTCCAACCACCCTGCTTATCTTAGAGGTGAGGATGGAAGGGGACAAGGCAGCAGGAAGCTCTGGGTGGCGTGCGTGCCCATAGGCAGGAGCTCAGAGTGCCAGGAGCAGGCTGCCTCACCTGGAGCCTTATTTGTCTTTGAGATGCTCCCTGGATGACATCTCCTAAAGCAATGGTACCAAGACAGCCCAAGGGTTCCCCAAACTGTCCTCTGATCAGTTTGAAGGGCCCAGTGACTAGGGTGGAGCTGATGGGGAAGCGCTGTGCAGGCTCAGCTCAAAACAGCTGCCTCCTGCTTGCCTCTCCTCACCATCAGGCAGGCTGCACCTGGGTTTGTGCTGTTTGTTACCACCGAGGGACCAGCAGAAGCCAGGGACTGTGCACCTGTGCGTCCCCCCCCAGAGGGGGCGCCCCTTTACTGTTTGCTCAAAGCTACCTAGGGATTAGTGGCACTTTGGATCACCATGCCCACAGGTGTGTGTGCTTCAACTGGGCAGACATCAAGGTGAACAGGCTGCTCTGGCCTCTCTGCTGGAGGCCCAACACAAGGCTGGGTTAGTGTGAGTTTCTGGATGGCAGGAATTCCTTTTTTCTTTGTTTGTTTGTTTTGTTTTGTTTTTGCAGTGCAGGGACGAACCGAGGGTCTCAAGCCTTCTAGGCTCCCTATTGAGCTACATCTCAGCCCTGGATTCCTTCTTTCTCTGAAGGAAGAGGGGACATTCATTTAGGGGAAATGCTGGTGGAGCCTGCTGGTGGTCAAAGGGCTGAGTAGGGGCTGGGCAGTGGCGCCACCTGTAATCCCAGCACTTAGGGAGGCTGAGACAGGAGAATCGCGAGTTCAAAGCCAGCCTCAGCAATGGCGAGGCGCTCAGCAACTCAGTGAGACCCTGTCTCTACATAAAACACAAAATAGGGCTGGGGATGTGGCTCAGTGGTCGAGTGCCCCTGAGTTCAATCCCCAGTACCAAAAAAAAAAAAAAAATGAAAGGCCCCAGGCCTGCTCACCCAGGCCTGCCTTGAAGATGCACCCTGGAGACTGTTGCGGTACCCCTGTGGTGGGTAGTCCCCACCCTTGGCCCACTGGTCCTGAGGGCCAGGAACCTGCAGAGGCAGGGGCCATGTTAGGGAAGCTCGCCTCTCTGCGCTCTCTCCAGGTCTGCTACATGTGCCATAGCCTGCTGACACTGGCCGGGGTGGTGGTCAGCAGCCAGGATATTACTCCAGACCAGTGGGTAAGTGTCCTAAGAGGACGGGACAGGGTCAGCTGGGGTGCAGCCCAGTCCTCTCCCAGGAGCTTCAGAGAGGCCCAAAAGGAAGCCAGCCAGCACAAGGCGCCAAGGTCTCTTCCACTGCGTCCCACGACCCATTCTCAAGTGATCCCGACCTTGCCTCCCGCCTTCCCTGCCCAACTTGCCGGCAGTGGCTCAGAGGCTTCCCTCCCTCCCTCTGGCTGGTCCTCCCTCCCTCCCCTCCCCCACGCTTCCGCCTCTACAGGGTGAGCTGCAGCTGCTGTGCATGCAGTTGGACCGCCACATCAGCACCCATATCCGGGAGAGCCCCCAGGCCATGCACCGGACCAAACTCAAGGACCTGGCCACCCAGACCTACATCCGTTGGCAGGAGCTGCTGGCCCACTGCCAGCCCCAGGTGGTGCCCCCTCCAGCCCCCAGACTTGGGATGGGAGGGAAGTGGTCAGACTGGGCTGGCCAGAGCTAGCTAGCCATATGTCCACCCCACAGCAGCTGCTGAGTTCCTGGGTGGAGAGGGCAGAGTAGGAGGAGGGTGGAGATGCCCTGGGGGACCCTCAGCATTCTTATCAAGAATGCAGTGCCCAGGGGCTAGGGGTGTGGCTCTTTGGTGAAACACTTGTCTAACATGCCCAAGGCCCTGGATTCAACCCCCAGGGGATGGCAATTGGAGGCCAGCCTCACCAATTCAGTGAGACCCTGTCTGAAAATACAAAAAAAAAGAAAAAACCCAAAACCAAAAAACAAACAACAACAACAAAAAAAAATAGGGGGCAGTTGGCTGGTAATGTAGCTCAGTGATAGAGTTCAATTTCTAGCATCTCAAAAAAAAAGTAACTCAGCCCCCGGGGAGACAGCACCAGTTTGTCATGAGCAGTGCCTGAAGGGATACCAGAGGTACCAGCTATCACTGCCCTGGCACTTCCCTGCAGACCTGGAGTCGGCCTCTGACTCTGTAAAGAAGAGTGATCCTGGGCTAACCTGGCCCCCTCTGATTTCAATAGCAGCAAGCTTTAATCCCCAGATTGTCACAAACCCTCCGGATAATAACGTTCATAATTCAAACTTACTGACTAAAGACCTGTTTTTGCCTGCGTGCGCCTAACCCTCACGAGGCAGGTGTTGTTGGTAGCCCATTTTACAGATGAGCAAACTGACCAGAGGCCCTGAGAGGTGAGACAGCTCATCCTGTGACATAGGCAGCTCTGTGAATGTCAGAAGTGACTTAGCCTGACGCAGGAGCCTGTGCAACCTCTGCTTGGTACCCTCCCCTCTGACCTCCATTTCTCCAGCAAGCGGCACCCTGCTGGGCTGGCTTGAGGGCTCTGCTGTCCAGGAGTTCCCAGCCTTTGCTAGAGACTTGCTGTCCACACCCTAGCCTCCTAGGAGGCTCCCAGCTCACCTCACCTCTCTTGTCCTTCCCCCTACCCTCTGACTTGGGGCTGACACACTGGCCACAGGCTGTGGCTTGGGTCTCAGATTTCGCAAGTCCCTGAGAAAGCTGGAGAGCAAACCTCACCCTGGATCCCCCAGGAACCGGATCACACTAGTCTCTGGTGGGAAGCAGTGTGTTTATCAAGAAAGGAAGGAAAAGCGGTGGCTTGGCAGAGTCAGGGTACAGGGCCACCTTCCTTTCATACTCCGGGGCCTGTAGCCATGCAGAGGGAGAGGAGACCCCAGCAGTGCCTTCCCTTGTGACACTGTGGTCAAGTGGCCTGTTGACCTGCTATGCTTGTCTGGATGGTGAGCCTGGAGAGCACTGCATGGCTCGGAGGAGGCCTGGAGTAGATGTCGAGTGGTTGCTGTGTATCAAGAGGGTCTCAAGAGAGGGTAGCACCTGGGCCAGGTTACTGCAGCCTGTTTTTCTCCTTGCCACAGGCCCAGTACTTTAGCCCCTGGAAAGACATCTAAAGGAGCAAAGGCAGGGCAGCCCGGGGCTCTTGATTCCAGCAGGAAGTGAACAGGACTCCAGGAATTGCAGGAGGCAAAGAATGGAGGCCAGAGGAGGTCCCGGGCTGAGCAGCCTAATGAAGCAGGAGCCCTCTCCACCACTGACCGCTGCCCCACAAGGCTCTGCCACTCCCGGCCAGCCCGTCCTTCTGCTCCCCAGCCCCTCCCAGCAGCTCTTCTTCCCCAAGGCCTTTGCCTCCATGGCTCTGGTTTCCTGGGGCCTCCTGGGCCCTCCTAGGAGTCCTCTCCATGCTCCTTACTCTCTCCCTGCCTCTAATGTGAGGTTCCTTTGTGACATTAAAGTTCATTTCAGCATCAGTGGCTTAGGAGGCTCCTTTTCATCTGGTCCCAAGGGCACGTGCCCAGCGTCCAGCCTCCTGATGCCTGAGCTTCCCTGCTACCAAATTCTCTTCTCACCTCTGGTAGTCATGTGATGGGGGCCCAGGCCCTAGGCCTGCACCAGAGGGCTCTCTGCAGACGTGCAGGGAGGAGCAGTTACCCCTGCAGCCCAAGAGCTGGGATGAGGAACATTTGTTTGGATCCAGTCTGGGACCATTTCCCGCCCCCGCTGGGGAGGCTACACAGAGGGAGATGGTGTATCAGGGCTGTAATTATGCTTAATTCAATTTATTATTTAGCTCTGAAATCAACTTCCCAGACTTAGGAGTGGGGGCGGGTCCAAAAGACAGTTCCAGATCCTCCTCTTGGCTTTCCCTTGCCTGGCCCCAGATAAGTTTCATGGGTTCCAATCCTTAGTGGGGTACTGGATATCTTTGACCTGAACCCCTTGAGAGGTGAGTGGGCCCTCTCTTCCCCTGCAGATCCCTGAGTATCCATTTTCTCTTGTCTGTCCGCTCCCTAACACTGAGAACCCATGTCTGGCCCATCCTGATTCTTGGGTTGGGATGAGATTTTGCAGGAGATAGCAGAGGATCACCTCTACCACTCAACTCAAAGAACAGCCCCCCCCCCCCGCCAAAGTAAATAAATAAATTAGTAACTTTAGGCCAAGTGGCTCTGTGTGCACACCCAAAGTGGGGCCCATCCCTTCCTGGGCCTGTTTCAGACATAGCTGCTTCCCTCTGGGGTCCCCAGAGTGCCAGGGGATCTGTTTTTCAGAGGGCACGGGCACAGACACAGCATGGTGCTAGGTGCCACACAGGACATCTTTTCTGCATCAAAGTATTTGCCAAATGAGGTAGAAGAAACCCAGAGCCAGGGTGGCTTGGTTGCCTGGGCCGCTTGCTTGAGAGTTCTGGTTTCTCTTCTGGCTGCAACACATGCTCCGTGGGCCCGGGCAGCCCAGGGGCAGCCCAGCAGCAGTCCGCCCAGATCTTTGAGTAAGAGGGCAGGGCCTCTAGGGAGCCAGCCTTCACCCTCCCTCCAGACTGCCCTACTCTGACACTGCACATCCTGACAGTTAATCCTCAGTTATTTCACTTGCTCTGGAAACCTGGAAATCACCTTTGAAATTTCCCTTCTTTGTTCTTATTGCCAGTGGCAGAGACGGATAGGGAGGCCTGAGTGGCTGAACTGGGAGTTTCCAGTCCTTGGAGGTACCTCTACTGGCTGGGAGAAAGGGAGGGGGCTGTCCATCAGCAGAGATGGATGGAGCCCCTCTCCTCAGCCCTGGCTCTGTGCTCCCCAAACCTACTCATCCCCAAGAGGGAACTAGATATCAAGGGGAGAGGAGGTGTTGGTGACAACTCGTCCCTCCAGATACCTGGCTGTAACCTGAGGAGAGGTGTGCACTGGAGGTCATTCAAGGGCGGATGCTATCCCCTGAGCCCTGTAATGGGCCCTTGCTGAGACTGTCTGGAAGCTGACTAGATGTCCCCAAATGTGCTGGCATCCGTTAGAGATCCAGCCTCTGAACCCACAAATTCTACAGTGATTCTGGCAATTTACCACTTGCCCTTCAGGTCTTTTGAGCCCCTGGGAAAAGGCAGGGGATATCCTGATAGAAGCCACTGGAAAAGCAGTATCCGGGGCTGTGAGGCTGTGATGACAGATGTTTTCCTGCTTCCTTTTGGTGATGGTGGTGGTGGGAGGGGCTGGAAAGGGAAAGGCTTCCCAGGTGGATGGCTTTGATAACCCTCTTTTTAGAGGAAGTAGAGGGAGGAAGTCCTTTTCCTATGTCTCCACTCCCTGGGTCCCCAGGCCCTCAGAAAGGTCCCTGAAGGGTGGCTGACCCAAGCTTTTTCATTTCCCCATCTATGGGTTGACAGCAGTTCCTGGCTACCTTGGAAATGGTCCCGGTGGCCTGCACTGGCAACCTCAGTGTGCACCTTAGTTCTTCCCCCTAGAGAGGTGTCTTAGGGAGTAGCAGGTGAGTAGCTCAAATCAAGGGCACCAGTGGTGGGGGTGGGGAGGAGGAATTTGCTTCTCAGGTGAGACTCCTGGGCCATCTCTAGAAACTGGCCAGAGCTGCCAGTGATCCTTGGAGAGCCTCCACTTACATTTAGCATATCTTTGTATTTCCTTTACTTGGCCACAAGCATTTATTTGAGCAAATGGGGGCAAGTAAGAGGGTCTATCAGGACTTAAGGCCTGAAGGGTATATACCTTCCATAGCAGATGCCAGGCCAGTTCTAGGGAGACCAGACAGGTGCGCGACTGATGACTGCCCTCACCCCCATTTTAGTAATTTTTATTTTCATGGAGCACTCACCATTGGGCTACACCCCAAGCCACCTTTATTTTTTTTTTATTTATTTTGAGGCCAGGTCTTGCTGAATTGCCCAGGCTGGCCTGGAACTTACAATCCTCCTGCCTCAGCATCCCAAGTAGCTGGAATTACAGGTGAGCACCACCACTCCTGGCAGTACTTTTTTCTTAATGAAAGACCCAAGTATCTTTAGTTTTCTACCAGTTGTCCTTTTATTAAAAGGCATGAATCATGAGCAAATAGTCATACAAAGAAACTTTATCCTCTTCCCACCCACCCACAGAAAAGGTCAGTGCTGGGAATGAACAGAATACAGCAGGAAATGCATGGAGGAAGAAGGGGGGACTGGAGCCTGGTATTTATATTTTATTTATTTATTTATACCTACTGGGAATCAAACTCAAGGCCTTGCACATGCTAGGCAAATGCTCTACCACTGAACTACATCCCCAGCCCTTTGTATTTGATTTTGAGATAGGGTCTCTCTCAATTGCCCAGGCTGGCCTTGAACTTGCAATCCTCCTTCCTCATCAGGATTATAGGCCTGAGCCACTGGTCCTTCTGGAACCTTGTTTTTGAGGAGTCTTTGTGAAGGAGGGGCTCATGGGCCTGTTACTGGAGGCTTTCTTCTGCCCATATCCCTGGCATAGGGGACCCCGATGCCTGCCACCAAGGTACAGTAGATTGTCCCTGCCAATGAAACCAAATCCATTTTGAAACTTTCCACTGGGGCCACTTTGGAGGTAGAGCCAGGGAGCTCAGGTCTCTGAGCACCTAGAGGCTGGTGGTAGGCTTGAATGTGAGGAAAAGCAGGAAGTGGATGTTGTCAGGACACATGACTGGTTGGAAGGCGGAACTGGGATTCTCAAGATCTAATTTAACCCCCACCCCATGAATCCAGGAGTGCCCTAGCACTGAGCACTACGTACATCAGTTCTTTTTTTTTTTTTTAATTTTTTTAATTTTGAGACAGGGTCTTACCAAGTTGCTTAGGACCTCCCTAAGTGGCTGAGGCTGGTCTTGAACTTGGGATACTCGGGCCTCAGCCTCCTGAGTAGCTGGGATTACAGATGTGCACTATCACGCCCAGCCATCCCGTTTTTAGAGGGTGGTCTCGAGGGTGGAGTGGGAAAATGTATATGAGGGCTAACTGGACAATCTAAAGAATGGAAAGAATGGGAGGGCATCTGCATATCAGTTAGTCCCTACTTAAATGGAACCAAGATCTCAACAAGACAAGAAGGGCTGGGGGATGTAGCTCACAGTAGACCTAGAGTGCTTGAGACCCTGGGTTTGATTTCCAGTACCACCTCCTCCAAAAAAAAAAAAAAATCCATCTTCAGAGGTGGGTAGTAGTGCATCTTTTCCCTCCCTGGCAGCTGCAGCAGGGTACCTGCGCTGCCCACCCCAAAGTGACTGTAATTTGGCTTGCCATCTATCTCCAGCATCTCCAACGCCACAGCTTTTTTCCTAGTTGAAAGGGGCTGGGCAATGTGGTTTGGCCAGAGAGGTAGAAGGGGCCTTTATGTGTATCAGCAAAGACCCAATTGTTACTGAAACCAAACTGGGCGGCTTTTCTCAATCATCTCCACTGCTCTTCTGGTCTCCACTTTTCAGACGCCAAGTTTTAACCCAGAACAAAAGCTGCTGTCCTACCGATTTCCACTCCAGATCTGACAGCCTAAAGTGTTTCTCCCCTCCAGGACTGCCCCTTGGCTCCGAGTTACCACAGAAGCCTCTGGGCCTGCAGTCCCTCCACTCTCGCCCTTTGGCTCTAGTCAAGGGGTAGCCTCCCAGAGGTTCCTCTGTCCACCTGCCCAGCTCCGAAGACCAGCTGGCAGGAAGGAGGACTTGCCAGGCAGCACCGCCCAGGAGGCCAGAGCTACAAGTTACTTGGAGGAGCGAGCGCTGTGGGCGGAGGCTGGCGGTTCTGAAGGTGGTGGTGCTGCTCAGCGTGGCTCCCTCATCCCCTTTCATCTGAACATCGGGGCTCGTGCCACTTGTTAAGCTGCCTTCCAGTGGCACCAGGAGGAGTCATTTCCTGGGGGTAGGCTCTGCTGGGAGACTAAGAAACAAGGGACGGACTGCTGGAGACTTGGGTCTGCGAGGATCATTCCAATTCGAGGGCAGGGGCCAGGGGGCGTTGGGACCAGAAACGAGGCAGAATTGGGGGCCAAAAAACAAACCACTGCGGTCGGCCCCCGAGAGAAGCCTTCGGTTCCCTCCCCTGCTCGCGTTCCTGGAATACGCGCCCTGAAGTGGCTCTCCTGCGCTGGTTTCTGTAACTGGCGAGTGGGGAGCCCCTCAGTCCCACTCCCGAGCGCAGCCCTCCGCAGATCTTCGGGGGACACTTTAGAAAGACCAGGTGAGTCCGATTCTCCGGTGGCAATGCCCGGAGTCCCTCCCCCACCTCCAGACGCCGTGGCGCAGATCGCGACTCCCAGGCGTGGGGAGGCTGTGCACTCGGAGGGGTGCGGGGTGCGGGGTCCGAGCCCTGGGACGCAGGGTTGGCGGGGCGGCGGGTCGCAGCCCCCTCCCGCACCGGCCTCGGCGTCCCGCCCCCGCCCCGCTCGACCCCCCCGCCTGACGTCAGGGGGAGGGGGCGGAGAGCGGCGGCCGCGGCGGAGAAAGGGCCGGCCCGGGCGGCGGAGCGCTGAGCCCGAACCCGAGCCCGAGCCCGAGCCCAGGGGCGCGGAGCAGAGCCCGGACGCGGGCGGTAGCAGAGGGGCCGCGGAGGCGGGCTGGCGGGCGCGGCGGGGGGTAGGGGCGGACCGCGGTCCGAGCCGAACGCGAGGGCGGCGCCCAGGGATTCGAGCTGCGCGCAAGAGGTGAGTGAGGCCGGGCTTGCGCGAAGCCGGAGCCGTGGAGCCCCGGAGCCGCCGCTTTGTCCCCCTCCTCGGACTCGGGCTGCCGCGCGCACGAGGGACAGCGTCTGGGGGCGCAGGGAGGGGCGGCGGCCGAGACAGCTGTCCGTCCGGGATCCTTCCTGCGGCCCCCAGCAGGCTGCTTCGCGGGCACTCGGGAGCTGAGCGAGCAGTGCCTGCAGCCTCAGGGGCAGGAGGGGCGGGCCGGGAAGGGGAGCGGGAGACCCTCGGGCTGTCCGCGCGCGGCCGGGATCCCAGCCAGGCTCCCCAGCTACCCCCGGCTCCTCCACCCCCTACGGAAAGTTTGGGGCGGGCTTGAACCGAGGCCGATGTTGTGGGATCGGATTTCCCTGCCGCGGCCCCCCGCCTGCCCGCCCCGCTGAGGAGGCGGGTTCCCGGGAAAGCAGGCCCCCGTCTCCAGCGCGGCCGCTCTGTCCCCGGCTAGAGCGCCGCCGTCCCGGCCGGCCGCTCGGGGTGGGCAGGAGTGTCGAGCGCACCGGCCGGACCCCACGCCCCTCCACCCGCTGGCTGTCGGCGTCTTGCCCTGGGAAGAGCTGGGGCTGGGTGCTCCGCTGCGCGCATAGGTTTTTGGGCACGCCACCGGGTCCGGCCTGAGCCTGGGTAAGGGGCAGAGAGGCTAGGGGGTTGTTGGGGGAACTGTCGGGGGCGAACGGAGCCCCAGCCCCCCGCCCTTCCCGCGCTGTTCTGGGCCGACAGAGGGCGTCCGTAGGCCGGGCTCCACCACGCTCCCAGCGCCGCCGCTTTGTTTGCATTCAAATCCCCGGAGCTGGGGGGAGGGGAGAACCGGGGGACCCGGGACGGGGTCTTGGCGGGGACCCTTTGTTTTGGGGTGAGCGAGTCCCCAGCTTCTGTTTCTGTACCCGCTACGGGGTAGAGGGGACAGTAGCAGCGGAAATCAGTACCGATGGTCTGCTTAGTGCAGGGTCTCCGGGGCGCAATCCCCGAGTTGGAAATGTTCGTCACACCCGGGGGAGCGCTGGGGCGCCGGCCGGACGTGTGCATCCCCCTCGGCCCTGGAGGAACCCTCTCGGACTCCCCACCCCCTTTTTGCTTCCCCGCCTCCGCCTGCCAGCGCAGCGGGGAGATCCCGATTTGACCAGAACTGGCACTGTAGTCCCGCCGTCCCTCAGCCCGCGGGCTAGTGTCTCCTAGGAGGCCGAGCGAGGAACAGGATGAGGCCCTGGTCATTTCCACGCCCATCCCACCCACTTCCTGCCTCCCTCTTGGGCAACAAAGGGGCCTCGGGAAACTGGGCCCCTGCGGCTCCCAGCCCCACTCCCACTCTGCCGATGTGGAACGGGGTTTTGGGCTCTGCCCGGCTATTGTCTGCGCTGGGGGAGGGGACAGGCTGGGGCCAGGACCTCTGCTTGCAGCCTGCTGCACCAAGTCCCTGGGTGGGGAGATTTGCCAATCCTCTGCCCCACCACATGCCCCCTCACTCCACCAAGGGGTTTGCCTCCCAGAATTGGGTCTTGGGGCTGGCAGGAGCTCAGTGGATGCGGGTCCTGCTCCTCGAGGTTATTTTAAGAAACTCTCAAACCTCTTAGGCCTTAATGTGAGGGAAGGTCCCTCTTTTTTTATTTTTCTCAACCCACTTCCTGTTGAGAGGGCTAGGGAGGGCCTGGAAGCTGTGGTGGGCTTTTTGATATCTGTCCACACCTCCAGCTGATTCAGCTCCTCCCTGTTTTCCCCAGGGAGACTGCTGGGTCACTGAGAGGGTAGAGGCCAGGTGTGGGGAGCTAGGGTCCCCTCATAAGAGAGGGGCAAGGGAGCTCCTGTCAGGTGTCCTGTGCTGTCTCTTGGCGTGGCCCCCTTCTGGTTTGTGTTCCCTGGGATGCTGACCATTTCTTTTCCCTCGCAGGGCTGCTGGTCTGGAGCTTGGAGCTGGGGCGTGCACCATGGCCCCACACTGGGCTGTCTGGCTGTTGGCAGCAGGGCTGTGGGGCCTGGGCATTGGGGCTGAGGTGTGGTGGAATCTCGTGCCCAGGAAGACAGTACCTTCTGGGGGTGAGTGCTTCAAGTCGGACAGAAAGACTGGGGGAAGAAGGCGGGGAGCCAGGCTGCCTAGGAATTGCCTCTGAGCCTGTGGTCATTTTGTTCTGATGTGTTTGGTGCCACTTTCTAAGAAATGTGACTGGACCCAGGGACCCAGAACTAGGTACCGGTCAGGACCTACGGTACATCCTAGGTGCCCCCTTCTGACACTTAGGATGGCACTGGGGGAATTCTTACCACCCCCAACCCAGACTTGGTGGGGTGTATGGATGAGCGCAGCATCTGTCCTCCATACTCACTGCTTGAATCACTGCTGTTGGAAGCCTAGAAAGAAACCAGAACCAGGGCAGGAGTTAGCCAGAGGCTCCCCCACCCCAGCTTTTCTAGTTCTCTGTACCCAGAAGCCCCACAGCCACCCTAGTAGACCCTCCTGTTGCCCACACTCATATGGTCTGGTGGCACCTTGATGGACATGCATAAGTGCACATGCTCACATTTGGGGAGGACAGGGCAACCTGGTAGCCTCCTTGTGCACACACACCTGTGTGAAGAGGTGATGTCAGGTGTTTGTACCATCCCTGTACTCTGGGGACCTGGGATGAGCTCACCTCCCACAGGCTGCACTCTACTGCTAAGGAAGCCCTACTGTGCCAACGTGTGTCAACTGAAGACTCAGGCTGGTTTGGGAGGACCCTGAGGGCAGGTGGGCAGCTATTTAGGGGACTGCTGTAGGGGTCATGTGAGTGGATGAATGGTGATGTCCCCTGTACATGCTGGATGGTAGCAAGGGAGCCCAGGCCTCAAGTCTCGGTGCCATCTCTGGTTTCCTAGTGCCAGCTCCTTCCCCTGCCCCTCCTGCCAGCCCTGCCTATCCCAGGCCAGCTGTGCTTGCGTCTCTGGCAGCCTGGATTTGGGTCCTGCTGGAGTGAAGGGTTTCCTGAGACACAGCTCACAACTCTGCTGGACTGGCTACAGGGCCTGGCTGGACCCTAATGCAGGCATCAGAGCAAAGGAGGAAGCTGGGGCGGGTGGGGGAGTGCCCAGCTCTACAGCCGGAGATGCCGCTGACCCTGACAGTGAGAGCCATCAGTCTGATGGCTTCCTCTGGCCGGAAGCTGTGGCTGAGATATCCTTCCTTCCTCCTTACCAGCCCAGATTTGCCTCCTCCTTGGCTGAGGAAGGCCGAGGAGGCCTGGGTGGAGCTGTCAAAGCCAAAGGCTATTCAGAAAATGTCCTGTATTACTAGCCAGGGGCGTGGCTGCATGTGTGTCTCATGGGGGAAACAGGGTGGTCAGGCCTACGCGACCACTGGACAAGGCGAGGCTGACTGGACCCCAGGGAAGCCTGCCTGTCTGCACCTGCTCACTCAGACTTGTCCTTGTCCCTGCAGATCTGGCCACGGTGGTAAGGCGGTTCTCCCAAACAGGCATCCAGGACTTCCTAACACTGACCCTGACTGAGCGGTCCGGGCTGCTGTATGTGGGGGCCCGAGAGGCCCTGTTTGCCTTCAGCATGGAGGCTCTGGAGCTGCAAGGAGTGGTGAGAGGTGGGGCAGGGGAGGCACGTGGGCGGGGTGACAGGACAGGATACAGAGGGGCTTGTGTGCCAGGCTGTCCCTCAGCCTCCAGGCCTGCCCATGCCCATCAGATCAGCACGCTCTCTGCTCCTTTCTGTAGCACTTACTGGATTCTGCCATGGTGGGGCAGTTTGGGACCCCTCCAACACACACACGTACTTGAGATTAAACCCAGGGACACTCTCTGAGCTACATCCCCAGTCCCTTTTTAAATTTTATTTAGAGACAGGGTCTTACAAAGTTGCCTGGGCTGGCCTTGAACTTACCATACTCCTACCTCAGCCTCCTAAGTGAGTGGGATGACAAATGCCAGGGCCCCTGGCTGGTGGCTAGGGGCTTCTGTCCTCTCTTGAAAAAAGCCCCCAGAGGATGGGGATCAAGTTTTCACACAGGGTGTCTTTGTGCTCAGCATGAACCTATGACATTGCCCCACCCTGTCCCCTAGATCTCCTGGGAAGCACCAGCTGAGAAGAAGATCGAGTGTACCCAGAAAGGCAAGAGCAACCAGGTGGGTGCTCAGGCTCTGCCCACCTGCTAGGCCTCTCAGGGCACCGTCCCCTGCACTGCTATTGCAGCAGGGCCCACCTCTCTCCACCCTTGGCCCCGCACCTCTGGCCCTCACTGACTGAGGCCTCTCTCTCCCAGACGGAATGCTTCAACTTCATCCGCTTCCTGCAGCCCTACAACGCCTCCCACCTGTACGTCTGTGGTACCTACGCCTTTCAGCCCAAGTGCGCCTACATTGTGAGTGCCACCCCTCCCTGGCTGCCCCCTCCCTAGCCTCCAGTGTAGGGCCCTGCCCTCGTGCCTGTCCTCCTGACCAGTTCCCTCTGCCTCTAGGACATGCTCACCTTCACTTTGGAGCGGGGAGAGTTTGATGACGGGAAGGGGAAGTGTCCCTATGACCCAGCTAAGGGCCACACTGGCCTCCTTGTGGGTGAGTGGCTGCCCCTGTGCTGGGTGAGTCCCCTGGGACTTGGCACACTCTGGAGTATCTACACTTTGTTTCTGGCATGGCTGACCCTCCATCTCCTGCAGATGGTGAGCTGTACTCAGCTACCCTCAACAACTTCCTGGGCACCGAGCCTGTCATCCTGCGGAATATGGGGCCCCACCACCCCATGAAGACAGAGTACCTGGCCTTTTGGCTCAATGGTGAGCAGGGCGTGGGCTGGGGGAGCCCAAGGCTGGAGGCCTGTGAGGGCCCCTGTACCCCATGGCTGACCCTCCTCTCCTTGCCACAGAGCCCCACTTCGTTGCCTCTGCCTATGTCCCTGAGAGCGTGGGGAGCTTCACGGGGGACGATGACAAGGTGTACTTCTTCTTCAGCGAGCGGGCCGTGGAGTACGACTGCTATGCCGAGCAGGTGGTGGCCCGAGTCGCCCGCGTCTGCAAGGTACTGAGCCCTGCGGCATGGGCCCTGGGAGCCCTGCTGGCCCTGCTGGCCCTGCAGGGACTGACCCACTGCGTCCCCTTGCCGTATCTGCCAGGGCGACATGGGGGGTGCACGCACGCTGCAGAAGAAGTGGACCACGTTCCTGAAGGCACGGCTGGGGTGCTCAGCGCCTGACTGGCAGCTCTATTTCAACCAGCTGCGGGCTGTGCACACCCTGCAGGGCGCTTCCTGGCACAACACCACCTTCTTTGGGGTTTTTCGAGCACGATGGTGAGTTGGCTGGGAATCGGGACGGGGTGGGTAGCAGCAGGTGTTCGGGTTACAGGCAGTTTGTGAGTGGGAGGGCCTGCACCAGGCTGTCCTCTAGGGGACATCCAGGTGGTCCGTGTCTGGAACACTGGGTACTTGCTTCTTTTAAAAGCCCCCTGGGGGAGGTGGGCAAGGCCCTGCCGTGGTGGCATGTTAGAGCAGGCTGCCGGTATATTCTCGTTCCCATGAGCGCTTTGTGCTGATGGCTGCCTTCCTGCTGTCCCTGGAGCTGGGGTGAGATGGTAAGGTGAGTACTGGACCTGACCCTTGAGGTCCTTCTCTCACTGTAACAGGGGTGATGTGGACGTCTCTGCAGTTTGTGAGTACCAGCTGGAAGAGATCCAGCGGGTGTTCGAGGGTCCCTACAAGGAGTACCGTGAGCAAGCGCAAAAGTGGGGTCGCTACACTGACCCAATACCCAGCCCCCGGCCTGGCTCGGTGAGTCCTCGGGGCAGGGATGCACTCCTGGTCAGTTCCAGTGGCCCCCCACCCAGCTGATAGTTCCCTTTCCACACCCCACCTCTACCAGTGCATCAACAACTGGCACCGTCGCCACGGCTACACCAGCTCTCTGGAGCTGCCTGACAACACCCTCAACTTTATCAAGAAGCACCCGCTGATGGAGGAGCAGGTGGGGCCTCGGTGGGGCCGCCCCCTGCTCGTAAAGAAGAACACCAACTTCACCCACCTGGTGGCCGAACGGGTTACAGGACTTGACGGTGCCACCTATACAGTGCTGTTCATTGGCACAGGTAGGCAGGTGCCTGGGAGTGCCTGGGGCAGCTGGACGCCCAAGAGGCTCGTTCCCTGTCAGTGATTCCCTTGTTCTCCAAACTTCTCCAGGAGATGGCTGGCTGCTCAAGGCCGTGAACCTGGGGACCTGGGTCCACCTGATTGAGGAGCTGCAAGTGTTTGACCAGGAGCCGGTGGAAAGCCTGGTGCTGTCACCAAGCAAGGTAGCAAGTCAGGCCTCACTGCCACACACTGCCACTGCACCTGCTCCGCTGTCCCTAGTCAGGCTGGCGTGGTTGGCCGGTGCAGCGTGCCCCAGTCAGCTCAGGCAAGCCCAGGAAGTCAGGGCGTGCGCTAAGGGGATCAGCACTCCACGGGAGCATCATGGGCGGCCAGGTCCCTGCAGGCCACATTCCCACAACGAGGCCTGGCATCTGTGCTTAGGTTTTCTTCAGACACCTCCATGTTGGGCTGTGGCTCTGCCTACAGCCTCCTCTCTGATCCTTTCCCTGATGGCCAGACCTCCCCAGCTTTGAGATGTTTATGGTGGCCTCCCAGGGTTGGTTGCTGCCCAGTGCCCAGTGGTGCTCTGGGCCTGACCCTCTGCTTCCCCACCCTGTCCCCCAGAGTGTTGGCCTTTTCCTTAACCCTCATGCAAAATTTTGGCACATTTGCAGCACCCTCTGGATGCTGATTTGTTTGCCTTTTGCCAGCTATTGTGACTTAAAATTGTTCCCCAGCACATGGAATAATGGCAGAAAGAGAGTGTGGGGTTGAATAAACACTCAGATTGGCAGTTACCATTCAAACAGAGGAAAACACCTTATGCTGTGTTGGTGCTATTGAGAGAGCCGGTGGGGCTGGAGGAAAATGTTTCCTGCACTGTGTGTGTGTGTGTAAGAGAGAGAGAGAGAGAGATCACACCCCTCGGGCTTACATGCCTGTTGTCCCTGGCTAAGAAGGTCATGTCCATAAGGTGCTTAGGATTGTGCTGGCTTGCAGGAAGCCTGTGTGTTCTTCAGGCCTTGCACCCGCCTCTGGAGGGCCATCCTCTGCCTCTTCCTCATCCGGGCACCTCTCCTGCCTGTGCTCTTTGGTCTGTGCTGCGTCTGCCCCACCAACCCTCTCACCCCTCTTCTCCCTGCAGAAGCTGCTCTTTGCCGGCTCCCGCTCTCAGCTGGTCCAGCTGCCCCTGGCCGACTGTGCAAAGTACCGCTTCTGTGCAGACTGTGTCCTCGCCCGGGACCCCTACTGTGCCTGGAGCATCAACGCCAGCCGTTGTGTGTCCGTGGCCAGCCACTCTGGGTGAGTCAGGCTCTGGGAGGGCTGGGACCAGGAAGCTAGGTGGGCACAGTGGTTGGAGCTATGCTGCTGACACCCCCTCTTCTGGCACCCCCTGCTTCTGCCAGATCTTTGCTGGTTCAGCACATGATGATCTCAGACACCTCAGGCTTTTGTGACCTTCGTGGCAGTAAGAAAGGTGAGCTCTTTCTTGCCCCCCCTCCCCTCGGGAGGCCCTGCACCTCAGCTGGAGTTTCCATTTCTCACCCCTCTGGCCCTGGATTTCTTGCACTGACTCTGCTCTTTCCTCTCTGCTGCTGCAGCCAGGCTCACGCCCAAGAACATCACAGTGGTAGCGGGCACAGACCTGGTGCTGCCCTGTCGCCTCTCCTCCAACCTGGCCCACGCTCGCTGGACCTTTGGAGGCCGGGACTTACCTGCAGAACAGCCTGGCTCCTTCCTCTATGATGCCCGACTCCAGGCCCTGGTGGTGATGTCCGCCCAGCCCCGCCACGCTGGGGCCTACCACTGCTTTTCAGAGGAGCAGGGGGCACGGCTGGCTGCTGAAGGCTACCTTGTGGCTGTGGTGGCAGGCCCATCAGTGACCCTGGAGGCCCGGGCCCCCTTGGAAAACCTGGGGCTGGTGTGGCTAGCTGTGGTGGCCCTAGGAGCCGTGTGCTTGGTGTTGCTGCTTCTGGTTTTGTCCCTGCGCCGGAGGCTGCGGGAAGAGCTTGAAAAAGGCGCCAAGGCAGCAGAGAGGACCCTGGTGTACCCCCTGGAGCTGCCCAAAGAACCCACCAGTCCCCCTTTCCGGCCCGGCCCCGAAACAGATGAGAAACTTTGGGACCCCGTTGGCTACTACTACTCCGATGGCTCCCTCAAGATTGTGCCCGGACACGCCCGGTGCCAGTCTGGAGGCGGGCCCCCATCTCCACCTCCTGGCATCCCAGGCCAGCCCCTGCCTTCTCCCACGCGGCTTCACCTGGGGGGCGGGCGGAACTCAAATGCCAACGGTTACGTGCGCTTGCAGTTAGGAGGGGAGGACCGGGGAGGGCACCCCCTGCCCGAGCTGGCCGACGAACTGCGCCGCAAACTGCAGCAGCGCCAGCCACTGCCCGACTCCAACCCCGAGGAGTCCTCGGTATGAGGGGAGCTGCCCACCGCATCGGCGGGGGCGGGGGAGGCGCAACTCCTACTTTTGCACAGGCACCAGCTACCTCAGGGACATGGCGTGGGCACCTGCTCTGCCTGGGACAGGCGCTGCCCAGCACTCGCCCAGCCATGAGGACCTGCTCAGCATGGGCACTGCCACTCGCGTGGCTCACCAGGGCACCAGCCACACAGGAGGCTCCTCCTCCTCTGTGAATCTTGGACACGTGGGACCCCAGCAGCCAAAATGTTTCAAGGCAGAAGTTTCCAAGATGTGTGTGTTTGTGTGTGTGTGTATGTGTGTGCGTGGTTGTGTGTGTGTGGCGTAGCCTTCCTGTTTCTGTCGGTCTTCCCTTGGCCTGGGGTCCTCCTGGTGAGTCTTTGGAGCTATGAAGGGGAAGGGGTCGAATCACTTTGCCTCTCCTACCCCCACCTGCCCCGAGTGTGGGCAGCGATGTACATATTGGGGTGGGGTGGGCAGGGTGCTGTACCCCTTTGGGGGGGCGTGCAGGGCTCAGGGGTGGGCCTAGTCCTGCTCCTAGGGCTGTGAATGTTTTCAGGGTGGGGGGAGGGAGATGGCGCCTCCTGTGTGTTGGGGGAAGGGTGGGTGGGGCCTCCCACTTGGCCCCCGGGTTCCGGCATTTTATACGTGTCCTCTTAACACAGGGCTGGGAAAGGTATGGGGGAGGGAAGGAAGAGGGTGGGCATGCTGTGGATACTGGCATATCCTCTCCCAGCCCTAGGAAGAGGGCTTTCCTAACAGTGTAACTTATTGTGTCCCCGCGTATTTATTTGTTGTAAATATTTGAATATTTTTATATTGACAAATAAAATGGAGAAAATAAAAATGTGACAGGGATAAGACACTTGAGCCAAAACCCATCTATCAGGTACCAAGAGGGAAGGATCGAGGTTGGACTGGGCTTCCCACCATGGTCCCGGGACAGCTGCCCCTTCTGTGGGCCCTGTCTGCCTGTGTCCTTCTGGGGAGGGGGGCGGCAGCCCAGACTCCAGTGTTTTCCCACAGTGGTGCCTATGGGGCTGGGAAACAGACCAGGGCCACAGCCCCTTGGGAGCCAGTCTTGGCCTCTGGCCAGAGGGAGAAGGCAGGGCACTGGGGGAAGAGAAGGAGGGGCCCGCCTTCCCAGAACTCTGGGGGGGGGGGTGAGTGGGAGTGAGGGGCTGAAGGAGAGCTACTGGAGCAGCTAAGGGTGTGTATGTAGCCATTGGTTGGTCGCATGAGGATGGGATCGGGGAGGAGAGATTAATTTCAGCCTTCTAGCTGCAGGAATGCCAAGTTTTCAATGCCCCAGCCATGTAGGGAGAGAACTTCCCCTACTGCCACCCAGTGTGTTCCAAGCCCTCCTCCTAGTGAGAGGGTGGTGCAGGGTCCAGATGTTCCACGAGAAAAACAACAGGCCCTAGCTTGGATTCATTTCTGAGTGCTCCTGACGGGTTTAGACAGAACGAGCTCACGCCCAGGAGCAGAGGCAGTGCAAAGGAGGTATCCCTACGCACTTGATGGGCTTGAGCAGGCTGGCGGCCTGGATTTCCCTAAGCGTGGGTTGAGAAGGCCAGATCAGAAGCCTGCTACACTTAGCACATGCTTTGCAGATGACAGCCCAGAGGATCTCAAGAGAGACACGAAAATTGATGCCAGGATCACAAGCCCACAATCCCAGCTACTCAGAAGGCCGAGGCAGGCGGTATTCTCCAGCTTGGGCAATTTAGGGAGACCCTGTTTAAAAGTAAACAGAAGCCGGGTGTGGTGGCTCACGCTTGTAATCCCAGCACTTAGGGAGGCTGAGACAGGAGAATCGCGAGTTCAAAGCCAGCCTCAGCAACGGCGAGGCGCTAAGCAACTCAGTGAGACCCTGTCTCTACATAAAACACAAAATAGGGCTGGGGATGTGGCTCAGTGGTCGAGTGCCCCTGAGTTCAATGTCCAGTACCAAAAAAATAAATAAGTAAAAGTAAACAGAATTGGGGGGTGTGGCTGGGTGGTACCTCACGGCTGGTTCAATTCCCAGTGAGGGCCCTACCCTCGTGGCTGCACCTATGAGCTGGACGTGTCACCTGCTCCCTACTGGATTTTTAAGGAAGAGGGCTGGAATCCGAGGCCTTTCAGGTGGTAGCTGCGCCGCCTAGGGTCAGCCTTGGCCTGGTCGGCCAGCACTGGGTGGTGCGGGGAAGAAGGTGTGAAGGACCGCGGAGCGCGCCCGATGACCGCTACCCTGGGGAGGTGGGTGGGTCGAGGGCAGTAACGGGAAGAGCGGGCGAGACCTCTGGAGGGCAGGGTTCTGGCGAACGTGACAAAAGCTGCTGGCGGGACCCAGCCGTCTGGTCTCCATACCCTACAAGGCGCGGTAGCGCGGCCCGCCCTCATCGCGTCGTCCAGCCCTCCGGCGTCCGGCCCCAGGACCTGGGACCGCCGCGCCTCCGCCCTCCCCTTAGCCTCGCGCGCCCTCGCGTGGCGGCGTAGAGTGCATCCCGGCGCAGCTAGTCCCGCCCCGCCGCCGCGATTGGTTCTTGAGCAAAGGCCTAGACACTGCATTGGTCAGCTCGGGAGAGGCACGGGACTCGGAGGACAACCGCGGACGCCGATTGGTCATATGGGGACGAGGGGGCGGTCCCTTCGTACGCCTCAGGTCTGACTGGCGACCAACGAGGCCGGGATGGCGGCACCGCGGCCCTGCGCGGACCCGCACTGCTGCTCACGTCCGGTGGCGGTACCCGGCGTGCAGCAGACGTTGGAGGAGATGGACTTCGAGAGGGGTGAGGCGGCCGCGCGGCCTCAGAGCCCGCCGGCACGGACGCGGGGCGAAGGACGAGCGCCGGGCCTGGTGCCGAAGGGCAGCTGGGCTGAAAGCTCACAGCTCCCGCGCGTCTGGGAGCTGCAGAACCCCGCGCGGGCGCGGCACCGACACCTGGCCTCGCGTGCAGGCGGGGAGTGCGAGGCATTGGTTTCCATAACTTTCCCAAGTGGCGTGGCTGGGCCTGGCTCCTCACCCGAGAGACCCAAGTCTGCTCAAGGGTTAGAGGGACCAGGAACAGGACCTGCAGCTGGAGGGCATGGAGCTTCAGGCCTGGGGCCACGCCGAGCCCAGGTGTGAGCCCGGTGTGCCAGTAGACATGCTTCAGCTGTGGCAAAGAGCTCCAGGCAGGTGGCCTTGTCCCCCCCTACTGGGTCCAGAGTATATCGAGATCATGCTGCTAGTAAGGAAGGCTAGGAGCCAAGGTCCCTCTTCTGTTTGGAATCACTATTTTGCGGTGCAGTATCATCTGGAAGAGGCAGGTTATGCAGCCAATAAGGTTGTCACCAGGTGATGGCTGGAAGCCACTGCCGTTCACGCATTCACACTTCACCATTGCCATGCAGTGGTTCCTGCGCCTGCCTGCCGCCATCCATCGCCCTCCTATACAGTGTTTTCTCCTCCCACCCAGGAGCCAGAGAAACTTGGAAAATAGTAAACCAGATCCTTGTAGTTCCCATTGCTTTGAGAATAAATCCAAATTCCCCATCATGGCCCACGGAGGTCTGGACCTAAGGCCGCCTTCTCTACACTCACTTCTATTCCCATCCTTGTTTTGGTTTCTCAAAGATGTAAGACCTTTCCCCACGAAGGCCGTTTCCCTCTTGGTCCCATCTCCTTAGAGTGACCTTCTCCAGCATTTAGGCTAGCTGGCACTTTTTTTTCATATGGCAGCTCAGTGTTACCTTCTCAAAGAGACCCTCCCTGAACACCTGGTTCTAGGGTTCTCAAGAGAGGACACTTCTACCCCCTAAGGGCCTTTGACTTTGTTTAGAGACATTTTTGGTTGTTACTTGGAAGGGTGCTGTCTACATCCTCCTGAGCCTGGGTGGGATCCCCACCACAAGGAGTGATCTGGCCCAGAAGGTCAGCTGTGCTGCTGTTGAGAAAGAAAACTTGCCCTGTCCAAGACAGCTGTTCCCCTCCAGGTTGCTCTGACCCACCTGTCACCTTGCTCTTCTCAGAGCAGCCTCATCACCTGACACCATGTTGTTTGCTTTTATTTTCTATTTCCCACAATGGTAAAGATGTTTATTGATTTTTGTTCTGTGAACTTTTTCCCCCCTTCAAATCATATGTTTTCTCTGGGTTCATTTTTCTTCTTTCAGAAGTATTTTGTTTTGTTTTGTTTTTGTACTGGGGATTGAACCCAGGGGTGCTTAACCACTGAGCCACATTCCCAGCCCTTTTTTATATTTTATTTGGAGACAGGGTCTTGCTCAGTTGCTTTGGGCCTCACTAAGTTGCTGAGGCTGGCTCTGAACTCACAATCCTCCTGCCTTAGCTTCCTGAGCCACTGGGATTACTGGCGTGTGCCACCATGCGTGGCCAGAAGTACCTTGTTTAATAGTTGCTTAATGGTTTTTTTCAGGAAGGATGCTGTCTTTTCCCTCCCCTACACTTGTGATAGCTTAGCCACACATAAAATTCTAGGTTAACGTGTATTTTTTCCCCCCTCAGTCCTTTGGAAATATTATTTATCTGCTTGTATCTGCAATAGTTGCTGCTGTTAATCTTATTATTGGTCTTTGGTGCATGATGATCTTTTCTTTTCTTTTTTTTTTTTGGTACCAGGGATTGAACTCGGGGGTATTCAACCAATGAGCCACATCCCCAGCCCTATTTTGTGTTTTATGTAGAGATAGGGTCTCACTGAGTTGCTTAGTGCCTTGCTGTTGCTGAGGCTGGCTTTGAACTCGTGATTCTCCTGTCTCAGCCTCCCAAAGTGCTGAGATTACAAGCGTGAGCCACTGCGCCTGGCTGATGATCTTTTCTTTTTGATAACTTTTAAATGTTCTCTGTATTTTTTATCTCTATTTTAATTATTATTTTTAAATTTTTTTAGATATTGATTGACCTTTATTTTATTCATTTATTTATATGTGGTGCTCAGAATCAAACTCAGTGCCTCACACATGCTAGGCAAGTGCTCTACCACTGAGCCACAACCCCAGCCCTTATTCTTTTATTTTTATTTTTTGGTACTGGGGATTGAACCCAGGTGCACTCTACCACTGAGCTACATTTCCAGACCTTTTTATTTTTTATATGGAGACAGGGTCTCACTAAGTTGCTTAGAGCCTTACTGAGTTGCTGAGACTGGCTTTGAACTCCCAATCTTCCTGCCTCAGCCTCCCAAGTCAGTGAGATTATACATATGTACTACTACACTCAACTAAGATTATAACTTTTTTTAATTGGTGCATTATAAACATACATAATAGTGGGATTCATTATGCCACAATTGTATGTGCATATAATTTGATCAATCTCTGTATATAATATTCTTTTTTGGAGGGTAGTACTAGGTATTAAACTCAGGGGCACTCCACCACTGAGACACATCCCCAGCTCTATTTTGTGGGGTTGTTCTCTTTTTTTTTTGGTACCGGGGATTGAACTCGGGTTAGTCAACCACTGAGCCACATCCCCAGTCCTATTTTTTTTTTTTTTTTTTGGTACTGGAGATTGAACTCAGGGGCACTCAACCACTGAGCCACATCCCCAGCCCTATTTTGTGTTTTATGTAGAGACAGGGTCTCACTGAGTTGCTTAGCGCCTCACTGTTGCTGAGGCTGGCTTTGAACTCGCAATTCTCCTGTCTCAGCCTCCCTAAGTGCTGGGATTACAGGCTTGAACCACCGCCCCCGGCTTGGTGCGTCTTTTCTTAAGAGATCTGAGCAGTGTTTTCTCATGGCCACTGCAGTTCCCAATGCCTTTCTAGTTCCTTGTTCCAGTACCTTATGAAGTGTATTTCTTGTCCATGAATTTGGAGTTCTTTGAAAGACTTCTGTATCTATTTTTCTTTTTCTTTTTTTTGGTACCTGGGATTGAACTCAGGGGCACTCTACCACTGAGCCACACCCCCAGCCCTATTTTGTGTTTTATGTAGAGACAGGGTCTCACTGAGTTGCTTAGTGCCTTGCCGTTGCTGAGGCTGGCTTTGAACTCATGATTCTCCTGCCTCAGCCTCCCAAAGTGCTGGGATTACAGGCGTGCGCCACCACGCCCAGCGCTATTTTGTGTTTTATGTAGGGACAGAGTCTCACTGAGTGGCTTAGCATATCACCATTGCTGAGGCTGGCTTTGAACTCACGATCCTCCTGTCTCAGCCTCCCTAAGTGCTGGGATTACATGTGTGAGCCACCATGCCCAGCTGCATGATATTCTTAACTTGGGGTTTTTGCTACCTGGTGATAATGCAGATTTAGGTCCTATATCTATAAGTTGCATATGTCAGGGCATCTGATTTGGGGCGGGATTCTTCTGCTTTTATTGTCTTCGTACATCTATTCAAATGGTGCCTTTTCTCATTTTCTTTACATTTTTGTTCATGTGTTACCTTATCAGAGAGGCTATCCCTGCCCACTGCATACAACCCTTCTCTGTCTTTCCTTCAGAGCACTTAACACCACCTGACTGACTTAGAAAATGTATAGAATACATATGTATACAGATATATACATAGTTTATGCACACAGGTATATAGCAGATTAAGCATATCTATATATAAGATATGTAAACATATATATACACACACGCATGCATATTATTCTCATCTTTCTCCTTTAATTAGAATGTAAGCTCCATGTAGTATCATACACACATGTAATCTCAGTGAGGTTACATGAGGTGGGAGGCTGAGACGGGAGGATTGCATGTTCCAAGTCAGCCTGGGCAATTTAGTGAGGCCCTATCTCAAAAAAGAAAAAGGGCTAAGGGTGTAGCTTAGCGGTAGAGAACCCCTGAGTTCAATCTCCAGTACTACAAAAAAAAAAAAAAAAAAAAGGAAGAAAGAAAAGCTTCATAAAACCAAAATTTGTGTGTAGTGGGGTTAGGGTTATATAATCAGCTGACCTGCGGTACCTACAATAGTGCCAGGTACATAGTAAGTACAGGTTGACCATCCCTTATCCCAAAGGCTTGAGACCAGAAGTGTTGTGGATTTTGGATTTTTTTCTGATTTTAGAATATTTGCATGTACATTCTAAGATATTTTGGGAATGGGATTCAAACAAAATCCATTTATGTTTTATATACATTTTATACACATAGCCCTGAAGGTAATTTTTAAAAGATTTTTATTCTTTTTAGTCTGAAGGTAATTTTATACAATATTCTTATTGTGCCTGTTTTCACTGCAAAACATCATACGAAATCAGCTGTGTTATTTTGTTTTTGGTACTAGGGACTGAACCCAGGGGTGCTTAGACACTAAGTCACATCCCCAGCCCATTTTATTTTTTTAATCTTGCTGAATTGATTTGGGCCTTGCTAATCTGCTGAGGCTGGCTTTGAACTCGCAATCCTCCTGCCTCAGCCTCATGAGCTACTTGAATTACAGGTGTGTGCTGCTGCACCCAGATGTTTGTTAGTTTTAAAACATAAAGATAAAATGCCTTATCTTCAGCTTCCAAAGATCAATCTGTTGGAATATGGTGATAAATAAATAGAATGTCAAGAAAAAGAGAGAGAGGGAGGGAGTCAGGTGTGGAATTTTCCACTTGTGAAATCTTGTCAGCACTCAGAAAGTTTCAGGTTTCAACCAGGTGTGGTGGCACATACCTGTAATCTCAGACTCTCAGGAGGCTGGGGGAGGAGGATCACAAGTTTGAGGCCAGCCTCAGCAGCTTAGCAAGGCCCTAAGAAATAAAAAGTAAAAGGGCTAGGGATGTGGCTTAGTGGTTAAGTGCCTCTGCATTTAATCCCTAGTGCCAGTAAATGAATGAATGAATGAATGAATGAATGAATAATCAATCCCTATCATGCTGCACTGCTTAGTATTCTGGTTGTCTTTCTGCAGGAATCTGGTCGGCAGCCCTGAATGGAGACCTGAACCGAGTGAAGTATTTCATCCAGAAGGCCACAGACCCTAGTCAGCCTGACTCTGCTGGCTACACTGCTCTGGTGAGCCGGGAGGAGCACAGGGTCAGAGGAGAGAGAAGCTTTATTGGGACCCCCTGCTGTCTGAGGAGCGGATTGTGTTTACCTTGTATCTTCACTGCTGTGGATTGGATAATGTCCCCCAAAGGCAACCTACAGTGCTACAGAGAGGTGGTGGAACCTTTAGGAGGTGGGGCTTAAGGGAAGGAGGTTAGGTCATTGGAGTTGTGCCCTTGACAGAGATATGGAAACCTTAGCCCCTTCCTGTCTCTTTCTGCTCCAGATGCCATGAGGTAAGTTCTTCACCTGCCACACACCACAACCCCATGATGTACTGATTGCCGTCAGCCCAAAAGCAACAGGCCATCCTACCATGGACTGAAACCTCCTCAGCTGAGCCAAAATAAATCTTTTTCATCATCATTATCATTATTCTTTTTTTAAAATATTTTTTAGTTGTCAATGGACCTTTATTTTATTTATTTATATGTGGTGCTAAGAGTCGAACCCAGTGCCTGACACATGCTAGGCAAGCGCTCTACCACTGAGCCACCACCCCACCCCACCCCACCCCATCATTATTCTTATTATTACTGGTTTTGTGTTGCTAGGGGTTGATTGCATCCAGGGCCTCACCCACGCTAGGCAAATGCTCTAACACTGAGCTACATCCCCAGTCCACCCTCTCCCTTATTAAGTTGATTATCTTAGGCACTTTGTCACAGTGATGGAAAGCTGACTAACATTTTATGTTCCCTTTATTTCAGCAAAGTTTCTTTCTTCCTTTTTTTTTTTTTTTTTTTTTGGTAGCCAGGATTGAAAATGAATAATGAATAATTGGAAAGAATAATGATAATGATGATGAAAAATAGTTACTTTGGCTCAGCCGAGGAGGTTTTAGTCCATGGTAGGTTGGCCTGTTGCTTTTGGGCTGGCGGCAATCAGTACATCATGGGGTTGTGGTGTGTGGCAGGTGAAGACACTTACCTCATGGCATCCGGAGCAGAAAGAGACAGGAAGGGGCTAGGGTTTCCATATCTCTTTCCATATCTCAAGGGCACTTAACCACTGAGCCACATCCCCAGCCCTTTTTATATTATATTTAGATACAAGGTCTCACTGAGTTGCTTAGGGCCTCACTAAATTGCGGAGGCTGGCTTTGTACTCTGGATCTTCCTGCCTCAGCCTCCCGAGCCACTGGGATTACAAGTGTGTGCCACTGTACCCGGCAAAGTTTCTTTTTTGTTTGTTTTTTTGGTCCTAGGAATTGAACCCAGGGGTGCTTAACTACTGAGCCACATCTCCAGTCCTCTTTTTAAATTTTTAAATCTTTTTTTTTTTTAATATTTATTTTTTAGTTGTAGGTGGACAGAATATCTTTATTTTATTTTTATGTGGTGCTGAGGATCGAACCCAGTGCCTCACGCGTGCTAGGCAAGCACGCTACCACTGCGCCATAACCCCAGCCCCAAATTTTTAAATCTTATATATTTACTTTTTTGGTACTGGGGATTGAACTCAGGGGTACTCAATCACTGAGTCACATTCCAACCCTATTTTGTGTTTTATGTAGAGACAGGGTGTCACTGAGTTGCTTAGTGCCTCGCCATTGCCGAGGCTGGCTCTGAACTTGCAATTCTCCTGTCTTAGCCTCCCAAAGTGCTGGGATTATAGGCATGCACCACTGTTCCAGGCTCTAATATTTATTTTGAGACAGGATCTTACTAAGTTGTTTAGGGTCTCTCTAAATTTGCTGAGGCTGGCGTTAAATTTGCAATCCTTTTGCCTCAGCCCCCCAAGTCACTAGCATTACAGGTGAGCACCACAACACCTGGCTGCAAAGTTTCTTTTTTTTTTTTTTTTTAAATATGTTTTTAGCTGTAGATGGACACAATGTCTTTATTTTATTGCTTTGTATGTGGTGCTGAGGATCGAACCCAGGGCCTCACGCATGCAAGGCAAGCGCTCTACCACTGAGCTACAATCCCAGCCCCTGCAAAGTTTCTTTTTTAAGCTTCTGTGAACCTGGATGTTTTAATTAGTATAAGAGCTTTACATCAGTTATTTCATTTTATTTTTATGACTGTCCTGTGACGGGGGCATGTTTATTACCCACCTCTACCAGTCGAAGAAACTGATGCGAGGAGCGCACAGCAGCAGGGTGGCCCCTGAGTGGGTCCAGACCTCTTGCTGCAGAGCCCATGATTCCCCCACCACTCTCGTGGCCTGCTTGGGTTCTGCGTCTGACCACCGTCTCTGCCCCCTGCAGCACTACGCCAGCCGCAATGGGCACTACGCAGTCTGCCAGTTCCTGCTGGAGAGCGGGGCCAAGTGCGATGCCCAGACCCACGGGGGCGCCACTGCTCTGCACCGGGCCAGCTCCTGTGGGCACACCGAGATCGCCCGGCTGCTGCTCTCACACGGGTCCAACCCCCGGCTGGTGGACGCCGATGGCATGACCAGTCTCCACAAGGTGTGTCCCCTGCGCCTTCTAGAACTTCCTGTTTCTTATAAAAGTTAACGACACATTCATCGTAGAAATCATAGGAAATATTGAAGCGTAGAGAACATGAAACCCACCTGAAACCTCAGTGCCCCCCCTCACTGTAGGACCCACATGTCATTTTCCAGCCTTTTTCCTGTGCACATAAATGGAAACGAATCGTGGCCCTCTGCTCCTGTGGTCCTCCCTCCTGGTGTTGGGAAGGCTGCTTTTCTGACACTCGAGCTGCCCCTCCAACTTGGCAGCCTGCTACCAGGTCACAGCTGTGGTGACTAGAAACACCTGCTCTTGGTGAATAGCCTGAGGACAAGGCTGTGCCCTGAGAGCAAGTGTCCCACCCCTGGGGTCCTTCAGTCTCCCCGGCGCCCCGCTTCCAGGCAGCCACTCTAAGCAGTTCTCAGGCACCTTGCAGAGGGGTTTCCGGGCATGGGCGGCCCGTGTGTGAATGCTCACCCCTTGCCTCCATCCTGGCTTTTCCCCCAGAGCAGTCATTTCAGAAGAGATCTCATCAAGCCCTGCCAATTCCAGAGCCGTCCTGCAAGGCCAGCCGGGCTTAGCTTATACCTGCCTCTGTCCTGAGCTCCTCTCGCCTTGTCCCCTGTGATGAACCTGCTTCTCTGTTACCCAAGGGCACATCACAAGCTGTCCCTGTAGCCTGGTACCTGTCCCTCCTGCTGCTGCGGTCTACACAGCACACCCCAGAGAGCCCTCCTGAGCGCCAGACCTGTCCCGTGGATGCCTGCACTCCCTTGTTGTGACCACTGTCCCTTGAGCCTCCTTTCTGAGATGGGCCTCTGGAGGCAGCTGGGATTTTGTCCTGCAGCCCAGCCTCAGCAGGTAGCACAGGGGCTCAGCCAGTTTGTGCTGAGTGAACAATGTTGGGATATTGGGTTTGGCTGAACCCCTGCCACCCAGAGAGGCAGACTGCTTGAGTCTTGATGGTCTGAGCTGGCGTGGCTCCGGTGATGTGCCGCCACAGTGCACAGGATGGCGTTTGCAGGAAGCTGCTGGGCATGCCTGGCTGTGTACCCAGAGCTTGCCGCGCTTCAGGTACGCTCTGTCCCTTCCCCCCCACACACAGTGGAAATGTGGGGGGTAGGTATAGATAGATGTTTATGGACATTTTACTGTGTGTGGTTTTTTAAAATAGACTTTGCAAACATTGGCACTGTATTTTTTGTAAAAAAAAAAAATTATGTGGAACGCACCTCCCAGCTGCTTCCAGCTGCTCCCAGCACAGCATTAGCTGAATCCAGGCAGCAGAACCCAGAGCCCTCAGCCTGTGCTTCCAGGGGGTCTGCAAAGGACGCAGGAAGAAAAACTGAGGCTGGCTGCCCGAATGGCGAGGGCACCCACCTGTGCAGGCCCTCAGCTGGTAGGAATCAGAGACCTCCGCAGCCAGCAGTCTCCATTTCCGGGCCTCCCTGAGGAAGGAGAGGTGAGAAGGTGGGGCCAGGCGCAGGCCCGAGGGCCCTTCTGACCCTCCTCTCTCCACAGGCAGCCGAGAAGGGTCACATGGACATTTGCTACCTGCTGCTGCAGCACAGCCCTGCCCTGAAGGCAGTGCGAGATCGGAAGGCACGGCTGGCCTGCGACCTGCTGCCCTGCAACAGTGACCTGCGGGGCCTGCTGGCCAGCTGAGGTGCCCCTTGCCTCAGACTGCCCTTGGAGGGACACAGCTATCCAGGCCCCTGCCTCGCCTGGCACCCACGCTGTAGGCAGGCAGCTGTGGCTGGAGACCCAGAAGAGCCTGCGTGGCCACAGGTTTGGCCAGGTTGGAGGTTGGACAGAGGAGCATATTCTATGTTGTTGTGTGAAAACATCTATCCAATTGGAAAAAAATAAACATATCCTTACCTCATTCCACACACAAAGTAAATCTCAAGAATTAAAGAACTTAATATAAAAACACAAAACTAGCTGGGGTGGCACTCACCTGTGACCTCCACAACTCGGGAGGCTAGGACAGGGATGACAAGTTTGAGGCCAGCCTCAGCAACTTAGCAAGACCCTGTCTCAAAACCAGACCCGCCCAAAAAAACCACATAAGTAGTATAAGAAAATATTGATGGGGCTGTAGCTGTAGCTCAGTGGTAGAGCACTTGCATGTGTGAGGCACTGGGTTCGACTCTCAGCACCACATATAAATAAATAAAAAAGATCCATTGGCAACTAAAAAAAAAATACATATATATATATATTGGAGGTTGAATTCAGGGGCACTCCACCACTGAGCCACATCCCCAGCCCTATTTTGTGTTTTATGTAGAGACAGGGTCTCACTGAGTTGCTGAGCGCCTCGCCATTGCTGAGGCTGGCTTTGAACTCGCCATTCTCCTGTCTCAACCTCCCTAAGTGCTGGGATTACAGGCATGCGCCACCACGCCCAGCTTAAAAAATATTTTAAAAAAGAAAAAAAAATGATGAGGTGATGAAGCTGCGAACTGATCTTGACACAAGGCACTTGACCTGTATGGCCCCAGCTTCCGGGGGCTCTGAGGTGAGGAGGGTCAAAGAAGGGTGTCCTCAAGGTGACTGAGGGAGCGAATCTGGGCGGCATTATCAGAGGGCCTGGCACACTGCCCACAGCTTACAAGAGTGCCCAGTTCCAGTGTTGTCAACCCTGGCTTTTATAACAATTTCACCAATTCTGGCAACTCAGGAGTGGAAAAGCTCATTTGCTTTGTTTTGTTTTGCATTGCTAATTGCTAGTGAAGCTTGCTTACCTGTCTCTGAACTGCCTGCCTATTTCTTTCTCTTTTTTTTTTTTCCGGTACAGGGGATTGAACCCAGGGGTGCTTTACCACTGACCTACCCCCCAGCCCTTTTTTTAATTTTACTTTGAGGCAGGGTCTCACTGAGTTGTTTAGGGCCTCACTAATTTGCTGAGGCTGGTCCTGAACTTGTGACCCTCCTGCCTTAGCCCCCTGCTTCTTTGGGATTACAGGTAAGCATCACCCCAACCAGCTAAAACTTTTTTCTTTATGTTCATAGGAGTTGTTTATATTCTGATATCAACCCTATTTTGCATATATACTTTTTTTGGGAGGGTGGTCTGGGAATTGAACCCAGGGACACTAGACCACTGAGCCACATCCCCAGCCCTATTTTGTATTTTATTTAGAGACAGGGTCTCACTGAGTTGCTTAGTGCCTCACCATTGCTGAGGCTGGCTTTGAACTTGCAGTCCTCCTGCCTCAGCCTCTTGATCCACTAGGATTACAGGTGTGCGCCGCCACGCCTGGCTTACATTTATTTTTTATTTTCTTTCATACTGTCACTTTTCTTTGTTGGTATCTATCTGTTCATGGGAATTGGTAGAGTCATTACGGGTGGCAATTTGGCAATATCTATTTAAATAAAATGAGCAGGGCCAATAATTTGATTTCTCTGTAGCTACCTAGAGAGATGAATCCGTGGTTAAAAGGTGTCCATCCACAGAAGTGTTTACAGAGAAGTGTCCTGGCGCTGGCTTAGCATGTGCAATGTCCTGGGTTCAATCCCCAGCAGTGTAGCAGAAAAGAAAAAGTGCATAAGAACCTGGGGTATGTTCAAGAAGAAAGGGTGTTAACCAGTCTGCTCCCTGTAGGGCAGGGTCAAGTTCATGGAGTGTGGCGTGTGCTGACGGGGAAGAGCATCAACTCGTGTCCACAGCACGATGCCTCTTGGAACAACGGGACGTGAGACACACAGAGGAAGGCAGGAGGTGTGCATTAAACTGGCACCATGGCTTCCCTGGGTCAGTGTGGCAAGAGTGGCTTATCAAGGAGAACTTGAGCTTTATGTTTGGATTTAATGTAAGGAAGATTTTTTTTTTCTTTTTTTTTTGTACCGGGGATTGAACTCAGGGGCACTCGACCACTGAGCCACATCCCCAGCCCTATTTTGTGTTTTATGTAGAGACAGGGTCTCACTGAGTTGCTGAGCGCCTCGCCATTGCTGAGGCTGGCTTTGAACTCTCAATCCTCCTGTCTCAGCCTCCCAAAGTGCTGGGATTGCATGTGTGCACCACCACGCCCGGCTTGGAAGAATTTTTTTTAAAGTTAATACCTGTTAGTTTCACGAGGTGAACTAGTTTTCTGCTGAGAACTTCAGATGAAGCCCGTGGACTCGGATGCCCTCTTCCCTTGCTGTCGCAGGAGTTGGAGGCCGAGCGGACAGCAGAGGGCAGAGCTGACATCTGACCTCCTGTCTGTCCTGGCCCGAGACTGGGAAGCCTATCCCTCCTCAGAGCCTGGAGAGTTTGTCTGAGAGAAGACATCCCCAGGCCTCCGAATTGGGTCCTTCAGAAGGCTCTGGGTGTCCCCAGCTCCCCAGGCTTCCGCAGCCACCCTCAGGGCCTCGGGGCCCCTGCCGCCACAGCTCCCCCTTCTTGTTTTGGTCACCTCTGATCATGTTGCTCTGATTCTAGAGCCTTATTTACCAGCTATCTGGTTTCCTTTCAAAGGTCAAGGCAGCGTTCGGGGCAAAGCTGGGTGAAGGGCACATGTGGCTTCTGAAGGAGATTTAGGGCACTTGATGTGGCAGCTGGGTCTCAGGGTCATCCACTTACTGGGACTGGAGCCTCAGTCCCTTGTGCCTGTGGAAGGGGCACTGTATGTCCAGAGTGTCTGGTGGGGTTCTGCATGGGGGCGTAGAGGACTCTACAGGGCACGAGGGCCAGTGAGAGCCTCCTGGCGATGGAGCTGTCAGCTGAGGGGAGGGAGAAGCGGAGAAAGAAGGGCAGCCTTGAAACTGGTGGCTGGGCAACCATGTGGAGCCTGGGGCCCTCCTGGAGATGCATCGGGATTCCTGAGGCAGTAGGTCAGCCTCTACTCCCATCCCTCCCGAGGTCTCTGGAGGACTCTGGCCTTGTGCAGGGCCAACTACGCTGGTCTTTCCGGTGTCCCTGTCAGCCAGACACAATAGGGAGGCTGGGGCTGGACTCCTTGCAAGTGGGCTCTAAACTCAGAAGAGTGGCGAACGTCCCCCCGGATCTGGGCTGGGAGCCCAGGCTCCCTGGGACATGGGTGTTGGTCCAACAGCCCCCGGAGCACATGGGTGTGGCAGGTGCGGGGCAGTGGGTGTGAGGAGGTCGCCGACTCAGCTCCTGGCAGCAACTTTTCACCCTCGGTGGGCCACTTTCCCAGACTGGTATTTTGGTTAGTGTGACAGCACTCCAGAGTCATCTGGTCCGGCACAAGCTGTGTCCTTCCCCGCCCCTGGACTCGGCTCTCTCATAAAAGGGCTGAGCAGCCACGCTGCCCTCACTGGGGCTGTGGAGAGCAGGGGGGACCATGGACTTCATCAGCATTCAGCAGTTGGTGAGGATGCAGCAGGGTGGGCAGACCATCCCAGCAGAATGGCACCTGCGGGCCGGAGGGTGGCAGCTGCTTTCCGTGGCCTGGGGTTCAGGGTGGAGGAGCAAGGAGGCATCGGGTCCTCGAGGTGATGAGGGGCTTCAGGGCAGGGGAGGGAAGGTGAGCGAGTAGGAGTTGGGTGGCCTGGACATGAAACCCTGCAGCTTGCTGAGAGGTGTTCATTGCCTGTTGGTTGGTTTGGTTTGGTGCGGTTTGGTACTGGGGATTGAACGTGGGGCAATTTACCATTGAGCTGCGTCCTTAGCCCTTTTCGTCTTTGAGACAGGGTCTTGTTAAGTTGCCCAAGCTGGCCTTAAACTTTGTGATCCTCTTGCCTCAGGCTCTTGAGGTTCTTTGGAGTTTTGTGGCACTGGGTGGATCCCAGGCCCTGCAGTCTAGGCAAGCACCTAGACGGAGCTACACCCCCAGCCTGCGTTCAGTGAGTTTTGCCCTGAACTGGGGTGGCACAACAGGAAGTGTCAGGTCACCATGGAAGACACAGGGGTAGCTGGGCATTCCTTCAGTACAAGTGCCCTGGTGGCCCTTGCTCTGGAAATGTCCAGAAGGTGTGGGGGAGAAGGATGCTGTGTGTGCTACGGGCAGAGAGGTGTGGTGACACCAGGGACACTTTGGGATGTCAGTGTGGAGGTGTGAGGCCAGCACGGTATGCTGTCCAGTGGCCAGTGGCCCCAGCCTGGCACAGCCCCTGCCAGGCGGGGAATTGCAAGGCCTGGGGAGCATCAGGTTGGTAGGTGTCCTAGAAGGACATGTGGTTCTGCTGGCCGGAAGCCCTGAGCTGTGGCCCCCACTCTGCCCCCCACGTGCTCCTCAGCATGCCCCAGCTCCAGCAGCTCAGGCCACCTCTGCACCTTTGGGAAGTGCTGGTCTGAGCTCCTTTTGCTGAGGTAGAAACAGCTTCACCAAAAGCAGAGAGTTGAGCCCAGGCGTTTAGAATTTTGGGGTCAGGTGTCAGTGTAGCACAAGCTGGTAGGAATCTAGGGACAATAGCCCAAGAGGGAAGCTAAGGTGTCATCTGCCCTAGGCTCCTGGACACAGCCCAGTACTATAAATAGATGTGGCCACACGTCCTTAACCCCTGCAGCCCTGCTGAGCAGGACAGGGGAGGCAGTGGCCAGTTG
The DNA here is from genome assembly GCA_004024805.1 of Geosciurus inauris. NCBI lineage: Eukaryota > Metazoa > Chordata > Mammalia > Rodentia > Sciuridae > Geosciurus > Geosciurus inauris. The sequence goes on from PVHX01001917.1 coordinate 174,025, forward strand.
GTCCCCTGTCATGATCACCACAGTTGGTGAGGGCCACCACGGGTGTTGTGGAGCTTGCCGACACTCCAGGGCACCGGGAAGCTTCAGGAAGGCAGAGCAGGCTGACGCCCAGCTCAGCTCACTGGCATCCCCTGGTCCTGTACAACGCCTCCCGTGGGTTCCTCCCTCCAGTCTCCCCAGCTGTTCACCCACATCCTGTCCGACAGGTGAGTGGAGAGAGAGTCGAAAAGAAAGCCGTGGGGTTTGGCCCTGAAGTTGCTGATCCTGGAGGCTGGCCTGCTTGTTGGAGGCTGGGACTCCAAGAGGCTGTGGCCCGGGAGAAGCTAAAATTAGAAGAAGAGAAGAAGAAGAAAGTAAGTGATGTTGGCTTGGGGTGGCCAGTCCGGCTTGGGCAGCTGGGCAGTGAGGCCCTGGAGCCTAGGTCCCAGGCTCACAGCTGAATGGTGGTGTCTCCTCTGGGCAGAGCAGCCCAGGAGCAGACCAACCAAGAGCCTGCCCCCAGGCCCCCAACCACTGGCTGATGGCTGGCCTGGTCTTGTCTTCTGCCCACTTTCTGCCCCAGCTGGAAAGATTTAACAGCTCCAGACTGAATCTGGAGAATCTGGCTGACTTGGAAAACTTAGTTCAAAGACGGAAAGAAAAGCGACTGAGACTAAAACGCAGAGTCCCCCCCAGGGAACCTGAGCCCGTGGCTAAGGTGAGAAGTTGGGGCCGGGAGGCTGCACAGGCCCGGGGCTTGGTTCCAGAGGCGGAGCCCTTGTCCCTGGGTGGTGGTGAAGAGTAGCGCTGGGGCCACAAGTGCTCAGCCAGTGCCCAAGGAGCCACGTGGACGCCACGTTGGAGCTCATGTTGGCTTGCTAAGGCGACTGGGGACTCAAGCCGCAGAAACCCATGCCTCTCGGTCCTGGGCCCGGACGTCCGACCAGCATGCGCAGGGCTGCTTCCTCTGCAGGGCTGAGGGAGGCTCCCCGAGCGCTGCCTGGCTGCTGGCGGCAGGCTCTCCTTGGCATCCCCTGGCTTGCACGTGCGTAACTCCTTCCTCGTGTGATGTTCTCCCTGGGCCCAAATGTCCCTTGTTAAAGGGACACCAGTAGCTGGGCACAGTGGCATACCCTTATAATCCCAGTGACTTGGGAGGCTGAGGCAGAATTGTGAGTTCAAAGCCAGCCTCAGCAATTAGTAAAGCCCTAAGCAACTTAGTGAGACCCTGTCTCAAAAAATAAAAATAAAAAAATGGCTGAGGATGTAGTGTCCCTGGTACCAATAAATAAATAAAGATGGACCAGTCACACTGGATAGGGCTACCCTTAACACAGCCACACTGGACAGGGACCTCATCTTAACTAGTTATATCTGGAGGGACCGTTTGCAAGTAAACTCACATTTCAAGGTACAGGGGTTAGGACTTCCTTTTGTCCCCCCAGTGCTGGGGCTGGAATGCAGGGCCTCACATATGCTGGCCAGTGCTCTGCCACTGAGCTTTTATCACCAGCCCTCTATCCTATGAGACTGGGTCTTATTAAGATGCCAGATTGGCCTCAAACTTGCAAGCCTGCAGCTTCAGCCTGAGTAGCTGGGGTGACAGCATGTGCCACCATGCCCAGCAACATGTGGATTTTAGCGGAAGAAAACCACTTGCACAGGCCAACCGTGCGGCTGGCCCAACTGGTCCTCAGCTGTCTGGGAACCATTGACAACACCGCGGTCACGGTGCCTCCAGGCCTGGGGGGTGACTTGGTCTCGCCCTTCTCACCAGCCGCAGCCTCAGGCCCAGCTGGAGCCTGTGGACCTGGAGATGTTCCTAAAGGCAGCTGCTGAGAACCAGGAGGCCCTGATCGACAAGTACTTGACCGACGGAGGGGACCCCAGTGCCCACGACAAGGTGCGCAGTGGGCGAGGGCTTGTGGACCGTAAGAGCAGGCGTGTTGTGTGTGCGTCCCAGCCCTGAGGCACAGCGCATGTCTTCAGGGCCTGAACCCGGTGGTGCCCAAGCTGGGAGGGAGGAGCCTGGTTGAAGGCAGAGCAGGCCCGTGTTCGGGGCCCTGCTCTGGGCAGCACGTCAGGTCCATGGGCGGCTGCGCTCCTCCTGACCCCGTCTCTGCTCCAGCTGCACCGCACGGCCTTGCACTGGGCCTGTCTGAAGGGTCACACCCAGCTGGTGAGCAAGCTGCTGGCGGCCGGCGCCACTGTGGACGCTCGGGACTTGGTGAGCCCCGGGGAGGCTGCTCCTCGCCACCAACACTGCCCAGCGTGCCTGCAGGTCTGAGGTCTTCGGGGCTTCTGTTACAGCTGGACAGGACTCCTGTGTTCTGGGCCTGCCGTGGAGGTCACCTGGACATCCTCAAGCTGCTGCTTAACCAGGGCGCTCGGGTCAACGCGCAGGACAAGGTGAGGGACGGGGGCCTGCCCTGGGTGGTCTGCTGCAGCAGGTGAGCAGTGGGGGGCGCCGCCAGTCTAGCGGTGGTGCTGAGCCCGCCCCTTCCCAGATCTGGAGCACCCCCCTTCACGTGGCAGTGCGCACGGGCCACTCCAGCTGCCTGGAGCACCTCATCGAATGTGGAGCCCACGTTGACGCACAGGACAAGGTGGGCACTGGGTCCCCAGGGCACAGCGGCCGAGCAGCCTGCGCGGGACCCTGGCGAGGGCAGGAGCATGACCTGCTGTCTCCCCACAGGAAGGGGACACAGCGCTCCACGAGGCCGTGCGGCTCGGCCACTACAAGGCCATGAAGCTGCTGCTGCTGTACGGAGCCAAGCTGGGCGTGCAGAACACGGTGTGTCCCTGCCGCCAGGTGCCGGCCTGCGCTGGGGTGGGGGGTTCCGGCGTGCGCACGGGCCACTCCAGCCCGTGTCAAGGACTGGAGTGACGCTGACCCAGTGTTCTTGTTCCTAGGCCTCCCTGACCCCGGTGCAGCTGGCCCGAGACTGGCAGCGGGGCATCCAGGAAGCACTGCAGGCCCACGTCGGGCACCCCCGCACCCGGTGCTAACGCCCTGGACCTCTGGGCCACTCACAGCCACCATTCCACCCCCTCTCCCTGCCACTGCCCTCCGTGGGCCTCGCCCTCAGTCCCGACTCCCCTCAGGGCTCTGCTTCTTGTCAGAGCCGGGGGAACAGAGCCTGCAGGTGGAGAAGGCGGGCCTCCCTAGCTTGTGTCTGGGTGGCCGTGTCCCCGCTAGGGCTGAGCTGGGAAGGGCCGAGGCAGAGGTCCATGGGCAGCAGAGGCCGCGGCCTGTGAGGGCAGGAGTGCAGAAGGAGCCGAGGGTGGGGCGGAGCGAGCGGGCCCAGGCCCAGCCACCAGGACTGGCGTCAGGCCTCCTCAGTGTCCCCAGAGCAGGAGACTGGCCCTCACCTTCCACCAGGGCCAGTCTCCTGCAGGTGGCGATTCAGATGTGGCCAGCAGCTGCATCCAGGACATAGGAGAGGCCACTGAGCCAGCCCGGCAGGCATCAGGCATTTGTGCAGCTGCCCGCTGCCCTTAGGCAGGGTCTCCCAGGGCCTGGGTTCCTATCAGCAGCAACCCTGGTAGGGTCTGCAGTGGCTCTAGACATCTCTGGTCCTCAGGACTCTGGAGGCGGGTTCTGGTGGTTTGCAGGGGCCCTTCTGCAGGGGCGATGCCCCTCTGAGCAGACACCAGCACCAGCCGGGTTGCTTCAGAAGCCGAAGGCCGAGGCTCTAGAGCCACTGTTCTGGGGGACCCATGCCCCTCCGCCTAAGGGCTCCCTCGGGCCTGCCTGTGCTGTTGGCGGCTGGCCGGTGGCCCTCGCATGGGCTGAGTCTGGTGCAGGGCTTGCTTGTGGCCCACTCAACTCTGGGGCGGCGGCCCGCAACCCTCATGTGCCCAAGGCTCTCCCACCCCTGGTCCTGGCTTTGCAGACACGTCCACTCTGCTCAGCCCCTGGGGGTGCACGCTGAGGAGCTCTGTGCTCTTCCATGGGGACACACATGTCCCTGCATCCCTGCCTGCCAGCTGGTGGTGCCATGAGGACCCCCTTCTCACAAGCTCCCAGGGCCCCTCCCCTCCCGCTGTGCCATTTCCAAGTTCGTCGGTGCAGACCTGAGCTACTGGCAAGGCTGGCTCCTTAGATGCCAGAGCGCGGATCCTAAAGCACGCTGCCCTCAACTGAGAACCACAGGCTGAGGGGAGGGCCGGGACAAAGGTGTGGCCTCCTCACGGTCCTGGGTTACCTGCGGTACCTGGGTTGACATTTATTGTGCAGCAGTTATTTTTACTTTAACTTTGGTGGCCTTCTTAGGCCAAGAACAAGACTATTGTTTCTATGTGAAAAGGCTGACTAGAGCTCCCCCCAGGGGCCACGCACCCTTCCAAGGGCAGCTCCTGCCCCATGCTGACAGCCAGAGTATGCCCACACGCTGGTGCCGTGGGCAAATCAGGCGCTGTAGACCATGGCAGTGACAACTCCTCATCTAGAAAATGAGGACACTAAGTGACAGAAAAAAACACCTTTTTATACAAATCGGTATTTTGTTGTTGTTCATTAAACTGGTTGATAATCCATCAGAGCCTAGTCATTTTGGGGCTGGGAGGAGCCAGTACATTGGGTACCAGGACTACCTGGCAGGGCCCCAAGGCCTTGTCAACTGCAGCAGCAACACAAGCCTGACACTAAGACAGGTCACCAGGTGCAGAGTGGACTTTGGGAGGGTCCATGCACGCAATGGTGTGCTCAGCATCTCTGCTCACTGATGGACAGGATTAAAGACTAGTGGTTCTCGGCATCTGCTGCTTATTAGAAATAATCGGAGGAGGTTTCAAAAGGTCAAGAAGCCCTGAATTATCAGTAGATGTCATGCCTGCCTACACATACTGGAAATCTCCAGGAACCTACCAAAACCAAAAACACCCACCTAGAGCAGTAAGGGAGCCCATCAAAATCTGAGGATATAACAAAAACGTACAAAACCCTATTTCTACATAACAGCAACGAACATGTGAATACAAATTAAAAACAGTGCCATTGTTTAGAAAAATTAAACACTTGGGTTTAGATCTAACAAAACATGCAGGGAAAGATGCTGAAATCTCCAAAACAGTATTTAAATAAATGGAGAAACATACCATGTTCATGGACCAAAAGACACAGCACAGTCAAGAGGTCAGTTCTCCCCAAGCTGACGTACAGGTTTATCTTTGCAAGATTTTTAGAGGTAAACAAGGTTATTCTCAAATTCCTAAGAGAAATTTATCTAAAACAAATTTAAAAAAGAACAAAGTGGGAGGATCAATCAACCAAATGACTTTAAGAGTTACTATATGGGTATAGTGACCAAGGGGCAGATGTGGTATTGGCAGAGGACAGAGATGTAGAGGCTGGGCAGATGCCTTTTCAACAAATGGCATCCATCAAAATTAAAACATTTGTTCTAGGGCTGGGATGTAGCTCAGTGGCAAAGTGTCTGCCTTGCATTCACAAAGCCCTGGGTTCAACTTCCAAAAAAGAAGACAAAAAAAAAAAAAGAACCCCACCAAAACATTTGTTCTGGCAGGTGCGGTGGTACGCCTGTAATCCCAGCACTTTGGGAGGCTGAGACAGGAGAATCACAAGTTCAAAGCCAGCCTCAGCAACGGCAAGGCACTAAGCCACTCAGTGAGACCCTGTCTCTACATAAAACACAAAATAGGGCTGGGGATGTGGCTCAGTGGTTGAGCGGCCCCGGGTTCAATCCCTGGTACCAAAAAAAAAACCCAACATTTGTTCTGAATAAATTCCCGTTGAGAGGATGAAAATATGAGCTATGTGTCAGCTGTCTGTTACTGTGACAACCTAAAATAATCAACTGCAAAGGAAGAAAGGTTCACTTTAGTTCATGGTTTCAGAGGTCTCAGTCTGTGGTCATTCAGCCTGTCACCAAGTTTTCTCCCATTGGGCCTGTACATCATGGCAAGAGTGCCCAGCAGAGAAGACCTTCACATGAAAGGGAGAGGCCAGGTCCCAGTTCCCCCTTCAAGGACATGCCCTGCAGTGACCTACCTTCCTCTCACCAGTTCCTACTCCTATACATCCCACCACCTCCCAGGAGCTCTGCAAGCTGAGGACCGAGCCTCTAACACATGGGCCTGACATTTCAGATCCAAACTACAGCGACAGAGACTGGGATAACGTATTTGCAAACCAAAAACCCAACAAAAGACTTTAGTATTTAGAATATACAAGGGCCTCCCGAAACAGTAAAAAAAAAAAAATCAGAAAATGGGCAAAGGGCATGGACAGAGATATCACCAAAAATATACAAAAAAACGAAAGCCACAGCGATAGCCAGAGGCAACAGCGTCGCCACCCAGTGGCGGAGACGCTGTTCTGACCCGAAGCTTGCTAAGAACTAAACACGCAACACCCTCCACCTAGCACCTGAGCTCCGGGCGTTTATCTGAGAGGAAGCTGATCTTTGCACAGATCCATGTGCACACATGTGCGATGTTCACAGCAGCTTTATTTGGAATAGCCAAAAACTGGAAACCACCCAGATATCCTTCAATGGGATGGTAAGTACACCACGGAACACCACTTGGCAATAAAAAGGAATGAACCACCGACGGGCAAAAACCTGGATGCGTCTCCAGAGAATCATGCTGAGTGCCACAAGCCAGGCCCCCATGGTCACTGTGACTCCATTGATACAACATTCTTGAAACGGCAACACGCCAGCGATAAGGAACAGGTTAGTGGCTGCCTGGGGCTGGGGGTGGCATGGGGAGGACATCCAGGGGCAGCCCAGGGAGATCCTGTGGCAACACAGGGCAGCTATACAAATCTGCCCAGGTTGCACCGCACCTGTGTCAAAACCCTGGTTTTGATACTGTAATTAGGTAACAACCGTTGAGGGAACCCAGGTTCGGGGTGTGTGGCACCTCTAGTTTTGCAACTTCCTATGAGTAATTACGTAAGAATAAAAATTGGAGAAAGAAGCAAGAGCTGTGCATGGAACTTGGTATCCTAGATTGGATCCTGTAATGGAGCAGGGACATCATTATGAGAAAAAAACAGGAAAACCCAAATAAAGCCTGCGGTTTAGTTAAGAGTACTGCACCCCTGTGCATTTCTCAGAGTATAAATGTACCCAGGTTATGTGAGGTGTTAACAGGGAAAGCTGGGTGGGTGAAGGGCGTATGGAACTTGCTTGTGGATATAAAACTATCTCAAAACTTAAACCCTAGAGCCCAGAATGACTACACTGGCAGTCCCAGGAGTGGCTCAGGTAGGGAAAAAAACTTTTTTTTCTCAACACTAGGGATTGAACCCAGGGGCACTTAACCCTTTTATTTTTTGAGACAAGGTCTCACTAAGTTGCCGAGGCTGGCCTTGAACTCACAATCCTGCCTCAGCCTCCCAAGCTGCTGAGATTACAGGTGTGCACCACCAGGCCCAGCCCAGCCCAGATTCTTAATTTGTCAGGTGCTTCTGACGTGCAGCTAAGGTTCAGAACCCTGGTGGGGAGAGAGATGATTTTGGAGTTTGTTTCCTGTCTGGGTTTGTTCTTCCAGTGTGTTCTTGAGAATGACCTCTAGGTGAGCACACCACACTCTCTTGGGCTTCAGTCCCATTTACAAGAACCCAAATCTCCTTGAGAAGGGCCCCAGAAGCTTCCCTCCTCCCCTCCCCATGTGTGACCCCACGTCTCTGTGATGTCCCCATTTCCACACAGCTCAACTGTAGGAGGAAAATACAAGTAAACTGGAAGAAAAAGACAAGTGCCTTCCGGTTTCCACCTCTCTAAAACTGAGACACCAGGGGGAAAATAAAAGGGCAAGGAATTTGAAATGTTTTACAGATATGAGACAAACCGTAATGTCTTTTTTAAAAAGAAAGACGATGTGGATGCAGCAGGTCACAAGCAGCCCTCCTCTCTGCTGCGCTGCGCACACACGACAGCCACAGGCACCTCCCTGACACTCCACAAAAGGCACGAGAGAAGGCGTAGACACAAGGAAGATCCCTTCCTCCCCGGCCCGCCGCCCGCCCTCTTGACGACACTGCTGGTGGCAACCAAGCACAGGCCCCGCTGGCCTCACCTGTTGCTCTGGACTCCAGAAGCCACCTCCACGGAAGGGAGCGGGCGGGGAACAGACCTGCAGGGAGCCCTGCTTCTCGGTTTGGCACATGAGCCAACACGTGGCATGGTGAGGGGAGCCACCCAGAACACCCTGGACCAGGCCATGGAGTGGAACCCCAGCTAACACTCCGTGTGCTCAGAAAGTGCTGCCAGCAGCAGAGGGCTAGCCAATCAGAAGCAAAGCAGGCCCAGGCCACGGCCACCAGGAGGCAGTAACTGCGCCCACGCAGCGCCTGTCCTGAAGAGGTATAAATACACTGCACAGTCACAGCGTCAGGGGGGAAGGGGAAGCTGGGCCCTGGGGACCAGAGATGAATCTGTTCCTTTGTTTCCTCCAGAGGCAGGCCTGGAGGGCCGTGTCCAGCCGACCCCATCTCCTGGAGGACAGCAGGGCCTGCTGAAGGATCCTTGCACTGAGGCCCAGGACCCGCATCTATAAGGGCCATCTAAAACGTGGCCTGAGCAGTGGGGACAGGCTGGCTTGTGAAGCTACTGCGGCTCCCTCCAGCTCCCCACAGGCGTGTCCATTCCCCAGCCTGGCTGCCTGGCAAGCAGTTAGACTCCTGGGTTCCGCCCAGGGCTTTCCTCCACTGGGATGCACGGCCTGCTGTGGCTGGACCCTGGGGAGAGAGAAAAGGAGAATGAACATCATGCTGGCAAAGGGAGCTGGTCCCACCAAAACCAAGGCTGAGTCCGTAGGACAGGGAGCAGCATGAAAGGCAGATGGGCCTCGGGACACCTCAGGAGGCATCGGGGCAGAGCTGGAGTGGCTGGCTGGGAATACGGTCAGCCCGACTGGCCTCACAAGGGAAACACCACTTGGAGGACCGAGGCCACCTGAGAAAGACAAGGACTCCAGGCCATAGGTTTCTGACCCAGAGGGCCTGGGCCACTACACTGGGCAAAAGGAACCTGCCTGGGACGATCACACACCTGGTGCTGGAAGGAAGCTTCATTTCCCCAGGTACGCAGGAGTTTACCACCCCTGTTCTCTTCTAGAAGGAACGCCCTCCCACCGGGGAACCATCTGCAGCACCGCAGCAAGCGGGCAGGAAAGCAAAGCCCAGAGAAAGGGAAGGAAGATATTTACCTTAGTGTTCTCTTAAAACAAAAAGGCTCACTAGTCCACAGTCATTTATCAACTGCAGTTTCCAAATGTGCCAAAGAGGGAAAGGTCTACTGGGAAGGCTAGAGAGCAGAGAGAGGGAGAGAGGAGACCACGGGCTGTTGAGCGGCGACGGGGCCTGGCGGCAGTAGCACGGGCAGCGAAGGCCAGGGAGAGCTGGTCACATGCCATGCCTGCCCCTTGGGCAGGTCCTGGTGAGCCCCACGGAGGACATACTCAGAACTCAAATGGGAGGCCAGGGGTCAGGACATTTTCAGTGAAGGGCCAGTGTTCCAGGTTTTGCAGGTCATTCAGGCTGTCACAGCTACTCAGTTCTACTGTCATCCCTCAGAGCCAGTCAGACAAAAGCCACAAGCAGATGGGAAGGTTCTAATAACCCTATTTACACACAGGCAGCTGGCCACATCTGGCCCCGGCACACGGCTGTGATCCCCGCAGGAGGCACTTTGCAATGACTGCCTTCCAAGCATTTCAGTAACGGCTTCTCTGCCAGGGACCTAGGGCCAGTCTCCAGGGCACCTGAGTCCACCCTGCACAGTGACACTGCACTCCTCAGGAAAGTGAAGTGCCACACTAACAGGGACACACAGGAGACCCGGAAAGCCAGGGCAGGGAACAGAGGCAGGCGAGCCTCCCGGAGGCAGATGCTGCACAAAGGGGTCTCTTGTGGGATGGCCCCAAATCGCTGGGGACTGGGGACTGGGCTCAGTGGCAGAGTGCTTGCCCAGCATGTACAAGGCCCTGGGTTCCATCCCCGCACTGTTCAAAAAAAAAAACCCAAAACAGGGGCTGGGATTGTGGCTCAGCGGTAGAGCGCTTGCCTCGCATGCGTGAGGCCCTGGGTTCGATCCTCAGCACCACATACAAAGCAATAAAATGAAGACATTGTGTCCATCTACAACTAAAAAGATATTAAAAAAAAAAAAAAAAGTCTTGGGTTTTGAGGCCCAGGTCTAACGTGATGGTGGGAAATGCTGTGCGGGGAGCTACATGTGGTACCCCAGTGGGTGAAGAGGCAGGTACCCAAGCCAGGGAGCACGCCCCATGCAGCACTCATTTCTTAGGAGACGCTACCCACGCCCAGAGCCTGGGCTCACCAGCGCTCAGAGCTGGAGCCCACAAAGGCTGGGCCACCATCATGACCCTGGGTTGGGGGGCTCTATCCCTTGCACCCACACATCACCTTGCAATTCAGGAAGGACCTATTATAAAAACATTTGCATTCGTGAGCATAAGTCTGAGTGACCAGACCTGCAAGTTCCCTGGAGTCCCTGCAGGCCCGGGCCCTCAACTCCCCCAGGACCCCATGGAGGCGAAGGCACCCAGGCAGGCTCAGGGCTGCACCCAGGGTGAGTCTCCCCTATAGCTGGCTCCCGCAGGGCTGGCAGGGTGAGGAAGCAGGTGGCAGCCTGCACCCCGGCCTCACGGCAGCCTCTGGAGCCCCAGCCTAGCCATCTCAGACTCCACTGGCCTAGGAGCCACAACAGGAAGCCCTTGACCTCACAGCTGCCCCACCCCCACTCTGCACTGCGCCCGTTCTGCCCCATAGGCCCGCGCTCCTCCTCCCTCCCAGCCAGGCCATGGGCCCGGAACCTTCCTTCTCCAAGTGACCTAGCCTAATTCTAAGTGGCCAGAAGTTTCTGAACTGGATAGATTCCCACCTACAGCTCCTCTCTAGTAAAGCTGACCCACGCCGCGAGGCCCTCAGGCCTCAGTGCCAGCTGAGCTATGGCTGTGTCGCTCCAGCAATTCAAAGCAGCAAGAAGGCACAGGGAGAGAGCGGAGCCTCGAGGGCGCAGGGCAGGTGAGGCAAAGCCAGCAGTCTGCAGGAAGGAGGGACCTGTCACCTGGGGCTTACCGGCGGTGGCGGCAGTCTTGTTACTGAGGAGCCTGGTCTGGCTGCCTGGGATGACCTGGAGGTCAGAGTTCTCAGGGGACGGTGGCAGACTCTGGGCTCGGGTGGCCAGGAGTGCATTGAGGTACTGCAGCCGTGTGACCTGGAGGACAGAAGCGTCATCAAGCGGGGGCAGGCTGTGAGGGGGACATGGCGTGAGCTCACACTCTGAACTGGACAGCATGGTGAGGATGCAGGGAGGAGCAGCAAGGAAGGGCAGGGAGGCCGCCAGGCCATGCGGCCGGGGTCCGGGAAGGGCAGCAGGCAAGCAGGCAGGGAGGCTGCCAGGCCACACAGTCAGGGTCCAGGAAGGGCAGCAAGTGAGCAGGCAGAGAGGCTGCCAGGCCACACGGCCGGGGTCCAGGAAGGGCAGCGGGTGAGCAGGCAGAGAGGCCGCCAGGCCACACGGCCGGGGTCCAGGAAGGGCAGCGGGTGAGCAGGCAGAGAAGCTGCCAGTCCACGCAGCCAGGGGTCCAGGGAGTCCAGGCCCCACATTTGGGAGGCGCAGGCCCTGGTGTTGGGCCTCAGCGCCACTCAGATTTCAGTCCACTGTGACCAGCTGGTCTAGCCCCTCAGGGAAACACAGCAACGCAGCCCAGCCGGTCACCTTAATGAGCTGCAGGTCAGAGAGGGCCCTCACGGTGTAGTCGGGACAGTACGCAGAGGAGCGGGTGCCGTCGGCTGGCTCGGGCTGCAGGTCACGGCGGGCGGCCTGGTGCGAGGGCACTGGGGACTGGTGAACTGTCAAGAGGAGCAGTCAGTGACGGAACTGCTGGGACGACAGGACTCTGAGGCCACCCCAGGCACCCTGAGAAGGGATGGGGAGCGGAGCTGGGAGAGGGCAGGAGACACCAGAGGGGAGGTT
>PVHX01001918.1:0-45708 GCA_004024805.1 Geosciurus inauris
TTCCCATCCTTAAAAAATCAAAAATGGGAGAATGTAAGGTAAAAAACCGCCTCTTTCTAATTTTCACATCCCCTCTCTAAAAGCCCAAGGCAGTTCCTGCCCCAGGGGGTTCCTCTCCCGAATCTTCCACCTGGGAAACAAAGCCTAACTGCTCAGGTTAGCACATCAAAAGAAGACCAGGACTGCTTATCTGTCCCGGGGATTTTAAAGTGACCAATCCCTGGCTCGCCACGTGGTTTTGTAGTGGGCTCTATAAAATCCCTCCCGCGCGTCCCCTCTCTCTCTTTTTCCTCTTTCCTTCGCCTGGGCGCCCACTCCCCTGAATAAAGGATTTCCTGGCTGCACAAGGTGTCCGTGTCTGGCTGGCCGATACCCTAACCTATAATACGTCAAATTCAATGTACTGTCATGTATATCTAGAAAGAACAAATAAAAAGTAAAATCAATATCCATGAACTATACTGATACAAAAAAATGAATAAATACATGACAGAGAAGAGACAAACCTTCCTTGCAGAAGAAATTCAAATAATTTACATAGACACTTTGCTCTCAACTACAGACAGTCTAATGTTATAGTAGAAACTGCGCATTATAACTTTTTTCCAAAGAGTAGGGTATGAGAGATGGGCAGGGAACAACTTTGAAGTGGAAGGAAAAATCTGACAAACACTCCCTTCACCAGATGATCAAGGCTGATGTTATCACTGATTAGTCTTGGTGACAGCATATTCCCATAAAACTCAAACCCCTTTCTAATAATGATAGAAACAACATAAATCCCAATGGTGAGACATTTTACAAATGTTGACCAGTACTTTTCAAAGTTGTCAGTCATTAAGAACGAGCAAAGTCCAAGAAATTATCATGGCCAAGAGGAGCCTAAGGCCATATGGCAGCTACATTAAATGTGGTATTCTGGATTAGATCCTGGTAAAAGAAATAAGACATTAGACAAAATTTGAAGAAGTCTGAATAAATGTTTAGACTTTAGGTAATCCTAATGTATGAATATTGGTTTAGTAATTAAAATAAAGATAAAATGCAAGATGCTAATAATGGGGAAAACTTTGTATGGTGTTTTATGAAACCCTCTGTAATACTGTATAAAATTTTTGTAAGCTTAAAGTTATTCTAAAGTTTAAAATTTTATTTAAAATAAAGAATGCTCATATCTAATTGAATAGCATGATCATATTTACACACAAATGTATAAAATGTAAAATTTATTAAATTGAAAGATGCGTGATATGTAGTCATGTTATTTATTTTGAATTATTTTTGGTGTCTTTTGTTGTATTTTTAATCTTTAAAATTTAAAAAATTTCAAGTTCATATTTGAAGGAAATGAAATCTCTGCCACATATCTCATGAGTCGATAAGATTGGATCATCACTGATGACCACCATAGATTAATGGCTTAATTTTATATTGCATGTTTGTTCTTTCTCTCACACCCTTATAGTTTAGCTGTGACAAGGAATTCTAATACCGCTACTTAATATTTAGCTGTATAGGTAGAAACTGTAAGACCTTGTTAGTGGAGACTTGCTGCGATTTCACTGCTTCAGAGAGTGTTAACAAGAAAACATTTTTAGTTCATAATAAGCCCCCTCAAACCAGGCAATCTATATTTCAGTATTTTGTCTCCTAAAACCTAACAGATCATTTTTGTTTTTAAAAAATACTGCTAAAATCCTACTATTATATGATGTTTTAGAAGTATTATTACCATGTATTTATACTATATTACAGAGAGTTAGCCTAATTTCCTCTGTTTTGTCTCCATAAAAGTCAAGATTCCATATCCTGGGAAGAATGAAAGAAGCAAAAGTAATCTTTGTTCTCTTATATTTCTCACTCAAACTCACTTTCTCTAGGTGGATAGGAGAGAAAATTTCCATGGTTGATGAACTGTCTGTATACTTCTCTATAAGGTTCTGAAAGTCTTTTTTTTTTTTTTAAGAATAGCAGATTGCTTAGCATTTTGTCACAGAGGAGGGGGGGAGGGGAAGGAAGGAAGGAAGGAAGGAAGGAAGGAAGGAAGGAAGGAGGGAGGGAGGGAGGGAGGAAGAAAGGAGAAAAGAAGAAAGTCTAGTTAATGAGGAAAAGGAAAAGGGGCAGACTGGGAATAGAAAGATGTGGTTATCTAGTCACAGAAGAGACAACACAGACAACTGTAAAAGTGATAATGTGTTAATTATTTAAGACTGCTCTAACTGGACTTGACAGGTAATTGCTAATGACATTCTTGTGGTTATGGCCCCATGGGGAATATGGATATGCTGACACAAGTCATTTGTCTAAAAACATCTGGTTAAAGATCATTGTTCTCTGACCGAATTGGAACGTAATATTACTTAAAAACCAAAGGGATGAATACTTCTCTACATTTCTGGAACAGTACAATAGCCAGATCTTCCAAATGCAGAATTTACTTCACTGGTTCAAATTTCTCTTGCTCTGCTTCAGTCTTAGTGAGAAATTAGCTTCAAGAGCAGACAAGGGAACAAAGTCAATTTTCTAAAGCAAAATTTTGTGCATTTATGAAACCTTCGAGGAAAACATATCTTCATTTATAACAGTGGCTCTTACCCTTTTTTGAAAGATGACAGACCCATTAGAAAGTGTGATAAAAGATATATTAACTTCCCCTGTTGACTGCAGAATTTATGCACACAAATACTTTGAGAGATTTACAAACAATATCTTGGGGGTCATGTATACTCTCAAGTCCAACAAGGAATCACAGGTTAAGAATTTGTAATTTTTTGAAAAATGTAAATTCTTGCAACCATTATAAGTTATTACTATTCCTGCAGTAGAACCAGTGTCTCTATAATCTGAAGAATAATTGTAAAAAAGCACAATACTGCACATTATCTCAAAAAACTCCATGTAGACACAAAACAAATAGATTTACCTTTGAAAAGATTGAATGATGCAGAACAAGAAATTGTACTCACAACTTTAAAATGTGGAGGAGAAACTGTTTGCAGAAGAATTTTTCACCTTGAAATGGAATGTGAATTGGAGCACAGAGTTTGATAAATATGTTAAATAAGAAAAATGTATATTTCAGATTTTGATATGTTTATATATAAGACAATTTGACAGATCTCTTAATTTAAGACTTTTTAGCAATATAACAAAATATGAATAAAAGAAGATTATTGAAACAGAAGCTAGATTTCATGATCAGTATTTATTGAGTTATGCTCATGCCTCCAAATACATTATATCAAGTTACTGTTTCAATCTAAAAATTTTTGTACCATTAAAATTGTATCGAAAATTCCTTTATTTCTCAGTTAATAGACATTTGTCATGCTTATAGTTTGCCAGATACTATAGTAGCAAATGGGAACCAACTATCAAAACAAATAGGCATTGATTTTTCTTCCTGCAGCTTACAGAGAGCTTACTTCTGTGTTGAAGGAGGTAATAGTGGTGGGCTTTCTGTGTCCTGATCTTGTCCTAACCTGCCTCATTTTTTTTGGTACCACTTTGCCATTGTTCTCAATATGACACATACATTAAGCTTGTTTTAGGTTGTGCCTTTTGACCTCTTTACACTGATGTTCACTTAAGACCTACCTACAACCTAGTAAGCTTGGTCTTCTCTGTAACACCAACTTTTATCAGATCTCATTTATATTTTTTCCTCAGAGTTACTTGAGCTTTTATGGTTTCCTATAAAATTATTTACATTTTAAATTATTTGCTCAGGGTCTGGGTTTTCCTGTTTGTAATTTTTTCCTCTTTATACTGATCTCTGATCCATAATGACATGGATTTCAAAATTCTTGAAACAGAGTTGATGGAGTTGAACACAATGGACAAAAATTCTATTAGTAACTGAAGATATGAATAAAAGAATGGTTGTCTAATGTATCGCTTTTGGATTACAATTCATTGGAGTTTCAAGTATTGGGGGCAAAGTATTGTAAGATTTATATAGGGAATATAGAGGTCTGTAGGTGGTGGCATACAATCAAAACCAGAATATAATGCAGCATAATGGAAGTCATAGAATATGTGTTTACTTGAGATCCTAAGCTCATTCATCCATCCACCCATCTATTAATCCTTCTGCAATGTATAGGTCTGTTACTATGTACTGAGTGGCCAAATAGTCAATAATTCAATGGTCCATGTCTATATCATAAAGCCCTCTAGAATAAAATGCAGTGTCTTATATATGGTAGGAACTCAACAAATACTTCCTTGCATGGTTGAATGAATATGCTGAATTAAAGCCCCAGAAGTAAATAAAAAGAATAAATTCAAAGAAGAGGTTTAAAGGGATTCCAAGGCACTATTCCTAAAATATGAACATTTTAGCCAAAATAACTGTGATGGTTAACCTGAATTGTCAATTTAATTGGATTAAGATATGTCTAAACTTAAGAGGTTTCTGGGTGTCTCAGTGAGGGTGTTTCTAGGAATGATTAGCATGTGGGATAGCAATCTGAGGCAGAGATCCACCCTAAGTGTGGGCAACACAGTCCAATAGGTTGGAGGCTTTGATGAAACAAAAAGTTGGAAGAACAAAGAAGCAGCAACAGACCAAGCTCCTTTCTTCTTGAATAGTTTCTTGGTTGTTACCCTGATTGCCTGAGGTCATCAGACCCCATCTCTTTCACTCTTTCAAAGCAGAATCTAACATTAGTCACTCTCCATGAGGTCTCCAGGCCTTCAGCCCCAGAATGTGGAGGCATAATTGATACTTCTTGTTCTGAGGATACAGATTCTTGGATTGAGCAGCTATGTATTTCTTTGGTTCTTCAGCCTGCAGACAGCCATTGTAGGACTATCCAGGTTTGGGTTGTGTAAGTGAATCCAATAAATCCCCTATTACATATGTTTTATATATACATGTATATTACATATGTTTTATATATAAATGTGTATATCATATATTGTATATACAGGTATATTATTTGTTTTATATATATAAATGTATATATGTACATATATATATACATATATATATATAAAATAATACTGGTTCTGTTACTCTGGAGAACCCTAATACAACTCATGCTGAATATTTATACTGTATAATCTGGTTGGCATTTAGAAATTAGACTTGCTTTTCCTTCATTAAATGTCTTCATTTGATGATTTTTTTAGCTGAAATTCATTGAAAATAGACACAAATAAGAAGCAACATAGAATTACACATTTGCAAATATTTAAAATCAAAACAGAAAAACAGTCATCATCTGTTCTTTCTCATCATACCTTAATTTGATATGCAAATTAGCATGGCTTGTGCCCGTATCTAAATTTTACTTGGCAGTTTGCTAATTCATTTTAAATTATAGCACACAGACATAGAATTTGTAAATTAAATTATATTAAGATCTTGTTTTGATTTCTATTTTTAATAGATATTTTAAGTGTGGTGATTTTTTAATACTTTGAGGCAAACAGCCTGTTTAACATAAAGAGTTCTTTCATTTTTTTATTCTGACTACATGTTTGACTTTATTTCAGCAAAATGACCACATTTTTCTTTTATCTATTTTACACACAAAGGATGGAAACCTCAATTTAATAACAATGGATTTTTTTTAGTGGAGGAATTAAAAATCCCAAAATAACCTTCTGAATATGAAATATTCCTGAACTCATCCTCCATAAATAAGCTAATTATCATTTCCAAACAATAAATATTTACTGAATTTCACACGTGGCTTATAAAGCAAAATTATAGAAAAAGTTCATATTTCAAGAAGAAAATATTCACTTAAATTTATTGCTTTATATATCAGCATATATTAATTTATTGTTTATCTTTGTTTACATATAGAGATTTTATTAATTTATTGACTTATAAAAATTACATTAAGATAAATCAATAGCTTTCATATGTTGCACTGTTAAGACAATAAATTCTAATACGTTATCCAAATATCATTTGGAATCCTATGGTCTTCTAAATTTACCTTCTTTAAGGAATAAAAAGAATTGAGTGTCAGGAAAATCTATGTTCTTTATTGTTTATTTTCATGTTAGATGAGCTGACTTCTTCAAAAGAAGGAAAAGCCATGGCTAAAAAGTAATAATGCAAATAGACTACATGCTTAGGAAGTAATAACATAAGTAATGTGGTCATTTCCATACAAAAAGCAAAACAAAACAAAACAACTTCGTCCAAGTTGCTTTTATCCTTGTTTACATCTGAGGGCATCAATGAAGAGTAACAGAGTATAGCACTCCAACACATTCCTCTTTGGTATGTGGATCATTTTGAGTGAAAGACCTTTGGGAACTAGAAAATGCAGAAAAACTCATTACTCTCCCCTAACTGGGTAAAAATAGAATATAATTTTCACCATTTGCAAAAAAAAAAATCCTTTTATAAATGGAAATTTCCCTTTTAAAAGATGTCTCCATACCAAGAAGAGAGGTATTCCTAGAGACAATTATCTCCTGAGAGATTCTTACCTGCATAACCTCTTATTTATCACACATCTCCTCCTCTCGCTTTTCCGTGAATTGTTTCCACCTCTCAGAGACTCTGAACACTTTACAGTTTAGTTAGTCTAAAATGAGTATCTAAACCTCAATCATCTAGACATTTCCTTACTATATTCTTTGGAAACTCCTATTTGTATGTACATGATTAAAACTGTTTTTTCTCTTGTGACTCTGCCTCTTAAAAATTTATTTAATTCATGAGCCCTACCCATTGAAATCAAAAGGGTAGAGGAGAAAAGAGTTTAACTGTCTCTACCTAAGACAGAGTCAGAATTACATTCTTTTCTGCTTGATCGTTCTTCAGTCTCTGACTACTTTAATCTGCTACATGCTTCATACTTGACCAAGGAATTGGTGAGAGCTCAATGTAATGTCTGAAATAACTTGGCTGCCATTATGAAATAATAAGAAATGTACATATTGGTCTCTGGCACAGAGGCCATCCTTGGCACAGAGCTTCTAAACCTCTTATAATTCCCTGAGTGATAGGGATACTAAGAGAATCTTTTGTTTTAATATTTGGTGTTTGAACTAGTTCTTGACAAAGAGTTCCTATATCCACTAGAAGTTCCTGGGTGATATGTGTATTTATTTATGTTGTTGTTTTTCTAATGAGATGACTCTTGGTGGGCTTTTGTTTGGAGTCTAATCACCAGAAATACCCAGGCACAATTATGAGCTGTCACTTCCACCCCAAATTCTCTAGTGGATGAAAAGAGAATGGAGATAGAGTAAATAATTAATAATGTCTATGTGATAAAGCTTCCACGAAAATCCCTGAACTATGGAGTTCAGAGAGCTTCTGGGTAGATGAACCTATCCAGCAAGGATGGTGGTACCCCCTAACTCCAAATCGACAGATGCACTTGTGCTTGGGACCCTTGCAAACTTTTCTGTATTTCTCTTTTCAACTAGCTGTTCATTTGTATCCTTTGTTATATTTACATTAGTCAGTTTTTCACCACTGTGACAAAATACCTGAAATAATCAACTTATAAGGAGTAGAGGTTTGTTTTGGCTCATGATTTCAAAGGTTTTTATCCTGTTGTTTGGCCTTGAGGCATACCAGTAGGTCATCAGATGGGAGAATGTGGAAGGGAGGAGTTCTGTTTTCACCTCAAGGTGGCTGGGGAGCATCCCAGTGTGTCTTTCAAGGGCCAGTCCCCAGTGACCTCAGTTCCTTCCACTAGGTTCACCTCCTAAAGTTTCCACTACGTTCCAATAAGTCTACAGCATATTGGAATTTTGGAGAACATTCTGTATTCAACTTTAGCAATATCCCTTATTAATTAATTGAGAAACATTCATTAAAGTGTTTTCCTCATTTCATTGAGCCTCTCTATCAAATCAGTTGACTCTAAGTAAGAAGTATTGGGAACTCTGATTTATAACAGATTGATTGGTAATTGGCTTCTGAAGTGTGTGAGTGGGGGAACGAGGGAAGCAGTCTTCTGTGACTGAGTCCTCAAATTTTGGAATCTAACACAACCTCCAGGTAGAAAGTATTAGAACTGAATTGAATTATAGGGACACTCAGCTGGTGTCTGCTTGAGAATTGATTGGAATGTGGGAAAATACCCTACATGGTCTCAGAGTGTTATGGTGAGTGATGAGAGAATGAGAAAAATATACTTATTTTCATTACATTTCAGAACTGGAATAGGAGAAAGTATTCCAACAGTAAGAAATTGGTCTGCCATTTAACTACACTGTGGTCTTGGGCAATTGTCTTAAGTTCTTTTTTCTGTTTTCTATTCTGTAAAGTGGATGTGTTAATACTGAATTCCGCATAAAGTTGGGAGGTTTGATTATATAATACATTCAATATGGTTAATGCAATTCTGGTGATCACTAGATTTTATTTAGCTTGTATGAGCAATAATATATATATACATATATATATTATATGCATCATGTAGACTTTCTATAAGTTTATATCCTATACATGAATGTTTGTTTATATAATAATTGCTGCATATATATATATATATACACACACATATATGTGTATATATGTGTGTGTGTAAATATATATGTATATATGTGTGTGTGTATGTGTGTATAGTTTTATATCTGGGCTGATGGTTAGAGGAAGAGTTATCTTTTGACACATTAAATTGTATCTGACCCCTGCACTGGAAAACAGGGAAGATTTAAGATATCCTTTCTCACCCCACCTCATTTTGTATTTTAGGGAACAATAACATACATAAAGAAACTACTTCTCTTTCTCATGTATCTTAGACAAACCTCTTACTCACCTATGACAAGGCCAGACACATACCATTCAAATCCCCATCTTTGAGTCACAACTGATCAGCTAAACAGTCATGTCCTCTAAATGACAAAAAAAAAAAAAAGATAATTGTTGGATATGGTAAAGAAAACTGCATTCAAAGGGGTATAATCACAGTAAGTGGATCATCATTGCACTGACATATTGAAGTGAGAGACATTGAGTCCAGTCCCAAAGAGATCAAGGACAAGTGGGAATTTATAGACAAGGAACTAGGTAGAAATCTGTGCATACAAAATTAGGTAAAAGAAACATCAAGAATAAAGGGAGATTCTGGTAAACGGATCTAAAAGCAGATATTGAGAGTGATCAGATTTTCAGGGTATGGGAACACTGGTTAAATTGAATAGTAAGATTCTTACTGAAATTAATGCAGATATAAACATGAAAGTCCAAAAATTGAGGCCTCCATGAGCAGAGTTCAGAAAGAGCCTGAATAGAAGTTGCTTAAGTAATTGTTTTGAGTACTCTTCAATCCATGAAAACAAAATGCTTCTTAAGAAGATTTTCATTATTCTTCTTTCTCTTCCTCAGGCCTCTGAACTTAGATTCAGCAGGGTCAGGCACCCTCTGTTATCCCCTCAATGCCCCTCCCAGAAGCACGGACTCAAGGAAAAACATTATTTGATCATAATAACTTTTCGTCCCCCTTTTCTGTACCAGTCCATTCATTTATGTTTTTTTCTTTTGATTTATTGTACGCAAATGGAGCACTTTTCATTTCTCTGGTTATACACAATTTAGAGTTACACCATATGTGCAGTCATACATGAACCTAGGGCATTGTTTTCCATCACATTCTACCATCTTTCCTGCCCCCATGTCCCATCACTTCCCTCCTCTCCCCTTTGACTAAAGTTTCTCCATTCTTCCCATGCCCCCTCGCACATTATGGATCAGCATTCACTTATCAGAGAGAACATTTGGCATTTGGTTTTTTGGGATTGGCTTACTTCGCTTAGCATGATGTTCTCCAACTCCATCCATTTATCTGCAAATGTCATAATTTTATTCTCTTTTACTGCTGAGTAATATTTCATTGTGTGTGTGTGTGTGTGTGTGTGTGTGTGTGTATATATATATATATATATATATATATATATATATATATATCACAATTTCTTTATCCATTCATCTATTGGAGGGCATCTAGGTTGGTTCCAAATTTTAGCTATTGTGAATTGTGCTGTTATAAACATTGAAATGGCTGCATTACTGTAGTATGCTGTTTTTAAGTCCTTTGGTATAGACCAAGGAGTGGGATGGCTGGGTCAAATGGTGGTTCCATTCCAAGTTTTCTAAGGAATATCCATACTGCTTTCCAGATTGGTTGCACCAATTTGCAGTCTCACCAGTAATATATGAGTGTGCCTTTTCCTCCACATCCTCGCCAACACTTGTTGTTTGTATTCTTGATAACTGCCATTCTAACTAGAGTGAGATAAGATCTTAGTTTTGATTTGCATTTCACTAATGGCTAGAGATATTGGACATTATTTTTATATATTTGTTGATTGATTGTATATCTTCTCCCAAGAAGTTTCTGTTCAGCTCCTTGGCCCATTTATTGATTGGGTTGTTTGTTTTATTGTTATTAAATTTCTTGAGTTCTTTATATATCCTGGAGATCAGTGCTCTATCTGATGTGTGTGTGGAAAAAATTAATTCCCAGAATGTAGGCTTTCTGTTCACCTCATTGTTTCTTTGGCTGAGAAGAAGCTTTTTAGTTTGAATCCAACCCATTTATTGATTCTTGCTTTTTATTTCTTACGCTTTAGAAGTTTTGTTAAGGAAGTTGAGGCCTAATCTGACATGATGAAGGTTTAGGCCTACTTTCTCCTCAATTAGTTGCAGGGTCTCTGGTCTAATTCCTGGGTCCTTGATTCACTTTGAGTTCAGTTTTTTGCATGGTGAGAGAAAGGGGTTCAGTTTCACTTACTGCATATAGGTTTCCAGTTTTCCCAGCACCATTTGTTAAAGAGGCTATCTTTTCTCCAGTGTATGTTTTTGGCACCTTTGTCTAGTATAAGATAACTGTATTTATGTGGGTTTTTCTCTGTGTCTTCTATTCTCTACCATTGATCTACATGTATATTTTGGTGCCAATATTATGTTGTTTTTGTTATTATAGCTTTGTAATATAATTTAAAGTCTAATATTGTGGTGTTTCCTGCTTTGCTCTTCTTGCTAAGAATTGTTTTGGTTATTCTGGGTTTCTTATTTTTCCAAATAAATTTCATGATTGCTTTTTATATTTCTATAAATAATGATGCAGGGATTTTAATTGGAATTGCAATTAAATTGCAATTAATTGGATTGAATCTGTATAGTGCTTTGGGTAGTATGGCCATTTTGATGATATTGATTCTGCCTATCCAAGAGTATGGGAAATGTCATCTTCTAAGGTCTTCTTCAATTTCTTTCTTTAGTGTTATATAGTTTTCATTATAAAGGTCTTTCTTAAGACCTTTTAAGGTCTTAAGATCTAAAATCTCTTTTGTTAAATTGATTCCCAAGTAATTTTTTTTGAGGCTACTGTGAATGGGATACTTTTTCCAATTTCTCTTCCAGATGATTCATCACTGATGTAGAAAAATGCATTTGATTTATGAGTATTGATTTTATATCCTGGATACTTTATTGAATTCATTTAGTAATTCTACAAGTTTTCTGGTGGAATTTTTTGTATCCTCTAAGTAAAGAATCATGTCATCGGCAAATAATGATAGTTTAATTTCTTTTTCTGTTATTATCCCTTTAATTTCTTCTGTCTGTCTAACTGCTCTGGCTACAGTTTTAAGCATTATATTGAATAGAAGTGGTGAAAGAGGACATTCATGTCTTATTCCTGTTTTTAGTGGAAATTCTTCTAATTTTTCCCCAGTGAGGATGATGTTGGCTTTCAGTTTGGCATAGATAGCTTTTACAATGTTTATGTATGTTTTTACTATCCCTACTTTTTCCAGCATTTTGAACATGAAGAGGTGCTGTATTTTGTCAAATGCTTTTTCAGTGTCTATAGAGATAATCATATGATTCTTGACTTTAAGTCTATTGATGTGATGAATTATGTTTATTGATTTCCATATGGTGAACCAACCTTGCATATCTGGGATGAAACACACTTGATTGTAGTACACTATCTTTTTAATATGTTTTTGTATTTGATTTGCCAGAATTTTATTGAGAATTTTTGTGTCAATGTTCATCAGGGATATTGGTCTGAAGTTTTCTTTCTTTGATGTGTATTTGTCTGGTTTCAGAATCAGGGTGATACTAGCCTCATTGAATGAGTGTGGAAGGGTTTCCTCCTTTTCTATTTCATGGAATAATTTTGAGGAATATTGGTATTAATTCTTGTAGAAGGTCTTGTAGAACTTGGCTGAGAATCTGTCTGGTCCTGGGCAATTTTTGTTGGTAAGCTTTTGATGGCTTCTTCTATTTCCTTGCTTGAAATTGATCTGTTTAAGTTGTGTATGTCCTCCTGATTCAGTTTGGGCAGATCATATGTCCCTAGAAATTTGTCAGCGTCTTTGGAATTTTCTATTTTACTGGAGTATAGACTTTCAAAATAGTTTCTAGTTATCTTCTGTATTTCAATAGTGTCTGCATTGATATTTCCCTTTGCATCTTGAATTTTAGTAATTTGAGTTTTTTCTCTCCTTCTTTTCGTAGCCAAGAGTTCATAAATTTCATTTATTTTTTCAAAGAACTAGCTTTTTGTTTTGTGAATTTTTTGAATTGTTTCCTTTATTTCAATGTCATTGATTTCAGCCCTGATTTTAATTATTTCCTGTCTTCTTCATATTTTGGAGTTGATTTGTTCTTCTTTTTCTAGAGCTTTGAGATGTAATGTTAGGTTGTTTATTTGTTGACTTTTTCTTCTTTTAATGAATAAGCTCAATGCAATGAACTTTCCTCTTAACACAGCCTTCAAATGTTCCAGAGATTTTGATATGTTGTATTAGAGTTCTCATTTACCTCTAAAAATTTTTCTATTTCCTTCTTGATGTCTTCTGTTATCCATGCATCATTCAATAGAATATTATTTAGTCTCCAGGTGATGAAGTAGCTTTTATTTTTTATTTCATAATTGATTTCTAATTTTATTCCATTATGATCTGATAGAATGCAAGATAATATCTCTATTTTTTTATATTTTCTAGAGTTGCTTTGTGGCATAATATATGGTCTATTTAGATAAAGACTGTATGCTGCTGATAAAAAAGTGTATTCACTTTTTGATGGATGAAATATTCTGTATATGTCTGTTAATTCTAAATTAATGATTGTATTATTGAGTTCTATGGTTTCTTTGTTTAGTTGTTGTTTAGTTGTTGTTTAGAAGATCTGTCCAGTGGTGAGTCATTCAGTATTGTTGTGGTGTGATCTATTTGATTCTCAAAATTGAGAAGGATTTGTTTGATATATGTGGATGCTCCATTGTTTGGGGCATAGATATTTATGATTGTTATGTCTTCTTGATTTATGGTTCCCTTAAACAGTATAAAATATCCTTCTTTGTCCCTTCTGACTAGTTTTGGTTTGAAGTCAACTTTATCTGATATGAAGATGGAAACCCCTGCTTGTTTATGTGGTCCATTTGAGTAGTATGTTTTTTCCCATCCTTTCACCTTTAGTCTGTGGATGCCTTTTCCTATGAGATGAGTCTCTCAAAGACAACATGTTGTTGAGTCTTTTTTTAAAATCCAATCTGCCAGCCTATGTCTTTTGATTGGTGAGTTGAGCCCATTAATGTTCAGGGTTATTATTGAAATATGGTTTATATTCCCTCTCATTTTGGTTTATGTTTAGTTTTAAACTTGATTTGGTATCTCCTTTGATTGGCTTTTTCTTTAGTTTAGTTCCTCCCTTTGCCAATTGTCAGTGTTGTTTTTCATTTCCTCCTTATGAAATATTTTGTTGAGAATGTTTTCTAGTACAGGCTTACTTGCTGTAAATTCTTTAACTTTTGTTTATCATGGAAAGTTTTTATTTCATCATCAAATCAGAAGCTTAACTTTGCTGGATATAAGATTCTTGGTTGGCACCCATTTTCTTTTAGAACTTGGTATATGTTGTTCCAGGATCTACTGGCTTTGAGGGTCTGGGTTGAGAAATCTGATGAAATCTGAATTGGCTTCCCCCATATGTAATCCGTACCTTCTCTCTTGCAGCTTTTAAAATTCTACCTTTATTGTATATGTTAGGCATTTCATTATAATGTGCCTTGGTGTAGATCTGTTGTAGTTTTGTACATTTGGTGTCCTGTAAGCCTCTTGTATTTCATTTTCTAATTTATTCCTCATGTTTGGGAAATGTTATGATATTATTTTATTGAAGAGATTGTGCAATCTTTTGGTTTGTATCTCTGTGCCTTCCTCTATCCTAATAATTCTTAGGTTTGATCTTTTAATGTTATCCCATAATTCTTTGATGTTTTGTTCATGGTTTCTTACCATCTTTATTGTGTGGTCAACTTTGTTTTCAGGATTATTATATATTTTGTCTTCATTGTCTGAGGTTCTGTCTTTCAAGTTTACTAGTTTATTGGTGATACTTTCTATTGAATTTTTTATTTGGTTTATTATTTCCTTCATTTCAAGTATTTCTGCTTTTTTTATGTCTCTATTTCTTTCTTGAAGTAATCTTTTGCTCCCTGTGTTTGCTCTCTTATCTCTTTGTTGGAGTGATCAATTATTTCCTGCAATAGCTCTTATATTATTCTGTGCTTCACAGATCATTTTAATTATGTACATTTTGAACTCCTTCTCTGACATTTCATCTACTGTGCTGTCAGGGGATTCTATTATTGTAGCATCTTGGT
This sequence comes from Geosciurus inauris, assembly GCA_004024805.1. NCBI lineage: Eukaryota > Metazoa > Chordata > Mammalia > Rodentia > Sciuridae > Geosciurus > Geosciurus inauris. Next base: position 14,613 of record PVHX01001918.1, read on the forward strand.
TTGTTTGGGGCATTTTCTTCACTTATTTTTTCATGTTGTTCATGTGTCTTCCTCTTGAGCAGTGCTGATCTGAGGTATTACAGTTTCTACCATATAAACTTGTAGTGTCCCTGCCAGTTACCAATACCTCTCCTCTGGTATAACTGGCCCTGCAGGGATCTCAGGGATGATCTTCCTAATCCTGGCTGTTGACTCTAGATGGAAGTATGCAGGACAGCCACTGGTTGGTAGATGGGGGGTCACAGTATAGTGCTCAGTTGGTCTCCCCCTCTGTGTGCACACAGTCAGTTCAGTCTTTATCCTATAAGCTTATAGATCCCCTACAGGGTTCTAATGTCTCTTCTTTAAGGAGGAAACAAATATTAACAGATCTAATTACAAACAATTTATAATTTTTGACCATGTAGCTCTTAATGGGACATTTATGGCTTTGTCACAATATACAGAAATTGTGAGTTCAATTAGTATCTACTATATAAACAATAGGTTTGCAAAAAGGTCTACAGTTTCTGCTGGTGGGCTAAAGAGAACTGGGGGTGGGGTGTAAGATGAGATGTTAGGGAGGTAGGCAATGAAGATATAGAGTAATTAGATCCTAGAAAGCATGAAAGAGGAATCCAAAAGATGTTGGCTAGTAGTATAAAAGAGAGAAAGAGATTTGGGGAAGACAAGTAAGTAAGAAGAAAATGGAGTACAACAAACAAGAAAACATAAAAATTAAGAAAAATAAAACATGTAACAATTGGAGATATGAGACTATATAATATAACTGTAAATATACTATTTAAATATCCTAGTCCTCAGTAGTCTAATGCATAAAAAATATTTGGTTTCACAAATGTTGGGGATGTGAGGGTAGAAAAGAAAAAGAAAATAAGAAAAACAATGGAGGAAAAAGAAAAAGAAAAAGAAAATAAGAAAAACAATGGAGGAAACAAAGAAAAGAAAAAAATGGGATAATAGAAGGAAAAAAGTCTCAAAGAAAAAAAGGGGATAATAGAGGAGGAAAAAAGTAAATAAAAAGAATCGCTTCCCTTTTCATCCAGTGGGTGTGGTTGTCTGTTGTTTACTGGTATCTGTCTGCTTAGGTCCAAGATAGTGGCGAAGGAGTGCCAAAATGGAGGCATCTGTTTTCAGAGATGAGTGTAGGGTAGGGCTGAGTAGTGGTGTTAGGCAATGTGTTCGGAGATGCCGCTCTGTGGCGTGCTGTGTGGAAGTAAAAGGTTGACTCCAGATCCTGTCTAGTGTCCCCAGGTGTAGGCAAATGGGGGAGTTACACAATGGTAGATGGAGGTCCACACAAGAGCAGCATCCAGGGGTCTTGTGCAGGAGCTGGGGGGTCCTGTGTGAGAGCTGCAGCTAGGGGTCTTGTGTGGATTGGCATTGGGAGGTCTTATGCAGTGTGTAGGTGCTGGAGCGGGTCCTGCAGGGGCAATCGTCCAGGATCCTGTGGCAGCAAGTGGCTGGGGTCCTGTGCAAATGCTGGGGCCTGGGGACCTGTGTGGGCACACAACTGGAATTCCTGCATGGAGGCAGCTGTTGAGGATCCTCTAATAACTCCCAGAGAAACAGTATTTCCATTACTTTAATACCTGGTCCTGGAGAGACTAGGAATGCACCATCCATCTAGGCTGCCATCTTGGATCTGCCCCCCTGTCCATTCATTTCTGTAAAGTTAAAACACTTTGGGACTAATTCCTGATGCTCTCACAGATCTTATGGCCATAATAGTCCCTGTTGCAATATTCCCCCTCCCCTGTTGGCATAATCCCTTCCCATTATTCTTACTTTGCAATGATTCTCTCCAATAGTTTCTTCTCATTTGGTCTGGATTTAGTTTTTAATTTGGCATTTGTTAAAGGTATGGGTAGAGCTGCAAGTTTATTTTCCATATAATAAACTAGCAAACATTGGTATGTAGCCACCCTTTCTCTTTCTTTCACTTGTAAGGAGAAAAATATGTACTCTAAGATTAGATTTTTTTGATAACCAACAAAATAACCACCTTTAATTTTTTTTTGGCTGAGTATTCTTTTTCTTTATTAATTAATTTTATTTTTTAAACAAATAGAGGACAGTTTTTTATTTATTGTTTTATTAATTAATTTTATTTTTTAATTTCAATATTTTAATTCAAACAAGGAAAATGCAATATTCCATCCCACACCAATATTACTAGCATTACTCTGAAGTCATTTGATCTCTTATTCTGATTATTTGCTTTTAAATAATGAATATGTGACCTGGCTCTTAGGTCACCATTATAGGAAAGTCCAACTTTTCCCCTCTACAAGAACTGAAACAATAAGTAAAGATTCTTTTGCTTTGATTTTCTGCAATAGTTCCTCACAGTTTATACTGCAAATATTTATGAAGAGGGTATGGGTATACAGAAGAGTTTAACACAGAGCTGCATATAACTTACTAATAATCATATGCGTGTCAGTTTTTAGAGAGTTTGTGCTTCCATCTCAAGCCTCTTTCACATCTCTCTCTGTTGTTTCTTTGAAGTGTACAACTTCTCACACTTTGTCATGCAAAACAATTCAAGAGTACTTTTTTAAAATCCCTACCACAGATCCTGCTCTAGGGATACTTAAAACCTGCAACAATTCATTGATGGTAATTACTGAAAGGCAGGGATTGTAAATTGAATAAGCTGGAGGTCTTGGCCTGAGTTTTTGTAATTCTAAATTCCTATACAACAAACTGCACCCTAACTTAGTGTGTAAACCGAAACCCAACTTAGTAGTATGCTTTTTGTAACCGAACAGAGGCCCTGGCATCACCATCCATGTTTCAGTCAATTACAGGCAGCCAAATGATCATACCATGTCTAAATAATGTAGATACCTAGCTCAAAACAATAAAGCTCTTTCTGTGCTTTTTGGTTTCAGATTATAAAAAGTCATTGCCCACATTTCTGAGCAGAATCCTCTTAATAACTTCTGGCTTTGGGTGCTAACCAGTTCATGAACCCTTAAATGTTTGATTTAGTTTGTCTAAAATTGTTTATTTTATTGTTATTATATTTTTAGAAAATTGGTATTTTATTTTTATGATCCAATATTAATTTTTTAAAGTTATTTATTTTTTTTCTAATCAGTTATACATGAGAGCCAAATGTTCTTTGATTCATTGTACACAGATGAAGCACAATTTTTCACTTCTCTGGTTGTACATGAAGTATCATTACTATTTTTTCATGTTTCTGTTTACACATGTAGGATAACATAATTTTGGAAACAATCAGAAAGTAGTATATAAAAACTTTAATAGGAAATGGAAGAGAATTATAAAATATTACATATTATTGTAATATAACTACCTCAATATTTCAAAACTTGTTTGCTAAATAAATCACATATAACAAAATGCTAAGTAATTATATTAGTCTTTGACCAAAATGTCTAAAGAATAAATGGTTGATGACATTTGAAAATCATCTAGTAAGCTATGTTTATTAATATTATGTATTTATTATTATTTTTTGACACACTACCCATTCCTTCACTTTCTCATAGGTGAACGTGGTTATCAGTGTAATGTTCACTATCACAATGGATCATTTTCCATATTTATAATTTCCTTTTTAAATTTCCAAAATAAAATTGATCTCTGATAGTTTTTGAGCATTTTAGAAATATATCTGAAATTCTAAATACATCAAACAAAGTAGGACAAAATATTTCCAATGATTATTTTCCTTTTAGATCCCCAAATTGGATTTCCATTTTTAATTGAGATATTTTCCCAGTTCAAGGTCACTTGGATTGGGTGACTCTTGAGTTACTTCAGATATAAGGATAGAAGGACTGCCAGAATGCGGAGGAGGTCAAGCACTGTAAAAGAAGGCTCTTTTAGTCCCTTACCCCACAGAGAATTCTGGTGTTTATTAATATAGGTTTTTGGTTTTGTCCCTTTTCTGCTGTCATCACAGACTGCTTATAGACACCTAACCTTGAGTCTGACAGAGATACCTGCCTTTGGTTTGACCTCTCCTATGCTATTTTTTCTTTCTGTAGAACTTCCTTTAATCCAATTTTCCTTTTATTTTAGTATCAAAACTTTCTTTCCATAAGCTAATATAGGTCTCTCTTGTTAAAAATCCAAAAAGCCAGGATCAAATCATCAGAATTTTTCTCTTAATTTTTTCTAAATAGCCTTCACTATTTTTCTTTGTACTTATAATGTATTAATTTTACTTATTGCATCTTACATTTAAATGAAACTTCCCTAAATTATAACTTTTTCCTATCCATAAAAGCATGGGTTAATAAACACTGCAAATTTGTAAGGTGATATTTCTTGAAACAGGTTTTATAAAGTATATTTATCATCAGGTATGTCCCTGTGCGCGTGTGTGTGTATGTGTACATAGATACACTTCTTAATTTTTTAATTAGTGAGGTGTTAACATGCTTGGCAGATATTTATTAAGTCTTACAGAAATGTCAGATTGTATCATTTGAGGTGAATTACATGAATTATTACCTAATTACACAATTATTTCCTTTGACCTGATAACAGCATCCCCCACCTCCATCCACTCAAATAGATTGGAATTTTATTATGTTCATCTATTCAATTTGCTTCAGAAATTTCTGAGCATTAATTTCCTCCCACCTTCCAATAAAATACTTTTCTTTTTAGAAATCAAATCTATGAATTTCTTTTGCAATGTCTATTTCTTAAACTGAGCACTCTCCAATTTTATTATATTATTTTTCAAAACCAAATGGAAAATAAATGAATATGGCATTATAATAAAATTGTATTTGCATTGTTCTTATGTGTTGTAATCTTTATTCATGCTTTGTTTTGCTGTGAAGTCTTATCTTGCCATTCTGTAGAGAAAAATGATAGAAAACACTAGGTAAGATATATTTCCAGAGATAAATCTTCTTCGTTCTCAAGCATTTGTACCTCTCAAATATCTCTCTTTGAATTGATCACTTCGTAACTCATCATCACTTCATAATTCATCTGTGAGAGGCATCACAAGGAATTTAATTGCTCAAAATGTGAATGATACTAAGAGATGGGAGAAGAGAAGGCTGTGTTAAATCCATTAAGTTTTCAAAAGCATCAGTCGCTGCCAGGAAAAAAAAAAAATACTCTAGAGACACATTTGACAATAGTGCTCAGTTCATAATGAGGTTCCTCTGAATCAATTTTGTATAGTCTTCCTATAAGCTGCAGAGAGATTGCATATTAACAAGTAGGGTTGACACTCAGCAGAACAGTGACAATAATGTTTCATCCCTGGGATATTAATTTGCTGATACTAACAGAGCTGTTTCCTCTATTAGATGTCTCACCCTGAGCAAAACTTAACACTGTCGATATGCCCAGTAGCTACGAATTGCATCACATCCTCTACCCTATTAACACCTCACATCTCTCATGATCTTATTCTTCCCACCTACTCTGAGAAGTGAAATGTGAAAGAGGTAAAGAATGGATATGTGACATCAATCAGTAGTATATTCAAAATTTAAAAGCTTAAATTCAGCTGCGGATTAAGAGAAAGAATAGAAAAGGAGAAAGCAGTAAGCTAGTTGAATGCCAACGGAGTCATAATTCAACATGATAACTTTTATACAGATGGAGTTTAGGACCTGCTACCCCAAAATATGACCTGTTAGAATCTGAAAAAACAACTGAAGCAGGAAGGTCTTTCTGACCTTTTCTTGCCTTTCTCCTCTGATATAGTCAGGAAAAGAACTGACCTTCCTCTAAAGAATATCATAAAATCCTTTTCCAGAGAGGGCCTCCCTAAACCTAAAGTAGAGGAGTGGAGACACAGAGATGCCAAGAAGACTGAACACAGGTCCCTGCTAAGTTTCCCTCACCATTAGCTCAAACTCTTTTGTCCTCCAAGCATACTTCACAACTGTCCATAAAAAATATATGGATTTCTTTTTTTCTCAGAGTTTTCATTCCCAACTGTTCCATGTCATGTAAGACTTAGATTAAATACATACGTATGCTTTGCTCTTGTCAATCTATCTTTTGTTATAGGAGTCTCAATCCTGAGTCTTAAGATAGATGAGGAAAACAAACCTTTCCTCTTCTACAATATTAATTTATTTATTAGATGACACCCAGCTTTGGGAGATCTGATTTACTGTAGCGGACTTCTGAAGAATGTTTACTATGGTCTAATTATAGCCACATTGACAAATATGACCTACATTTACACAAGAAGAAAAAACTAATTATTTTTCCAACAAATATTTATTATAGCCTATTGCTGGGTGTTATCTTAAATTCTTGGGTCTCTATAATTAACAAACTTGCCAAAAATCTTTGTCTCTTTGGTACTTATTTTGTAGTAGATTTTGTGTGTGTGTGTGTGTGTGTGTGTGTGTGTTGGATTAGTGGATGGGGTGACAGACACTAAACAAGGTAAACACACAAATGTGTGTATATGTGTGTGTGTATATATATATATATAAATATATGATGAAGGTAAGTAATATTTAAAATGTCAGTTAAATATAGAGCTAGAAATTATAGAAATATGGAAGTCTGGGTTTGCTTTCAATTTGTAAATAGTCCTGAAAATTGATCTCCCTGCAAAGTTGACATTTAAATGAAAGCAACAAAGAATTGAGCCAGAGGGGTAGCTGGGAAAGATCCTTCCACCTTAGGAAAGAGCAAGTTCCAAGACCTTGAGGCAGCAAAATGTTTTGTATATTTCACAAAGAAACTAGCTGTAGTGGCATAGATGTGAGGTGTCCTCCAAAAGCTCATGTGTGAGACAATGCAAGAACCTTCAAAGGTGAAATGATTGGGTTATTACAGCTTTAACCCAATCAACGAATTAGTACCCTGATGGGATTAATTGAATGATAATTGAAAGTGGGTAGGGCATAGCTGGAGGAGGCAGGTCACTTAGGATGTTCCTTTGGGGTATATATTTTGTATATGGTGAGTAGATTCTCTTTCTCTGCTTACTAATCATCATGTGAGCTGCTTCCCTCCACCACACTCTTCAGTCCTGCTCCTCAGCCTCATCCTGAGCCCTGAGGATTGGAGCCGGCTGTCTATGGGCTGAGACCTCTGAAACCATGAGTCCCCAAATAAACTTTTCCTCCTTAAATTGTTCTTGTCAGTCCTTTGGTCACAGCAGACAGAAAGCTGACTAAAACACTAGCATAAATTAAGCTATAAATTAGCTTAATTTATAGCTTTTTTTCTAAGTAAAAATGGGGAAGCCATTTAAGGTATATTTTAAAAGCAGTAATATGGCCAGACAAGTTTTAGAACAATTCTGTTTCAGTGTAGAAAACAGACTACAGCATTGTAGGAATACATTTGAGATAAACAGGTGACTTGGGACAAAGTGATAATGGCAGAGGTAATTGTAAAGCCAGATGACCAAAGGAGGCAAATTAAAATCACTGAGCAAGGCTTTAATGAGGCACCCTCCCCGCCACCCCCATGAGACTTCTCAGTCCAACAGAGCGAGTCCAGGAGAATTGCATATGTGCTCCATGGTATAGAAATTTTAAGGGCCCAGGACAGGAAGGGGAGGGCTTGGGGCAGGAAGAGAAGGGCTTGAGGCAGGAAAAGGAGGTATTTGGAGTCCCGAGTCCCCCTGGGGTTGGTGAGGAGATCCTGCTAAGATCAGTGTCTTTCCAAGATGAGTCAGTAGAAGTCTGCTGATTGGTAAGAGACGCCATTACTGCTTATGTGTCAGCATCTGATTGGTTGTTCTTTGGCGCATACAGGTTACTTGATGCTTCTTTCCCTTCAGCTGCCTTAAACCAACCTAACAGTACTGAGAAGTTTTCAAGTTTTTAGTGTGCCAGTAAAATAAAATCAACACTGTTTACTAAAGGACTATGTGTGGGATATAGAAAAGAAACAAAATCACAAATGACATCAAGGTTTATATCCGGAGCAACTAGAAGAATCAACTGCATTGACTATGATAAGTACAATGGCAGAAGAAGCAGTCTAGATTGGAAGCATAGTAAATCAAAAGTTACTTTTCAAGAGCTCATGTTCATTTATTCAAAATTAAAATTAGTCTTCTAAGTGGATTATTCAAGAAGGCAGTTTGATATATGAGTCCAGAGTCCACAGAATGATTCAGGTGGGGTGTGTGAACAAGGAAAACATATTGTGATTGCTCAACAGCATGACTTTTGTTTTAAGTTAATAGTTGTATAACTTGAAATGAGATATGTCCATTTTATTGCCTATTGTTCTGCAGCTACATTGAGCTGATAAGTTGTGGGTGTGGAATAAGAGTAGAACTGGACTGGATCACCAGTACCATTTTCCCAGTTCAGCACCAGAAAGAGGGCTGAGTTGCAATGGCCTTGAAGGATTATACAAAAGATTATTAATAATAATTTCCCTTGAAAATTAAGCAGGAAAATGAAAGGAGGGAGGTCACAAGGACAACAAAGCAAAATGGTGGCAAGATCAATGTATGGTTGGTCCTAACAGTTTCAATTGAGTTCAATTCAGTAATGGATTATAAGGGCCTACTACTGTGTTCTTTAAGACAGGAGAAGCCTTCAGTGAGTGGGATGCTCAGAGGTGAGATTATGTGAAATATAAGCATGTGAGGAGATCGGTAGAATGGAAAACAACAGCATGTATATACAGTAGCCCAAGACATTGGTGGGATTCAACTGCCTTCTCGGTTTCATTGTGCCCTATTCTTGAAAAAACAATACTCCTACATCATCATTGCACATAAGAATCATGTGGGATTGATTTATTTCACACATGTAGGAATGGCTATGGATTATCATCCTCTCTATTGTAGGGCTTCCTTTTATCACCAGTCATTAACATTGTAATAACAATGAACATTTACTAGGTCTGGAAGAAAGGGAAGCTTCATTTCTGTCCTACAAGTAGCTATTGGAGATATATTCATTCTACCTGAAAGTTATTTGAAAAGCATGCTTGAAGGAGTTGTATGGGGCTATGATGAAAGCCCAGTATGAAGCTGACCCTGCAGCAGTTAGAGCAAGAGGAAGAGAGCCAGAGTCCTTGGTGATATTATTTGAGGACCTGTTCCCAATCTTGCCTGAAGAACCTCTCTGAATATTTCAGTCATGAGAGTCTATATATCTAGAATTCTACTATTAAACGAACTTACTACACCTATGATGAGAATTTTCAATAGTGTATGGACTTTTTCTTCTGTAGAATCTGGCAGGTGCACACAACTCTAATGAAGTTATTGCTGACTTGAGCTAATGATTGAAGATGGTGTTTCCAAGAGCCTCAAAGAGCCATAATATAATGTGTGATTTCAGACCAGGTTGAATTTACCACTGGGCACATCAGTAGTCAAAAATTCAGAAGCAGATTGGGTTAATAATGTTAAAGATTTTTTTAATTTTATAGTCATTGGTGTACTGACTAACTTAATATTTTCTTCCAATTTCTCTAAACAGTCATTTGGAATTTCAGAGAATAGAGTCAGTTAGTATAATTATCTGCCTATGAATGGATATCTTTTTTTTTCCTTTTAAGAAATAACATGATGTCTATTATTGTAATATGAAATGTAGAAATGAGTATAAGATAATTTGTGAACAGAAGACTAGATTTTAACATTGAGAATAATCTAAGAATAGTTGTGGTGACATATTTATCAGATAAAATGTTAGAAGTGACTTTAACTATAATCTCCAATTTTTTGGGCACCTCTATAATTATTTTCATCATTGTACAATTTTCCTTGCTACAAAATATTCCTTTAAGACCAAGATTCCAATTAAAATCATCTCTCATCTGTTGTAATTTTCACCAACTGCAATTAATCATGTGATTTATTTAATATAAGTGGCCAGTAAGACAATCCATTCAGTATTTCATTCTAAACAGTTCATGAATCCTTAAAAACTAATAAGTAATGATTTTTTACCAATAAGAGAAAAAATTTTACCAATAAGACAAAATAAAATTACATATGAATACAAGAGATTCCAAATAATTAAGCACTATACTACATAGACCATTTTCTAAAACCTTTTGTATTTAAATGAATTTTTATATCAGCATATAATGCATTACAGTTAGGAATTGATTATATTGCAAATGAACAATAGATGCCATGAAACTGTCCTAAACAATAAAATTAGGAGTATCTTAATGAAAAATATGTATTTATTTGAAAAATACTTTAATAGCTTCTGAGTTTTTCTTTTTTTTTGCAAAAATGAAATTATTTCTTTTTACTCCTAATGTCTTCAGAGATGTATAGATCTCATTTTTTCACAAAGATTTTTGACAACCAAATTTGAATTACATTTGTACCAGATAAGCCTATGGTTGTGAACAATTAATTTCTAAAAATAGTATTTCTTTTAGCCACTTCTCCATTTTTCCTTTTTGGCTAGTCCAGGTCTCACTATCCTGAGCTGAGGCCCCTCCTAGCTTTCCACTACCAGCTCCACAACTCAAAGGAATGGTTAGTTGTTCAGGGTAAGGATCTACTAGGTCTTAAATGATGGGAAAAAAAATTGTGGCCTTAGGGGAACATATGAAGGTTTAGCATGATGGGAAGAATATTATACAAAAATTTATGGTTTGGAAAATTCCTCCAGATAAACTGGAGATCCCTATACTCTCTCATCTCTCTTCTGTCCACACAGACCTCTGTACTGATGGTAGTGTCCATATATGCTAAACTTTATTCAGCTAATCTTTCTGATATACACTTCAAGTGCTAATACGTATAGTTCTCACTCTTAGTGTGAATATTTTATTCTCGCAACACATTTCCCTACAAAACATGTCTGTATTGTCAAATAAAATAAATCTGGGTCTGGGGAAGGCCAGATTTTGCTACAAAGGATTATCGCAATAAGAATAGAAGATCTGCTGGGCGCAGTGGCTCAAGCCTGTAATCCCAGCACTTAGGGAGGCTGAGACAGGAGAATCGCGAGTTCAAAGCCAGCCTCAGCAATGGCGAGGTGTTAAGCAACTCAGTGAGACCCTGTCTCTACATAAAACACAAAATAGAGCTAGGGATGTGGCTCAATGGTCGAGTACTCCTGAGTTCGATCACTAATACCAAAAAAAAAAAAACCCAAAAAACAAAAACAGAAGACCTGTTTCAATAGTGAGTGGGCATTTTTGCATATGGAGAATCTCTCACCATTAGATCAACCAGCACCTCAAAGATCAGGCAGATGAATTTTCATTTACAGGAAGGACAAACACAACTTAAAAAAAGAGCTACATGGGTCAGGGGGAGATCATAAGCAAGTGGCTTGATCAGAAAATTGATGTTTTTTTTCCTGAGGCCAGCTGATTTTCCAGAGAAGCTACTGAAAAGTGGCTGTTGAATATTCCAATATTCACGGATGGTCAAAGCTAGGGTCCTGGAAGAGGAAAAGAGGCTTAATTTAAGTTTGCTCACAGCAGGTTAGCAGGCATTTTGTCCATTTTGGTCAGTGGCTACACAAAGTACAGCTAACCATTCATGAGGCAAAGAGCAGAACCTTGAAGAATCTGTTTCGACTGTTTTAAGTGGAGAAGGGGGCCATCGTCCAGACTCATCTAAATCATATAAACAAGAGTGGTTTTTGTAGTTAAGCTTTTTCCAGGAACATGAAATGGTTGTGGTGTGGGGGGTGGAGGAGGTTCTAAAATTGTCACAGGTTGCACAGTGCATGGGGCTCAGGCAATATTTAACATTGTCAGAGTGACAGTCCCCTCTTAAAAATAATAAAAGACCCATGCAAGGTAACTGCTTAGACAGAGAAGAAAAACTGCATATAAAGAACAAATGTTTTAACAAAAATGTCTCAGCATCATAACCTACAATGAATACTAAGAGCAAGTCAGCTGCCTAAATAGAACAGGTGTCATCCTAGATGGTAGAGTGAGGCGGGTGTTGTGGAGGGCAAGGAGAGAATGAATAACTTTTAGCTCCCAAGATTCCACACTGACATAATTGATATGGGAATTGCACAGAGTTTGAAATGAATATCATGTTGGAATGGACAAGAAATCTGTTGAGGCCATATTAATTGCCTTCCAGGAAAACTGGCATGTTTTTCCCCCTGAGGCAGAGATAAACTTTTGCTATGAAAATATTACAGTAGTATGATTCATTGGATTATTTGGAGGTAATTTAAATCTGCATATACCATACTAAATTTATCTGCTGTAATTGATGTGCTGTACTATAAATCTACGAATTAAATCCCCACATATGCTCTCTCAAATCTCCAGAAATATTTCTAGATCTTAAAACAAAAATATCTAAAGGCATGTTCCACATCCTCATTTCTGTTAGATTATACCCACCTCAACCCTCAGCTGACTCATTGTCAACTTTCCTCATTTCAGCCACTTGAAAACTGCAATCCCAGCAGCTTAGAGTTTGGTAAGCATGTCAAAAAACAGGATTATGTCTTCAGAAATCAAATTTGAAACCTCACTGAGTTTTGAAATGTCCTTTAGCAAGGGCACAGCTACAGGATATTTCTCCTACCCACTCCCCAAAAAAAATTCTGGAAAAGATGCTTGTTTATATGATTGACATTGTTTCCCTATCCAGCCATTCTTTGTACTCATTTAATAAATACTGTATTTATGTGTTAGGTGCTAAGGACACAGAAATGGAAATACATGTTGTCTGTTCTCAAGCAGCTGAAACTTTAGCAGACACACAGACTCAAAAGATAATACTAACATGTGATAAGATCTTAAAGCTAATAAGCTCAAGGTATATGAACAAGTCTTGCTTCATTCTACAGTTTTATATTTTCATGTAGTATTTAAAATCCATGGTAAAGCACAAATTAACCATTTTTATTTCTTTATAGGGTTCTTAAAATGATTGATCCTTAACAGAATTCATGGATCAGAAATGCAGAAAGAATTTGGCATGACGTGACTGCTGTGACGATTAGTCTAGGTAGAGGATGCGCCATTTAGAATTTAGTGACTTGGGGGTTGGGGATGTATGCATCACATGTCATTCCCTCTTAACAGCTCTGATCTTGGTCAACTACTTAGACAATTATTGCTCCATTTTTCGATCTCTGCCTCTCGTAGCTTAACATAGTCACTGACATTTCTTTCTTTCTTTCTTTCTTTTTCAATCTTAGATAATACAGACAAGCATTTTTGAAAGCAGCCCTAAGGCCATGGAGAGTATTTATATCTGCTGCTATTCAGAGAATAACTGAGCCAATAAAGCACTCAATAGATTTTGCACTTTTCCCATTATGTTTCTTAGCTTCCTGTGGGTATTCTATGAAAGACTGTGGGTGTTCTTAATCAAGAAAAACAACATATTTCTTCTATCATTCTGTACTTGCTATGTTTTTGTTTAAACAGATTTCTTGTCAAAGTATATTGAAGTTTCAGAAATATTTTATTTATCCACTGGAACATGTACAATGACTCTAATGTATTGTTATTCATCAAACATATTCAATTAATTTTGATAGAATGGAAAATACATTGAAGTTTTCCACATAACATTTTCCTCCTTAATATAAGACTACATGAAATTCAGACATAGCCAATACAGCTAAAAAGCAAGTACCTAGTAAACCTCAGAAAAAAGCAAGTTTCCTTAAAGTTGAAGAGTGTGTGTAAATCTGCAATATTTAAGCTGATATAAAACCCAAGGTTAACTGAATTTCTTATATCTCAGTATGGAGAATTCTTTCTCTCTGAGACACTTAGTATCTCTGACCCTTAACACTTCCACAATTAAGATATGGATGAAAAAAGAGACATTAGATGTTGAATCCATCAATATCTACACAAAGTAAAACAACTTATAAAGTTTGTTTTGAAGCAATCAAAAATTATTTTAATTAAAGAGTTAATTAAGTAAGATATTTATTATACTCTTACCCAATTCATTATTAATAATGGAAAACAATACAAAGCAATTGTAGGGGAGATAATAAATAAAGATAGATAGATAGCTCATCAAGGGTATCATGCAAAGGAGTGTTCCAAAAATCCCATATCTCTACACTGCAAAAAAAAACATTATTAATTCTGAAGTCTGTTCTTACATATCTAGGATCAGGGCAATCAGTGTTCTATGGTATACTTATTTCCTCCTCTACCTTTTCATCTTATCTTGATGTGCCAATTCCACACATAAAATTCTGTGACTCTTAATAAGATTCAGCCTCTCTTTTCTTTGATGCTTAGACATCAATTCTTTCTTCTATCATGTCTAGAATAACAAGGATGTCTGCTGTTTTTATCTTTCTTTTTATTTCCAAAGATAATGGACAACAAAAAGAAAAAATGATCATATTCATTTGAATAATAAAGTTATATAAATAGGGCAAGAAAACCCTCTTCTTAACATTGATTTATTAGATTAAATTTTCTAATGTGATAATATCTTTTTATGTGACTTTTAGCAAGCAAAATTTAAATATAGGAACTCACAGAAGCCACATGCCTTCAATTACAAGTCACTGCAGTAGTGATAAATCCTTCATAGTGGAATTAGTTGACTGATGCTCTTCATGAGTAGTTGGCAGGAAGATAAGAAGAGGGACATTAACAACACCTTCTCTATTGGTTTTAGTAAACTGATAAACACAGAGAAAATATGACAAGTGATGCCACCAAGCAAATCTATCAGACTGTGAAAAATTGAAGTTACTCTACAAAAACAGGAATGAAACTGGAAAATCTTTTGGCATTTGCTAAGTTCAAATATTATTTTTCATGTCTCAGAATTGTCAAAATAAAATCAAGCATCATACATTAATCTAGAAACTGTAAATTGTAGGTCAAGTTATTATAAGCCTTTTAGCTCAAGAAATAGGTTAATTTGTGTAGAATTAAATACCTGTACCTTGCATTACTTGCAAAATAATGCAAGATATACCATTAAATGGCTTTCTTACAGAATGAAAAACATTCAAATTTAAGAAAATGGGTAAAAAGACTTTTTCTTTTATCATTATTTTGCTATACTTAAAACTTTCTGTTCCATGATCTAGTGTGATTCATTGGACCCAGCAACCTAACAAACTTGGCATCATCCATGAGCCTTAATTTAATGGTGGCTCAAAATTCAAAGACATGCAAATTCCATATGTATACTTGGCAAAGTACATATGCATGCATGGTAGGTATGCATTTACATTTCATGAGTGTCTTTTTTTTTTTTTGTCAAATTCTGAACAAATAATTACAAAAAGTCCTATGGTCAATACCCTAAAATTAATATGGAAAATCTGATTTATTTTACAAGAATGACAAGAATTCCAAAAGAACATTTGAAATTGTGAATAATGGTGAAAACATGATGGAATTGAGATGATTTAGTCCAGAGAAGTCCAAACTTATGCACTCTTTGAACAACCTCTGTGGGCCTGGTAATGCACACATAGGAGAGAGTATAAAGAGGGAAAGTAATCACCCTATTAAGAATCATATGCCAATTCATCTCTAAATATTTACAGAATGTAATTCCCTGCATCAATCAGAGTTCATTAAACATCAAAGATTCTGGATCCTTATCTTTTCTATTTCTCTTGATATTTTTCTTTAGTGTTGATATCCCTTGATATCTTCCAAATTATTTTTCTCCAGTTGTCCCCTACTGGCTAGCTGTGTTTTCAGCAACACATAGAATAAATAGTAACTGAAGCACCCACATAGGTTGTGAACAATAGGAATGTGAGATTAATCAAGTAAAAATCCCTACAGTCATGGAGCTGACCAGAGCTAACATTCAATGGCCAAGTGAATGTCAGTACCCAATGATATGTTATTTGTTCATATACAACATGCAATCAGGTACTGAGAAGTGCTGTGGAGAAAAATGTGCTAGGGCACTGCATTTAAGGAAAGCTAATCTGAGAGCAGAGTAACCAGTCCTGGGAGATGCATCAGTAAATTCTGGAGGCCTGGGATAGAAACTAGGCAGTGCAGCTGAAAGAGAACAGGGAGGAATATTGTGCTGGGTTGGGTACTAGGATGTTACCTCACGTTGGAGCCTAACTGATCAAGTTACCAAATTCACATCATCAGAGATCTTATACTACCCTTCAAATGTATAAAGGAATTTGTCATTTTTTTCTTCTGAAAACAGAAGAAAAAAATTCTTCCAAATTTAAACCTGTTTGAACATATGAAAATAATATTACTTAATAAACATTATCAATCACCAAAATAGATTTCTGAGGGTAGTTGCATAATCCTTTAATATTTTAAAATAATATATATCATTTATTAATTCTATAAGCATGTATCAGTCTCCTAGGATATGAGTATAGTGATATAGTTCCTGCTTTCAAATGAGCTCTAATAATAAGAACTTTACTAGGTACACACAAGACTCTAAAAAAAAATCAGATAGACACTGTACTTCTTCTTGATATACACATCATAGGATACTGAAATTGTTTAGCTATTTATAAAACCTCTGCCCCATTGTAATGAAAGAATAGTGGGTTTTTAAAAATCATTTTGTCTTACCTCAGAACAGTGTTTTAAATATAGTAAGCATTAAATAATTATTTGTTGCAGGAATGAGAAACTAATAAAATAAAACTAATAAAAAATTAAAAGGGTAGTGGGACAAATTCTGGGATAGGGACATGGTGCAGGAGACTTCTTTAGAGTTTCCAGACAGGATGGTGTCTGAGCTGAAACTTTTTTTTCCCTCTCTCTCTCCACATTTTTTATTGGTGCAATATAGTTATACATAATGATGTGATATGTTATTACATATTTGTATATGCACACAATGTAATGATATCTTGAGGCACCCAAGAGTTAGAGACGGGAAAGTAAACATCTGAAGAAAGGGGTAGTTTGTATGACAGGCATTTGTTTTATAGAAAATGGACTGGTCCAGAGGTTTTAATTCATTCTCTGTTACCTGAGCAAAGGGTCTCTATGAGAAAGTTGTTTGTGATAAGAAAAGGTCTACTATGTTATGCCAAAGAGTTTGTATTTCATACTGACTGTGATAAGAAGTGATTGAAGAAATAGTATCCTTTCAACGCCTTTTAGCAGATCAGTCTATTGGGGATGAGGAAGACGTTTGGATGAAGCCAAGAAAAAGGGCATAAAATACAGTTGTGGATTGTATTCAATCCTCTGGTTAAAAATGATAAGGCCAATCCCAGTGGCTCGGAAGATTGAGGCAGGAGGATTGCGAGTTCAAAGCCAACCTCAGATAAAGCAAGGTGCTGAGCAACTTAGTGAGATCCTCTGTCTAAATAAAATACAAAATAGAGCTGAGGATGTGGCTCAGTGGTTGAACGCCCCTGAATTCAGTCCCCAGAATTCCCCAAGAAAAAGTAAGGCCAGTGGCCATGGATGTGATGAGGCAGAGAGAAAACTGAAGGATTCAGTGTATTGTCCCTAAAGGAAAGGGGCAGTAAAACTTCATATTCCTGAATGCCCCTTTGCTGTTCCCCAAAACCTAGCCCAGTGAAAGGCACAATGTGAGCAAGCCTGGGCTAGAAAGTCCAGATAGATATTATCCTGAAGGACACTGACTTTCTCTTATGCAACTGGGAACTAAAGTGAGTTAGTATTACTTCTGGAAAGCTACTTTATTGCATATATCCTAGGACAGTTGCTCCTGGTGATGCTGGTCATTTAAGTAAACTAAGGTAGATAATGCTGTTGATATCACTGCTTCTGCAGCCCAACCTATAAAACCACTCTCTGAATGGGGACTGATGTAGGACTGAGGGCACTGTGGAAAGGATATGTGTCACTCATCCTGTTAGCCACCACTGGATAAAACACTGTGAGGAAGAGGAGACAGTCCTTGGTAAAGCATAATGAGGAACTAGGGTGCTATCTGTCTATCTGTTGCCACTAAATTTTCTTGGAGCAGTCTCTGATTTCTCATAAATCCACAAACCATATGACTCTCATGCTGTCTCTAAGCACTTTCTTTGGCCTGTCTACAGTGTACCCCACTGCCCTGACATGACTGGACTGTGGGTGACATTGCGTATGGAGATTAAGTGGAAGGATAGTCTAGAAGAGTTCACAGCTATTTACTTTGGGTATAACTCCTAATTTGTCCTGGATTTCTCCCCACTAAGGGGAGATAATTAGGCAAATACTTTTCCTTGATACATAAATGACATTTTTAAAGATTCACAATTTCTATACTTAAGCCTTGGCTTTGTTTGTCATGAAAAAAATTGACTTCTTCCACCAATTCTATTCATAGAATTAATAGGAAAATCAATAAGATAATGGATGAAAACACATGCTAAAAATCACAAGTGCTACAAATGTTAGTGTCATTATCATCTTATCATTTTACTCGTCTATTTTTACTTTTATTCTTATATATTTGGTTTTTACTTAAGCTATTTCCAAATCTACGGCCTAGATTGTTTTTATTCTTTATCTTGCTCTTTTTTCATCTTTCTTACTTTTTTTTCTCTTTTAACATAATCCAGTTAAACCTCCATTTGTGCTATAGTGAGTAATTTCTCTTCCTTACCAGTGAATGATTTCACTATCAGAGAAACTTCAACACAGTACGCACATCATGCATTATCATCTAGAGGATAAGAGGTACAAAAAATGCATTCTAACCATCATATAGAGCATGCCACAGATAGCAAATCGATCATAAACAGGCATTTTTGAAGATTGAGTAAGCTGTAGGCACTTTTATACTCTCATTTCAATTGTGCTGTAATCCTGTTGATAAGCGATGTGGCCCTAGTGTTATGGTTTAGATGTAGAAATGTCCCTCCCCAACCTCATGCTTTGGAAGCATGGTCTTCAATACAGCAAGGCTCAGAGGTGGGACTTTTAGGCAATGATGAGAGCTGTAACCTCATGAGTGGATAAATCTATTTGAGTGGCTTAATAACTTGGATAGACTGCTCGGTGGTAAGTGAAGGCAGGTGGGGCATGGCTAGAGAAAATAGGTCACTTGTAGCAAGACCTTGGGATTGTATTTTTTTTTTCTGTCAGGTATTTTGGCAACAGCAATGCGAAGTTGACTAACACACTAGGACACCAAGTCCTGAAGTACAGGCGATACACTTAGTATAAGGAGATGGAGATCAAATTCAAAGTCTCCAGAGACCTTGACCTTTCATCCACAGAAATATATCTAGAGTCAAATGGATGTTTTCTCTAGGTTGCTACCTTTTCACATCCTTGGTATGGTACTGTGCAATATGCAGGAAGAAAGCCACAAGGACAATAACAAGGTAATGAAAGTAAGAATTGAAAAAGTGTATGAAATTAAGCTATGTATAAATAAACATAAACGATTATTCAGGAGACTGTAGTGAAATTGGAGGAAGTTGCTAGAACAAAGTGTAAAGGCATACAAACATACAATATATTCAGGAGAAATTGAATAGTTGAGGATATTAAGGCAATAATGTTCTGCACACTGTATGTGTACAGTGAAATGTATACCTTGAAGATGTTCTGAGGATAGCAGGGGACAGGTGCTGGGAATGGATTTTTTTTAACTTTATCTTTTAAAATAAAAGAATGCATTTCAAGTCATAATACACATATGGAGCACAATTTTCCATTTCTCTGGTTGTAAACAAGATAGAGTCACACCATTCATGTCTTCATACATGTACCTAGGGTAGTGATATCCATCTCATCCAACCATTTTTTTACCCTTATGCCCCCTCCCTTCCCCTACCTCCCCTTTGCCCGATCTAAAGGTCCTCTGTTTCTCCCCCACCCTCGCTCCCACAGTAATGGCTGCATTACTGTAGTATGCTGTTTTTAAGTCTTTAGGGTTTAGACCCAGGAGTGGGGTAGCTGGGTCAAATGGTGGTTCCATTCCAAGTTTTCAAAGGAATCTCCATACTGCTTTCCATTACTGCACCAATTTGAAGTTCCATCAGCAATGTTTGAGTGTGCTTTTTCCCCCACATCCTCACCAGCACTTATTGTTGCTTATATTCTTGATAGCTACCATTCTGACTGGAGTGAGATGAGATCTTAGAGTAGTTTTGATTTGCATTTCACTAATGGCTAGAGATGTTGAACATTTCTTTATATATTTGTTGATCGATTGTTCATCTTCTGAGAAGTTTCTGTTCAGTTCCTTAGCCCATTTATTGATTGGGTTGTTTGTTTTTTTGGTGTTAAGTTTTTTGTGTTCTTTATATGTGCTGGTGATTAGTGCTCTATCTGATGTGTGTGTGGCAAAAATTTGCTCCCAGAATGTAGGCTCTCTGTTCATCTCATTGATTATTTATTTTGTTGAGAAGAAGCTTTTTAGTTTGGATCCACCCCATTTATTGATTTTTTATTTTATTTCTTGAACTTTAGGAATCCTGTTAAGGAAGTCAAGACCTAATCTGACGTGATGAAGGTTTGGGCCTACTTTTTCCTCTATTAGGTTCAATGTCTCTTTGATCCACTTTGAGGTGAGTATAAGCATATGATCTATTTTGGAGTAGGATTCATGTGCTGCTGAGAAAAAAAGTGTATTCATTTGTTGAAGGATGGAATATTCTATTATGTCTGTTAAGTCTTGATTGTTGATTGTTTTATTGAGTTCTGTAGTTTCTTTGTTTGGAAGATCTATCCAGTGATGAGAGGGGTGTGTTAAAGTCACATAGTAATATTGTGTTGTGGTCTATTTGATTCTTGAAGTTGAGAAGGGCTTGTTTGACATACATAGATGTTACATTGTTTGGGGCATAGATATTGAAGATTGTTGTGTCTTGCTGATGTATGATTCCCTTAACAGTATGAAATGACCTTCTTTATCCCTTTGCACTACTTTTGGTTTGAAGTCCACCTTATCTGATATGAGGATGCAAACCCCTGCTTGTTTACACAGTCTATGTGAGTGATACATTTTTTCCCATCCTTTAACTTTCAGTTTGTGGATATCTTTTCCTATGAGATGAGTCTCTCAGAGGCAGCATATTGTTGTTGTTGTTGTTTTTTAAAATCCAATCTGCTAGTCTATGTCTTTTCATTGATTAGTTTAGGCCACTCACATTCAGGGTTATTATTGAGACATGATTTGTATTTCCAGACATTTTGGTTAATTTTTAGTTTTCAACTTGACTACATTTATCCTTTGATTGGCCTTGCCTTTAGCATAGTTTATCCCTTTGGAGGTTTTCATTATTGTTTTTACTTTCTCCTCATGGAATATTTTGCCAAGAATGTTCTGTAGTGCAGGCTTTCTTGCTGTAAATTATTTTAATTTTTGTTTATCTTAGAAGGTTTTTATTTCATCATCAAATCTAAAACTTAATTTTGCTGGATATAAGATTCTTGGTTGGCATCCATTGTCTTTCAGAGCATGGTATATGTTGTTCCAAGTTCTTCTAGCTTTAGTGGTCTGGGTTGGGGAGTCTGCAGAGATCCTAATTGGTTTGCCCCTATATGTAATCTGATTCTTTTCTCCTGTGGCTTTTAAGATTCTCTCCTTATTCTGTCTTTTAGGCATTTTCGTTATGATGTGCCTTGGTGTATATCTGTTTTTATTTTGTATGTTTGGTGTCCTGTAAGCCTCTTGTATTTGTTTATCCAATTCATTCTTCATGTTTGGAAAATTTTCTGATAATTGCTTCACTGAATAGATTATTCATTCCTCTGGTTTGAAATTCCATGCCTTCCTCTCTCCCAATAATTCTTAAGATTAGTCTTTTCATGTTATCCCATAATTCTTGGATGTTCTACTCATGATTTTTTTTTTTTTCATCTTCATTGTGTGGTCAACTGTATTTTCAAGATTAAATATTTTATCTTCATTGTCTGAATTTCTGCCTTCCAAGTGATCTAATCTTGGTGATGCTTTCTATTGTGTTTTCAAGTTTGCTTATTGTTTCTTCAAATTCAAGGATTTCTGTTTTATTCTTTTTCACAATCTCTATCTCCTTATTGAAGTGATCTTTTGCTTCCTGCATTTGCCTATGTAGCTGTTTATCAAAATGATATTTTGCTGCCTGCATTTGCTCTCTCATATTGTTCTTTAATTCACAGAACATTTTAATTATGTACATCCTGAACTCTTTCTCTGACATTTCTTCTGCTTTGCTGATTCTAATAATGTAGTATCTTGGTTTGTTTGGGGCAATTTCTTCACTTGTTTTCTCATGTTGTTCATGTGTCTTCCCTTCTAGCACTGTGGATTTGAGGTGTTACAGTCTTTATCCTATAGGCTTGTAGATTCCCTGTGGGGTTTCAATACCTCTCCTTTAAGGAGGAGACCGATATTAACAGTTCCCAATACAAACAATGTATAGCGTTAATTCAAGTAGCTCCTAATAGGACATTTACGGCTTTGTCACAATATACAGAAATTATGAGTTCAATTAGTGTCTACTATATAAACAATAGGTTTGCAAAAGGGTCTACAGTTTCTGCTGGTGGACTAGAGAGAACCAGGGGTGGGATGTAGGATGAGATGTTAGGGAGGTTGGAAATGAGGATATAGAGTTATTAGATCTTAAAAAGCATGAAAGAGGAATCTAAAAGAAGTTGGCAAGTAGTAGAAAAGAGAGAAAGAGATTTGGGGAAGATATGTAAGTAGAAAGAAAATAGAGTACAACAACCAAGAAATCATAAAAATTAAGAAAAATAAAAAATGTAAAAATAGAAGATATGAAACTATATAATACAATTGTAATATACTAATCATATATCCCAGTCCTCAGTAGCCTAATGCATGAAAAATACTTGGTTTCAAAAATGGGGATGTGAAGGTGGGAAAAGAGTGAGAGAGAAAAAGAATAAAAAGGGGAAAAAAAGATAAGAAAAAAAAAAACCTCAAGGTAAATAAAAATGATTGTTTCCTTTTTCATCCAGTAGGTGGAGTTGTCTGTTGTTTACTCTTATCTCCCCCGCAGGTACAAGATGGCGAAGGAGGTGTCCCACAATGGAGGCATCTGCTTTCAGAGTTAGGGTGTAGGTCCAGGCTGAGTGGTGGCATTGGGCAACATATTTGGAGGTGCTGCTCTGTGGCATGCTATGTTAAAATATGGAGGCTGTCTCCAGATCCTGTCCAGTGACTGGGTGTAGGTGAATGGGAGAGCACCACACTGGTAGATGGAGGTCCACAGGGGAACAGCAGCCAGGGGTCCTGCGTGAGAGTCAATGGTCAGGTGGGAGCATCAGCTAGGGGTCCTGCATGGGTGCACAACCAGAGGTCTTGTGTGGTCTGTTGGCACCGGAGCCGGTGGTCTTGTGCAGGAGGGGTTCCTGTGAGGGCAAACGGCTGGGATCCTGTGCAAATGCTTGTGCCAGGAGACCCATGCAGGCACGTGCCTAGAATTCCTGTATGCAGGCAGATGTTGGGGTCCTCTAGTGACTCACAAAGAAACAGTATTTCCACTGCTTTAATCCCTGGTCATGGAGAGACTAGGAACACAGCTTCCTTCTACGCTGCCATCTTGGACCCTCAGTCGGGGGATAGGTGGATTTAAATCATTGGTTCTCACTCATCATTGTGCATCAGAACCACTCAGAAGGTTTGTTGACACACAATGGCTGGGCCTGTGCTGAGTTTCTGACTCAGGAATTTGGGTTATGACTTGAAAACTTTCATTTCTAAAATGTTCCTAAGTGTTAGTGCCAGATTATGCACCACCCTTTTTGAAACCCTGTTTAAAAAAATAAGTTTCTAGATCCTCACCCTTCATACGTATTATTTCTTCAATATTTGCTAAGAAATCACCTATGGTAAAAATGTTGAACAAATACTCATTTCTTATCTCCTTTTCATAAGTGATTTTATTTCACTCATAAAAATGGAAAAGTAATATTCAAAATATCCATGTGATATATTGTCCAAGATTGTAACACACCTGTGGCCCCATACAAAAGCACAATTACAAATATTAAACAATGAACTCTTTTTTTCCCCACTCCTAGGAATCAAACAGAGGGCCTCACACATGCTATACAAGCACACTACCACTGAGCTACACCCACAGTCCAATTACAAATATTGATATTAAGTAAATGAACATACATGACCAACTTCTGTAAGGTCATTTCCAATCTTTGCTTTCAATAAAATGAAAGGGGATCTAATAAAAATTCACCTGATGTATTTTCAAAATTAATTTTGAAGTATAGATAAATGTGAACTCAGCAAGAAAGACTTCAAATTTCTTTAGTGACACTGAGATAAGAAATTTCCTTTAGTTTTTTACCATCAAAATTGTCAGTCTTCATTATTTTAAAAAGAAAAGTAAGACTATCATTGGTACTGAATCTGTGTCATTCCATAAAAAGGTGACATTATCCATAAAAACATGAAATGACATGGAATAAAATCCATCAGTCTTGTTATTAGATGTATTTGAAATAAAATTTACCTTTATCTCTAATACAAATATATACAAATATATTAAAATCTGCAATATGCTTAGATTGCTTTGAACACTTTTTACTATTAATAATTAGAATAATTTTCCAAACCAATAAAAATTTTTGTTAACACATTGATTCATTATGATGACAGGACATACAAAAAACTAAATGTATGTATTCTTTTATATATTCAAATTAATTTAGAATTGTTCATCAAGTATAAAATAATCTAATTAGGTTAAAAGTCTTTGAATTAAGAGGATTGCTTTATGAGTTTAGTAATAAAATGAAATCAAAAGGAATTTGAAATTAAAAAATAAAAAGATCATTGGTGTTTTAATGGGAAAACCACACATTGTTTAGGATGCATCCTAACAATATTTCTGGCCTTCCATTGGTTAAATTATTTACAACTCTGTAAGTTATAGATGACTGATAAAACTGCCAAATAATTCTTGTCTATAGACATTCAAATAAGCCCTCCCCACTGGATATATTGACTTGTTTTCCATTCCCTGCTCTCAGAAAAACCTACTTTGATTCCATTCCTGAAGTATTAATTTTCTATGTGTCCATTTATTTTTATTTCTCATATGAACTAGTTGGCATTTTCCAAGTCCCATGATTAATAATCAATGAAATAAATTTTTAACATGTTTCAATTTATATCTGCATGAGGGTTATAATTTTACTATTAAAAACCTAATTTTTAAGATATGCAAAATTGTTAGTACTTAGTTTATGTATTCTAAAATGGATGATCATGAGTATCCAACTACCATTATATCTAGTAGACAGTTTTAAAGTTGAATACAATTTGATTTTAACATGTTCATATTTAAAATGCTGCATGTTATATTGTTTAAATTAGTTACGCTTATATTAAAATCTTAAAAATCAACTCAGAATGTGCAAGGAATACTAATACTTTCATATAAAATTCCTAGGAATATTCTCAAGAAAAAAATTTGATAAATCTGAATATGTGGAAAAGTGTGAACTAGATGGAAACATGTAGAATCAACTCTTGCTACAAAACATGAAAGAATATTGAATGCCTTGTTAAAACTTTGCTATAGTTCTGTAAACTGTAAACAATGATTTTCAAATTAGGTAATGAAATAGAACAAGAAAAAGATAATCCTAGTTGCAAATACAGTAAATGAGATGCAATAATTGGAAAAACAGACAGGGGGAGTGTTTAGGTGGTGGTTATAGTAGTAGATGGTCCCAAATAAAACTAATGATGGTTTCTTAGCCAAATTGATAGTAATGATTTTTAAAAGAAGCTGGATGAAAATGGGAAAAATTATGGTTGTAATATGGTCTCAAAATAGAGACTAGACATAAGAAATAAAGTAGAAGTATTAGCAATGGCTCCAAGTAGCAACACTCAAATCTAAGTATCTTGGTGTCTATGTATTTATCTGTCATTTAACATTCATTTCTCTTCAAATCACTTAATTGAAGTCTATCATGCATCTAACTGACTCTGGATATCTATTTAGACTTTTCACCAACACTTCTAATTCATACTTTACAAATATAACTAATTATTTTCCCATGATGATACTATTTACTTCCCTTTCAGAGTCTTATCTATTTTTGAAAAGAATGTGTGCATTCTTTTGTTGCTGAATGTAGTGGTCTCCAATTTTCAATTAAATCCCATCAGTGTTGTCCAGTTTTCCCATATCGATACTGACTTATTTATCTAGTGGTTCCATCAATTAATTAGAAGGGGTTCTGAAACCATCTACAACAACTATGTATTTCTTTGTCTTCTTTAGGTTGTCAATATTTGTTTCTCATATGTTGGTGTTCTAATGTTTGGCATATACATATATATGTTTCATCATCTTGGTGAATTGACCCGTTTCATCAAAATGTAATGATCCACTTTCACTAGCTATTTTTTGTTCTGAGGTCTACTTTTTTGATATTAATATTACCATTCCAACTTTAGTATTATTAGTATTTATATGGTCTATAGTTTCCTATCTTTTTATTTATAATCTACCTGTCACTTTATTTAATTATATTTCTTATGAACTGCATGAATGTGTAACTGAGACATGGCTCCTTTTTGTTCCTATCTCCTATCTGCATTTTATTATTATGTTTCTACTACTTTTATTTAATGCAACAAATTAATAGTATGATTTATATACCATTTTATTTCATTATTATTGTTGGTTTTTCTTTCTCTTGTTTCTCCTTTTCTGCTTTGGCTCAGTTCTTTGATCTTATTTTAATATTCCACTTTGATTTATATCTAGTATTTTAAATAGATATCTGTATTTCTTTGCTGATTTCTTTACGGATCATGGTATACACATAAGTTACATAGAATAGTCTACAAGTACCAACATTTTGTTACTTCAAGTGCAGTGCAGAAAACCTACAAACAGTTAGGTTCCTTGAGTTTTTCTATTCATAATAAAATAGTTTTGAGTGTCACTTCTACATGTATTAAAATATTAAAGAATATTATAATTTTTGTTTCTCAATATCAAGCATAATTTTAACAACAGAGAGAAAAATAGTCTATTTTATTTATCCATTCTTTCTTGTCTTTCTTTATTCCTGATATTCCAGGTTTCCTTTTTTTTTCATCATTTCCTTGCTCTTTGAAGAACATCCTGTAGCAATTATTTTAGAGTAAATCTGCTATGACCAATTCTCTAAGTTTTCCTTTAACTCAGAATGCCTATTTTTCACATTAAGTACTAAAAAGTTCATGATTGAGAGTTCTTGTTTTCCAAAATGTTTTCCTTCTTTTCCTTTTCTGGTGTGTTTTGATGAGAATTGTGCTGTTATTTGATAAAGTAGTCTTCTATAGAAAATGTGTCCACTTTATTTCATTCCTTTCTAAATATTTTCTTGCCTTTAGTTTATAGTAACTTGATTTTGACATGCATTGACATGGGTTTATTAGGAAACTAATCAATCCCTTGAATTTTTAGGTGTATTTTGGGGGGAGGGTCAAATTTGAGGAGTAATGCCATTATTTCATTTCTTTGCCTTTCCCCTTATGCTGTCTTCCCCTTTTGGTACTCTGATGAGAGTAAGATCATATGACTTATCTTACCAGTGCTGGATTCATGATTTTAAATAAATTTTATCTATGTGATTAATATTGGACAATTTATATTGCTCTATCTTCAAGTCAACTATTGTCTCTGTTATGTTCATTCTACATATAACCCTATCTAGTTTTTTATTCAGCTATTGCTTGAATGAATTCTAAAATTTATATATTTTTCTTTATTATTTTATGTGTTTCTTTGCTTGACCATTATATTTTTCCATTTGTTTTAAGAGGAGTCATAATCATTTATTGAAGCATTGTTATAATTGAGTTAGAACACCCTTAACAGATAATTCCAACATTGTGTTTCTTTCTCCAATTGAGATTTTTCTGATATTTACTATTATGAATAATTTTAGCTTATATCCTGTATATTTTGAATGTTATGAGTTACTATTTAAATTTTCTCTATTTGTAAGCTGTCAATCTTATAGGGCCAGAATGAATAACTGCACTTACCTTTGAGTGCTGTGGTTTAAATGGTGATTTAGATTTCCAACTATCTGCATGCAACTCTGATTACTCTACTGGTGTGCTATGCAGGGTCAATCTGAAAGCTTGGTGTTATTTCATAGAGTGATTCAGTTTACAAACTTACTATCATGTGTAGTTTCTCATGTGGACCAAGTAGTGTTACCAGGGCTTCATATCTGTGTCTGGAGCTAGGTCCTATAAACCTCTAGAATTTGTATTATCATCCCCAATGCTACTGACCTAGTTCAAGCACTGTTCATTGTTTATTATTTCTAGAAGTGATTACTTCAGAATCTTCATGGATGCTCTCTTTGCTTCTGTTATTTTTCTGTTTCAGTCTACTCTCTATTCTTGTTTTACAGGAACCACTGTAAACTGATAATCTCATCAAAATATTACTTCACTTAAAACCCTTCAACAGTTTCCCACATCAGTTAGGAAGACCTCCATAAATCTGCAAGATCTTTTGCCATCTGGACCCTCTTATTGCTGTGACCTCATTCCTGTTTTTACATGCTCTGTTCTAAGCATGCAAAACGTTTTACTTCCTAATTCACTGTGGTTTTGCCTGTTTGACATCACCCTATTATTTGCACCTGGGCACATAGAACTCATTCCATATACTAATATAGATATTGTCAAATAAAGAAAAGTTCATTCCTAACCCTGTGTTCCCACCACTGTTCCTGAGGAACTCATAAAGTAGCATTTGTCATTCGGTATTGATCAAAGTTCATTTCTGAATCAATATTGCCTTCCTCAATAGACTAGAAGTTTTAATGAGAAAGTAGCAATTTCAGGTAGTTCATAAGTCTATGCCTGGAAACCAAGACATTATAATTTTTTAAAATATATGTTTTGAAGGAATGAATGTTCAAAAGTTTAAGCCTGGGTGGCTGAGCATGTAATATTATCATTATCTAAATTAGGGAACTAAGTTGAAGATTCAGTTTCATAGCAGACAAATGTGGACTTGATGGCTTTGCTATATAATGGCTGTGCTAATGGCTTCTGTTTTCATAGCATAGATATGAGTATGTCATGTGTCTGTAGAGCTGTTTCTTACATGTGTGAATTTGTAGATGGCCATCTGTGTACTTAAGCATAAGATGAGAAGACTTGAAAAATATTTTGAATTCATGACAAAGGAACATTTTTGGTAATGTGAAGTCTAGATGTGTTTAGCTGAATCACACTTGCTACAGTGAAAGAATTGAGTGCAGACTTGTAACTGAAAATCCAGGTGAGCAGAAGGAATTTGCAGAGGTCAGTAACATATGAGCAAAGTAGAGCCCCTTAAATGACTGGGATTATTGGATGAAAGTATTGTTTTTCTTTGGGTTTTGGTTTGAGGTTTCTAAAATATAGCTTTGCTTTTGATTATATTGCAAAAGTCTAATGTTGACCCACTTAAGTTTATTAGTTGTTGAAATGTAACATACAGGATCTTGGTGTAAAAGAAATCAGAGAATTAACTGTGGGAAGATATTGGTTTGCTGGATTCAGTTCTGTGCTCCTTTTGTAAGCTTATTGTATTGAGAAATTTATGTGTTTATATAGAGAGAGTACTAATAGTGTAGAAAAGCCTGCCTCAGAGAAATTATCTTACCAGAGCCTAAACTGGTGGGAATTTTGAAAAGTCTAACCTCAGGAAACAAATTTCTAACTACATCTGATCTATCCCACCTAAAAGGATAGGGAATCAGCCAGAAGTTCAAAGTCAGTAAGGACTAAAACTTACTCATAAGACTATAGAATTGGCCCCTTCTCTCTATACCTAATCACCACATTGCCATAGGCCTATTTTCAGCAGATATTTTTTATTAATATTTCATGTCTAGCTAAGAAGAAAACCTATAAGACAAAGTAAAAGATGAAAAACAGTTTGAAGAGAAATAACAACCTTTTGAACCAGACTCCTTGGATATTGCAGGCAATGTGGACATTATCAGACGAGAAATTGTTAAAAATTTGATGAATATGCTAAGAGATCTAATGAATAAAGTAGAGAGCAGGCAAGCGTTGATGAGTAATGTAAGCAGAGATGGAAATTCTAACAAACAATGCCAAAGAAATTCCAGAGATCAAAACACTGTAACAGAAATAAAGGACTTTGATGGTTCATTAGTAAGTGGGTCACAGTTAAGGAAATAATAGCTAATTTGAGGATTACTCAAAAGAAACTCCCAAATTTGAGCATCAAAAAGAAAATGACTGGGGAAAACAATGAACCCCAAACCCCAGAATAGAATGTATAACTATGGGACAACAACAAAAAGTATTAAAATATGCATAATGTATAATAGAACACCAAAAGGTGTTATTGAAATATCTGAGACAATAATAACTGAACACTTCCACCAATTATTGTCAGACACCAAACCACAGATCCAAGAAGCTCAGAGAATACCAAACAGGATAAATGCCAAAATATGACACAACCTAAGCATGTTCAGAAAACCAGTTGATTAAAAACAAAATTTTCAAAGAAGCCAGAGTAGGAAAATAGCATCTTTCTTATGATCAAGGATAAGAATGGCAGCCAACTGCTCCCTAGAACCCATGCCACCAAGAAGAGAGTGGAGTGAAATACTTAATGTTGAGAGAGAAACAAACAAATAAAAACCACCACTTAGATATCTGTATCCTATGACATTATTCTTCCACTGTGAAAGAGAAATAAAGAATTTCTCAACAAACAAAAATTTAGAGAGTTTGTTTGGCTGTAGGCTTGTCTTGAAAGAAATGTTAAAAGGAGTTCCTTAAAGAAAAAAATAGCTGGACATGGTGGCACATGCCTGTAATCCCAGGGACTTGGAAGGAAGGCTGAGGCAGATAGAGACATAAAGATCACAGATTCAATTCTAGCCCCAGCAACTTTGTGAGACTCTTGAGCAAATTAGAAAAACCTCATCTGAAAATAAAAAGGACTGAGGATGTAGCTCAGTAGCAAAGCACCCCTAGGTTCAATTTTCAGGAGAAAGAGAGAGAGGAAGAGAGAAAAAGAAACTCAGATCTACACAAGTAAAGATGATATACTTCAGGAACTCAGATCTACAGAAAGAAAGAAAGAAAGAAAGAATGCCAGAAATGTTAAAATAAATTAAAACTTTTAACTTTCTTATTCATGGTTTTTTTTTGGGCGGGGGGAGTACCAGAGATTGAACTCAGGGGTGCTTAACCACTGAGCCACATTCCCAACCCTTTTTATTTTTATTTATTTATTTATTTTTACTTTAT